>CAXKVW010000189.1:600000-1038635 GCA_964058825.1 Carex arenaria
GCGTCTTGCTTCTCTCTCCTTTTCTCACTCACAAAAGATAAATTAACTTTAGAAACATTTATGTGTATTGATAATAGAAAAAAAAATTAACGATCTAACTTTTTATTAAATAAAATAAAATTAATTTCAAGAACTATGTAATTGAAAATAAACAAAAGCATTGTAGCTCCTCGCATTATCCCTCTCTGTGTTGATGTTGATCTTGCATAATTTCAATAATAGCTAGTGTGCACTCTATAACCGAGATGTTGTAAATTGTAGATTGTCGAATTTAAACGTGACGTTGTATATTGTCAGCATGTGTTGAATTTAACTGAAACCTCATAAATTAGGGGGAATTTTGTGTATACCCTCAAAATTATCAATATTACGTATTTCCCGTCTAAACTTCATAATATCATATTTATTCTTCTAAACTTCAAACACTAATTACTCATTTTAATCCCTTTGTCTATTAAAACCTATTTTAAATTTATCAAATATCCATTATACCCTTTATTAAAAACTAAAAACTATGTAAGCTATTTAAGAAAAATGTCAATAGTCTAATTAGTCGGTTTTCAAGAGCAAATAGTTAATTTGTCTACTTATGTACGTATACACACAATTAAATGGATAATATATTTGAGCAATGACGAACTATTAATTGTAAACCTTAAAAAACATTTGATGGTTGTTAATGGTAACAAATTTCAAAGTGATAATGTTGATGAATTCTTTATTTGTGTGAAGACATAACTAATGAAGTAATGGTTGTTAATATATAGATAATTGTTTCTAATGAACAACTTAAAATTTGTTTATTATAATTAAGTATATAACATTGAATGCAAGATATTAAGTTATAAATTGTCCAATAAACATTTAGAAAGTGGATATAAATGTGTAAGGAGATTACATAAGCAATTAAAATTCTTATATGCGGTACAATATTTTTTGTTTAGAAATATGAAAGGGGTAGGATATTGTACAAACTAGTCAAGTGCCCACGCGTTGCGGTGGGAATTGACAATATTAATTTTATACAAGTTTGAACTTAAGGTTTAAAATCTAAGACAAGGTTGAAAGAATAGGCCCCGTTATTCTTCAATATCATACATGATAAATACCAATAATCAAATTAACATTACCTAAATTTTTGACATGTTAAAACTTATAAAATAATTAAGACTACTTACAAGCAAGTGAATTGAGAGTACCTGTGTATAAATGAATTGAGGAGAAGTTATACGTAAAAAAAAATGTCATGAAGATCACAAGTTTGCAGCATCTAGCAAATCACAAGAAATGTCATGAACAAAAGTAATTTAACAAGAAAAAAAAATAAATGATCAGATTCTCATGTATCTCAGATTGGTACCAGTACCAGATAACCGTAAACCCCAAACCAAAATCTGTTCTGCACGAATCTCAAAGCACAATAAAGATTAGCCGTGCACATAAATATTGAATATTTTTAGGGAGGTGGAAAGTAAGTGATAAGAAAGACATAATAACAAAACAAAGAAATATTTGATAAAATTGAGGAGGTCACATAATACATCATATAAAAACCCCACAAAAGACCTAACCGTCCATTCTAAGTACTTGCCATAACCTTCACAATCCAAAAACTTCAACAAAAAACTTCAACACACTAAAGCACTTACTGAAGCACTGAACACACTAAAGCACTAAACAAAACATTCCTCCTCCTAAAGCACTAATCAAACTAAAGTACTAACCAAAACATTCAACCGTTGTGCTTTTTAAGCGCTTCCCGTTTCTTAGTGGAAGCTCTCTTAAGCATAAGAGTCCTAAAGTGTAATATCGAGGCTTCTATTGGGACGGAAGGATCTTTCTCAAATTCTCGCTTCCTTTGTTCTAACTCTTCTACAGTAAAGTCGAGACGTTTCCCTTTACATCTACCACCGACTCCATGCAACTACAACACAAAGTATAGTTTTATTGTTACTAAATGTAATATTCAAGTAATTAACAAATAAAAACAGTACGATACAACAACAAAAAAATTCGGTACGACTTTAAATTAGTTGTCAATATATAGTACATTCACAACAGATATGAGTTTCTCCAAGCTTTGAATCATTCGATAGGGCCATCGCGGAATACGATGGACCCTTGACCAGATCATTAGACTTGACCTGCTAATGTCAAGTCTTCTGGCAGCTTCTCCCAATGGTAGTTTAAAAAGTGGAGCTACCATTTGATAAGTTAACCCATTGACTACGCCTCTACAAGTTATGAAAAAAATTCTAATATTACAACTGATGTAATAAAACTATATCTCATGTCTCATGTTCAGTTTATGAAAAACAAAAGAAATGGAGGAAACAATGTAAACAACAACATGAAAAAGAAAAAAAATATATTTTCTCCTTACTCGTCTACACGATCATTCGTACAATCTTGTGCAGGATGTGGTGCTATATGTGAATCATCCACTACTACAAGATCATTGATAGGAGGTGGTACATCCTCCACATTTGGAACAGCCCCAGATGCTCCATTATCTAACAATGATTGACACATAAATTGTTTATTTTGGTACCAGTACATCAATGAACAAATCACGAGCTTCTAATTAGTAGTTTAAAATTTAATTGACATACATCAATGAATAAAACAAACATCCGGAGCAATTGACTGCACGGCTTAGCATGTGCATTTGTGTTACCAGATCAAATTTTGATCTGATGAAAGTGATATGAGAACCACATTTACAGATAGAATCAATAGAGAACAGAGACAGATGTAGATAGCACTAATTTCCTTGATTTCAGAGAAGGTAAGGAACCATGATTGGATTCTGTCACATGTACACATGCATACAATTCACAGCTTTTACTTTCTATATAGGTTCTACCTTAGCTTGGTTTTGGTTCTTTCTTTTTCTTTTGTTTAATTAATTGCAGCTTTGTTTAGTGTCAGACTGTGTGATCAGTCTGCTACAAACTAAACCCAATTATATATTCTGGAGTACGTAGTACATGACTATATATAATGCATGGTTACTCTATATAGAAACAATATGCATCTCTCATTCAATATGAATAATTAAATTATGACTTACTGTGAAAAGGAATATGAAAATCTGAGGTATAGTGTTTGAGGCAGCCAAAGAGCTTCCTGCATATTACTTACCAGACATGCATCTGTTGCCCCTGACCGTGACAATTCTATTACCAGACATAACTGCATTGCAGTTGTTGATACTAAATTGATTGTAAAAAGTGTGTAATTTCTCTCCAAGCTAGTCTGTAACCATGCTTAATGCTACTATTATGTACCTATGACAGTATAACCTGACCCGAAACACATTGTACCAAGTCATTACCTACAGTTGCATGCTAAAATACCAAACCTTTACCCTGGCAATAGAAAATTGGATGAAATTTGAAGAAATAGGCCAAAGTTATCAAATGCTGATCCTATATTTTCATCATTTAATTCCTAACAGCTATAATTGGTTGCATTTTTTTTTCTCTTTATAATACTTATTGCAGGTTTCCTCCCATAAAGAGTGGCGACTATTTGAACGAACGCTTTAGACTAACATTTGTAAGAGTTAAATTTATAAAACCATAGACATCAAGAATTTTTCAGCTTTCTTAACCAATTGTTAAGTTTTGAAGTAATACAACCCGGCCTCAAGTTTGTAATTCTATTCAGGTTTGCTGTCCACTTTTTTAACCATCAAACAGATATTAGATTACTTTATCAATTTTTGGAATTATTTAACCTTTTATATGGAATTTACATATTCAATTTGAATTTGAGGGTAATGACCTAAATAAATGTCATCCTAATCTAATTAACAAGTAGAGATGGGAAATAAAAACATCAATTTAAATTATGTTATGTGCAGGAAATGGAAGGTAAACTGGACTTTATAGTGGACACAGCAGCAGGGAACCACCCGTTTGACCCATATCTAAACACGGTGAAGGTACATGGGACCATGGCACCAGTCGCCTTCCCTAGTGAAATTAATTTGAGTCCCGCTAGCCTTAATCTTGGTAATGGTGCACTTTATTAAAACATATTACTACACATACCTTGAAGAAGAAATTGTCCAACTGCTTGCAACAGTTCCAACCCGAAAACATCTCCGTTCGCAGGATTTATGGCTTGCACGCGGTTATTGATTCTACTAATCGATGCCATCAAACCCCTACTGGTAATAAATCAAATATTAATCAGGTTGAAACACTAATAAAGCAGAGATAATTTGTAAAATTGAACTTTCATTTTATGCAAAAAAATTATATAATTTCCTATCAGACTCAGCCATTATGGAAATCATGCTCGGCCATGTCAAAACTGTGATAAATCTTATCTTCACCGGGAAAATGACTGATCATGCGCTCATCTCCTGTCAATGGTGGTGTGGTCGTCGGGTTGATGCTATTTTCCCCTTCTTCAAATATACCTACAACAATAATAATGCTCACATCACTACAATACAAAATATTTAGTTATATGGAGCTCGATGATAAATTTTTAGGATGTACAAATAAAAGTAATAAAACATTTACTCTCAATTCCATCTCCAAATTCTAGGAGAGACATGACATCATCCTCACTTTCGTCTAAATCTTGAATTTCGTCTGTGTAAGAAAATGAGAAAAATAAAGAGTTGTGTAATATAAAGAAACATTATTCTTTTCGAATAATTTGATGATGATACAAATATAAATATAGTCGAAAGAAAACAACAAATACAACATATACCTTCAAAAGTGTGTTCACCTAACTGTTCATTGGTTATATGATTCCCCCTTTCGATAGAGGTAGTCCCAACGTCTGTATGAGATGGTTCATTCACAATTGTTGGAGTATAAGAAGTTCTGTGGAAATCATTTGCTGTCGTGCTACCGGTCACCCCATAAATTCGCTTGTTCCTATAACCTCGCATATCCTTCTTCCGTTTCTCTTTACTTGACGAATCCATGCTTGCATATCTTTTTTTGTTATATGTAGCCTTCTTAACAGCAGAGGTAGGTGTCATTCTCTCCGAAATTATGACTGTCCAATGATACCGCAACAATATAAATTACAGATTAATATATAAACTAATGCAAGAAAATCATGCAAATCTACATTATTTCAAAGGCAACCTTTGATACTAATAATGAATAAGACTACAACATTTATCGAGTCCATGCAAGAAAATATATTTCCTTTTAATAAGCCTGGCTCTAAGTTTCAAAACCAGTTTCACACTTCATGTCTTAACATTTGAGAACTAATGACAATATCTAATATTTTTGGGAAAAAATGTTAATATTTTAGAAGATTAGGGACCGAATTAAAATTTCCTGAATTCTATATATTGCATTTAATTTAAAATCTCGAAAATAGTTTATGATGCATTGACGCGGATTCCATCAGTGTTAAATTAATAAGGAGTCAATTGACCCATGAAGAAATAGCTTAACGATCATTTGTGCAGTTTAGTTCATTTTGAGCTGATCTGACGATATTACACCACCCATTGTTCACAAATTAGATTAGCACTTCCCTTGTTTTTCCACCCATACAAATAAAATTTTAAAATAGGTTGCTGACCTTGAGCAAACAACCATACAGGTTAGGAATTAAATTTCAACCTTAGACAAATCACATGCACATAGGAGTGTAGATCTACCAAACCCCACTTTCTAATTTGAAAGCTCAAAAGAAAAAGAAGACTTTGTTTAACGGGCTACGTCTATTTGGGTTTCTGTTAATTAGTTGGGGCTTAACCAGTACATTTTCACTGTGAAAATTTAGTAAAAAAGCCAAGGTGCAGAAAACAGTAGAAATTATGAAGGTCACACAAGATGCGCGCTACTGGCTAGTACATCCCATTGAAAAAAACGTATAACTGGTTTAAAAAAGGATTGTACATAAATAAGTCTTATGAAAAGTATCCAACCATAAATTATCGGAGGACATCAGTAAAATAATTTTAATGTCCAGTCAAAAGAAGAAAAGAGAATTGTTCTCAGCTATTTCGCAAAAGTAGCAAGCAGTGACATCTCTCTATTTATTTATTTATTTTATTGTTTGAGAGTGAAGATTTAGTTTAATTTCTATTTATCTTTCTTTTGTTTATTACTATTAAACTATGAAATATGGCTAGCTGGGGATGCTTCAAGTCAACCAAGATCTCTTGTTTCTTAATTCTTTCATTAATGAGCGTGATAGTTTTAAGAATCTGCCATATCCTCTATAATTACTTCACTACTAATAAATATTCTACGTAATTTGATTTCATAAGAGAATCATTATAATGATTATATTACTGATGTAAACAAACAAGATTAAACCAAAAACTTTGATTTTATAATACGATCAACAGAGTATAAAGATAATAGTACACATGCATAACAAACCAAAACATTCATATAATAAACAAAACATACAAAACATTGTCAAGCTGAAAATGAAATAGAAAATTCATCACCATAATATTAGTTCAAACATTCCAATGAAAAGCAACAACTCAGACATCCAAACTATACCATAGCCACGCTTCACAAAAGTGCTACCCAACACAAAATGAAAAGAAGGCAACATCCAAAACAACCATAGTATAGATATCCTAATTCCTAAACACCAAACTTCATTTGACCCCGTCCGGAATGATAATTAGACAGGCATGTTCATTCTGTGAAAATAAAAAAAAACATTTAAACTGATATGATTGATTCATAAAAATAGCAAGTTTATAATGTATTTTTATATCTAATTATTACCTATTTTGCAAGGCCAACACTTCTGGCATCACTGGATAAAAATGAACACTGGAAAAATCTGTGGCTTCAAGATAATTAACTGCAATTGAAATCATATCTTTAACCTTTAATTAAAACAGATTTTTGATACTATAGTGAGGAAAATTGGAAAATTAACATAAGGTCAGATATGAATATCGTACGTGGTTTATGAACGATTACTTTCAACCGAGTGACGAAAATGATAGACTTATCCTGAATAGCACGAACAATCCTCACATGGTTGGTCAAAGGTAAGCCTATCAAAACCAATGCAATGACATTGCATCTGAAAATAATTGAAGTTGAACAAAGGTAATTAATACAACTAAAAAGTCAGAAATAAAGGGGATATATATTGTATAAATTTTTATAAGTTACACTATATTTATCACTCACGTCCAGTCAAGAAGATAAATCTCAAGAGCGGGTACACGTCCTCCATCCCGATTAAGATACTGCACTTTATGCCCATAACATACTCGACCGACTACATCTACAGGAGGAAATCAATATTGTAAGGGGTTCATTACAATTAAGTTGTACTTATTGGTAACATGAACAGCTTTTGAAAAACTGTGTACAAACAGGAATTACCTGTGAGATATTTGCCGCATTGGATCCCATTAATTTGATCAATGGATGGCACCATGGGGTAAGTGGGGAAATTACACATATTTAGAGTAACAGGAAGGATAGTGGTCTCCTTATGGAAAACAATTTGTAAAGGAGTCTCCAGAATTTTATACTTATCAAAAGTGATATATTTTTGGAATGTCGATTCGACCATGAAATTCTTCAGACAATACAAATGTCCAACATGAACTCTGCTTTCTACATATGATTTCATCTCATCTGAAACTCGGGCTAACATTTTCACTCTCTAAAAAAACAGTGTTAGAAGATGCAACAATTATATCGACGTAATAAAAACATCTATGTAATACTTCTAATTAATCTAACAAAATAGGACAACTCCAAAGAATTATGTGATTCTTACATCGCTATCTAGAAGGACCAAGTAAAGGCTGTTACTACGGCGAGTCTTCACCATGAAATGCACTCGCACAGCATTCATATCCCACCAGAAGAAATTTAGACATTCAAGACCAGAAAATTTTTCCACCGTAAAATAACCCATTCCTTGACTGCCATGTAGAATATGTTATTTAAGTTATTTAAAAAAACTTAATAAATTTGCACTTCAGAAAAATGTAACTTAGATGGTTGCAAGAAAAAACAAATTCCATATTACTCATCAGCATAACCCAAGACAGCCAACCAACAGCAAAGCATGCAAGCACAAAAGCAAATAATTGGAACGAAAGCAAATAATGTGAAAATTCCATATTACTCATCAGCATAACCCAAGACAGCCAACCAACAGCAAAGCATGCAAGCACAAAAGCAAATAATTGGAACGAAAGCAAATAATGTGAAAGCTTGTTCAAAGCTGTTTTTCAAATATTCTCAAATCGTTTTAGATAACATTTTGCTAAATTTTAAGTGGTGTTTCATTCAAATATAGCTATTTTCAGGAATTATGTACAGTAAAAATGAAAGGATGAAATTGGTCTAAGTAAAGAAATTGGTGTTTTGTTTTGGGTAGGACTCTTTCTATAGGAATTGAGAAAACTAAATCTGGAAATTTAAATCTAGAAATTTATCTAACGAATTATGTTTTTTATTTCAAGTCACTACAGCAAAATTGGAGCTTTGTATTACAAGTATAAAATGAAATATGTTTACACATTTTTATTAGTAAATTTATCAGAAAAATAAAAAATTTCCAAATATAAACAAGCAAAATCTGAGTTTAACAACTTACATCTGTTGTGATGAAAAGCTTGACAAAGTTCTGAGTAAGGAGGCCAGGGGACTTCTCTCTCCTCTGATCCAAAGCTGAAAACAAAAAAGAATACATCTTCAGAACTAAGTTGTTCAACGTAAAAAATGAGAACATATAACAAGTATAAACTGAGAAAATATTTGATTTTGGCAAAAATTGACCCGCAACACCAGGCTTTGGTCCAGAGCCAGCACTGTTGAAGAAACAAATTAGGTAACCTTGAATAAAATTACTGAAAAATGACTGTAGCAATTAAAAACCAGTAACACAACAACAATCTCAAGCATTTAATAAGCCAAAAAAATGATCATGGAAATAGTGACTACTTAAAGATTGCTATCAAATGAAGAAGAATGACAGAATTTGGTAAAAATAAATAGAAAAGATTGAGACATCTAACCTTCTTCTTTAAGGCTGGAGCTTTCACACCTTTCTTTGGGGCCTGAGAAGTTGAAAAGGCTTATGAGACAGAATGCATTGCGAAACAAAAACAAAAAATCGAGATCTCAGTCAATGACAGTACCAGTAATTGTTGTTGCAAGAAAACAGTACCAGCAATTTGATAGTACCAGCAATTTGAAAGAATAGAGATATCCCACTATATATAGAGAGTATGGTCTGTTTTATGTGTAAATTTGAAATTTTTTGAAATTTGAATGGGAGGGAACCTTTACCTTTTTCATCCATGCTGGAGGAGATATCAAAGAATGAAATCTAGAAGCAAACAAGTTCTGACCGGATTGGGAAGTTTTATTTCATCCTTTCAAAACCGTTTTGACCCGGATTGGAAGAGGAGTAATCAAACCCTAGGCAACCGTCTCTATCAGAGTCAGGGAGAGAGAAGAGAGAGAGCGTCCGATCTGGAGGAGGAGGGAGGTCCAAGAGCGAGAGCGTCAGAGATGGAATGTTTCGGATCCGAAGGGAGAAAAAAAAAGGGTAAAGGCGGAGAGAAAGGAGGAGACGGGGATCGAAGAGGGGAAAGATACGTAAAAAATAACCTCTGGGTAGGGGAGGAAAAAAGAGAGACAGTTTTTCTGTGGTTTATCGTGTAGCGCACATCTTTGTAACTAATTTCAGATTTCTATACAGAAGCATATATAAAATGTATACATAATATCTCACATTCAATACAATAGTTTACAGTGGTTGGATCTGTTAAATGGATGGTTGAGATCGCCTCTGGACAGATACACCATTCAGTCCCCTAAAATTCAAGGTGCAATTATAGGAGTTTTGATTTTGATATTTTTTTAGTTTACAATATTTTTTTAGTTTTAATTTCAATTTTGCATACTATTATGGATTAAGTCTCGTATCATTAGCTACTTGATATTCGAGGTGGTAACTTTTAATATTAGCCATCATTTCTTATGTGTGATATATTCATGTAAAACTTGTTCACTTGAAGTGAAAATATTGTCTAATAACAAATGTGTTGAAAGCATAGTAGTTTATTTACAATAAGCCTTGTAAAAATTGTATAAAAGAAAAAACTTGCTAGAAATTTCAATGAAAAATGGTTTATTCATTTGTTATACACATCAAACAATATTTATTATTGAGATATTAGAGAAAATCACTAAAATGGATAGAGAAGAATCCTACATCTATGATTCAGTATACACTAAAATGAACAATTTAGAAAAATAAGTAAAACTTTTTATAATATCAAATTCAACACCAGTCTCTATATTTTAATTATAAGTATCTGAATGATCTTTCAGCTCTAAACGTGTCTAGATCTGTTTTGGATAATGCCATCACGGTGTTGGACATGTATGCAAAAATTCTTAATGAAAGCTGCAATGAAAACCGTCCAGACAATGCTCAAGAAGCTCGAAGGTGTTTTCTTATTCTAGTTCTCTACTTTGCTGAGGCTTTAAGAATTTTGCCTATACGAGATTTGCTCCAAGAGGGATTTGAGCAGTACAAACCAAAGGTCATTGTTAACTATCATAATATGTAATTAGATCGAAATTGGAATAAAATATCTCTTGGATTTCTATCTGGATTCTATTCAACATTAGAGTATTTTGGCATAGACAATAATATCACACTAATATTTACTTTTTTTTAATGAGCATCAGTGCATTGCTTAGATACAAAAAAAATATATTGTTATCTATCCATATCATGTGTTATGTATTCAAATCTTTATTTTTAAATTCAAGTAATAAATTCAAACTGATCAAACAAACACACGAAAATGTATTTGAAGAAGAAAATTTTACATTTTACATTTTTTTAATTTTTAGAATAGATAAAAAAAATCATGATGTAAATAATTTGAATCATTCAAAAATAGTAATTTCCCATTTAAAAAAAATGCAAAATTAGATCATTTTTAAGTACATTTCATATGAAAAATCATATTTAATAGTTCGGATCGACTATTTAAACTTTAAAAGTAAAATTTCATTATAAAACCGACCTCTAATATGTATATCATCATTTTGGATATTTATTATCATTAATGAAGTATGACATTTCACAAAGCAAACTAATAGTAGGAGTTAAAGGAGCATATTTGAAAAAACTGAATAAATTCTCACAATTAAAGGAAAGTAATTTGGTAATTTATTCAACGAAAATGAGAAAAAAAATATATTTTTTCTTTTATTTTTAAATAAAATATTAAAAACAAAACTTTTATCTACTTGTTATTTTTTTAAATGCATCTTAATTTTATCTTATACGAGATTCATCGTCATCTTTCCATTTCATTGTGAAAAATCTACATTACCTTATCGTATGAGTTTGAATCTGGATTGTCCGATTATAATCCAGGCTAATTAGATTAAAATGAGAAAAGAGTGGGTCCGATGTCTATTGGAACTACTATTAGGTTCAACGAGTTCTATGACTGTCCGATCTAATTAATATCTTAAAATATGTGCGCACAAAAATCGAAATAGAAACGTACAAAATTTAAAACATTGCAAATGAATTTTAATACCGATTGAACGGTGATTGAAGCCATCGAACCAAAGTAGGTCCAATGGGCATCCGACCTAGTCTCAAGTCGATCCAAACCTATAATATTTGTAAGAGTCAGTTGAGATTCGTGTTATTATATAACAAACGGATTGAATTCAAACTGAAGCGGATTGATTCGTGCTATTAGACATTCTTTTCAAATTTAAAAAAAAAAACAAAGTTGTTCAATATTAGAACCATCATTTTTTTTTGTGATTTCTCAGCCAATTAAATTAGTGAAGGACAGCAAAATAGTGTCACCGACACTGATAGTGTCTCCTCACAGTCAGAAAGTCAAATATCTCCAGTTCTATTGTCTTCTGTGGGCACCACCGCCCCGAATTCACGTCCTCTCAGGTCGCCTGTCCGAGTACAATTAAAACGAACGGTTGGGGATCGTTATTTTAACTTGGCACTAATCTCAAAGCTTAAATGCTTCCCTATCCGGATATGCATTGGTTGAGAGTATATCTGGGCCGTCCATTTCAATTGTCTTGAGTCAGGTACCTGAGATGATAAGGATCCCCACTGCCACTGCCACCGCCACTTAACTCAGATCTAAGAGAATATAAAATAGTTAACTAAATGGGTGAAGATTTTAACAGAAAAGTTTTAGCTTCATGCAGCGCATGGACTATAGAATTAAAACGGTGCTGCATTAGGTTCGTGCTCTGCATGAAGTCAAAACTACTCTGTTAAAATCCATGCCCGTCCAAATCAAAACTGCAGCTGTTTCTTAATAAATGTTTATGCTGTTAACCTCGAATGAGATCTCACCTACCGTACGTAATCCATTCCCCATAAATTCTCTGTTGCAATAAACAAAATTAGTGCGCACAGTCCTAAGATTAGGCCCATATAAGGGAATAATATTACAAAACGTCGCCTGCACACAGTGCTTATGATCATATGGAATGATTCTTCTCTTATATAAATTACATAGAGTGAGTCTATGGTATTATGCAGAGGCAGATGCAGGATTCTGATTAGCGCAATAAATTATTAAATTAGATTTAAATAGATAATCGGATCCAAACCTATTAGATAATTGAGTACTTGATAAAAAAATGATAACAAAAAAAAACAAAATAGTATTATAACATACTTTACTCCATAATATTTAGATAACCAACTATTCAAAGTAGGACAATATCAGTTTCCAAGGTAGGACAGAGATCCAAAATTCAGTCTTTGTAAATTTATTTTAAATTTTCAGGATAAGGCAGTTGCCCTATCCTATGTTACAGTAGATCTGCCCCTGGTACTATGCATATTACGATGTGGTCCGTAATGCGGATCAATATTTTCATTTTCAAAATCCTATCAGTTGATTCAAACCGTTCAACATAATTTTCATATAAATATTTACTCGTATACCGAAATTTATATTCTAGTTATAATAGGTTGAACAATAATTATCTTATAGTATAATTTTGTTAGCATGTTATTTCTGACATTAGCTAATGCAACATAACAGCAAGAAACTCAACACAGTAATCAATTATAATTAATGAAAGTAAGGACTAAATCCTTATTGAATTTAAAAAAAAAACTAGTACAACATAACTATACACTTAATGTTAAGCAATTCAAGCCACCTATTATGAGCTTCAATTTTATTAGTAAAATTTAATTCAATTGAATTCGACAAACTATTACTTATGACGTCTAATCAGTAATCAATATAATAATTATTTGTTGAAAGCTCAAGAATAAACTTCTTAGTAAATATATGGTTTTCAATTATCGATTAACATATGATGTTGACATATAATGCTAATGAAAAAATAAATTCTAAAGAATGCCTAGTGGTTAGTGCTAATTGTTCTTAACAAGGGTGCCTCGTGTACGATTTACACCAGGTTTATTTAAGCAAAACCATCCTTCTCCAAAGAAGCACATAAATAGTGTTTGAGTTTTTCAGTGAAGCCATCACTGAAGCAAACAAACACAAACCCCCTCCTTTTTTTGGCATTTGTTTCAAACAATCTCGTCACCTCGGATCTGAAAATTTGAAGGGGGAATTCGAAATTGAGAGAAAATGGAGATATTCTGTTACATGGTGTTTGGGCTTCTCTCGGCCGTGGTGGCGCTATTGGAGCTGAGCAAGACGAGCAAGGATCGAACCGCCACCTCCTCCGCTTTCACCTCCTTTAAGAACAATTATCTCCTCGTTTATTCTCTCATGATGGGTACATTCATTCATTCATTTATCTGTTGTTAATTCGCCATTGATGGGCATGGAACTCTAATTTGGATCGTATATAATGTTTTCTCATAACAGTTTGTTAGTTTCCATTATTTCATGCTTAAATTGCTTCTCATCATATTAATCCAGTACAAAATTTCCGTTAACTTATCGGGTAATGTTACGGGTAAGAGCTATTTCGTACCCGTTACCCTGCTGGGTAATTGTCTAATTGATAAATAATAAATGATATATGAATTTTTGTTATGTATACTTATAATTGTATAATATTTTGCCGAAATTTTTGTAGTTACCATCTCAATATTTCAGAATTCCAACCTTGCCACCGATTTTTGGCAAAAATTCACATCTTGCCAAGTACGCAGACTGAGTCTGTGTACTGTTTTTGTTTGGTGTGCAAAAAATCATACTTTTTGCCTCGAAGGAACACTTAAAAAAAAATTGGTGCGCAGACTGGGTCTACGGACTGCCAATAATGATGAGCAGATTGCGCACCAAAAATCATACTTTTTGCCCCGAAGGAACACTTAAAAAAAAGTTGGTGCGCAGACTGGGTCTACGCACCGCCAATAATGGTGCGCAGACTCAGTCTGCGCACGTGGCAAGATATGAATTTTGGTCTAAACGGTGGTACAGTGCGAATTTTGGAATATGGAGTTGCTAACTAAAAAAATTTCAGAATAATTTGTTATGATGATTAGATTGATTTATAAAACATTTTTTGTTATTATTAATAAAGATGGCATCTCACTGTTTATCACATTGATTGCTTCTAGAGATAAATATATACTTGACTATGTAACATATTCTGTAAATTATCAGCTGGTGATTGGTTGCAAGGGCCATATGTGTACTACCTCTACAGCCAATATGGATTTGATAAAGGAGATATCGGTCGTCTTTTTATTGCCGGTTTTGGTTCTTCAATGCTATTTGGGACCATTGTCGGTTCTTTGGCTGACAAGCAGTGAGATTTCTTCATTAATTTGCACATTGATTTCTCAGCTAAAATATTTTATGTAAATCACACATTGGCTATTGCCCATTCAGCATTTTGGTGTAGATTATAATTTTCAAATCTTTAGTTAAACCATTTTGAGTATTAAATTTTCTAAATCAAAAGTTTAAGAAATACAATGTACCAACTAAAACTGATAATTATATATGTGGTTTTTTATGGATCTTAAGTAAGAAATATCTGACGTAGTAAGGTAAATAATGCAGAGGTCGAAGGAGGGCATGCATTACATACTGTATAAGCTACATTTTGAGCTGCATCACTAAGCATTCCTCGGAATACAAAATTCTAATGCTTGGTCGAATTCTTGGTGGCATTGCAACATCTCTCCTCTTTTCAGCCTTTGAATCATGGCTCGTGGCAGAACATAACAAGGTCACTAAAATTGTCTCCTTCTTTTGTATTAGAAAACAGTTCCAAAAATGCCCCCCATCCAGTAACTGGATCTGGTGGGATCAGGTTGCGCCCAGCAGTTCCAAGTTTTTTGTCAGTCTTTGCAGGGGCGGAATCAGAAAATTGAAATAGGGGGGCCAGTTAAATAAGTGTTATGTAATTTCATTTTATGAGGGGGGCTAATAGTATATATTTTTTTGTAATATTAAAATTTTTGAGGGACAAAACTGAATTTTTTTTTTGTAAGTAAGTCAGCATATAGTTTAACTTGGTCAGAGCTTACTGGATTGGTAAATGAGCGAGTCTATGAAATTCTGAATCAAATTGACAGATTAACCCATCAGGATAGGTCAAGTCAAGAATTGAAATGAAGTTATGAATCATTTTAATAATTTTCTGACATGTTTAATTCTTTCGATTTCATTTATCTAGAGAGGTTTTGATCCACAATGGCTCTCCTTGACATTCTCCAAGGCTATTTTTCTCGGCAATGGCCTTGTAGCTATTGTCTCTGGTCTTTTTGCAAATCTGATAGCTGACAACCTAGGGTTTGGGCCTGTGGCACCATTTGATGCAGCCGCATGTGTACTTGCTATAGGGATGGCTATTATCATGTTTTCATGGACTGAGAATTACGGTGATCCATCAGAAAGCAAGGATCTATTTGGCCAGTTCAGAGTAGCTGGAAAAGCCATTGCTTCTGGTATGTTTAATTAAGCTTCTTTTATATGAAAATTTGATAATAAACTTTCACTGATGAACTTATGTATGAAAAAAACAGATGAAAAGATTGCTTTGTTGGGGGCTATACAATCACTGTTTGAGGGCTCCATGTATACCTTTGTTTTCTTGTGGACCCCTGCATTAAGCCCAAATGACGAAGAGATCCCTCATGGTTTTATATTTGCCACATTTATGCTTTCTTCTATGTTGGGTAGTTCAATTGCCTCCCGTTTAATGGCACATCCAAAGCCAAAGGTTGAGAGTTACATGCAGATTGTTTTCGTCATTTCTGGATTCACTCTGCTTCTGCCTGTTCTAACAAATGTAAATGCCATTTTTGTTTCAGTCGTTCTATTTCTGAAAAAAAAAAAAAATTGTCCTAATTGAAAATGTACTTGAAGACTAAATTTTATATTTTTAAGAATTTTTTTACTATTTTTTTAGATAGGGAGAAAATCAATACATATGAATGGTTCAGAATTTTTGGACCAACTGATTTTCTACCTAACTAAAAAAATAGTAAAAAAAATTCTAAAAAATGTAAAATTTGATCTACAAGTACATTTTCATATGGGGATTATGTTCAACCGTTCAGATCGACTGTTTGGAATTTAAAAAATGAAGATATTGATCCATAGTACCGGCCAATTTGTGCTATGCAATAGTACCATAGCCTTACTCTTGAAATAAACTGAGACATGGTCTACACTCTACACTCATGCCTTTTCTCCAAATGCCCCCCCCCCCCATAGTAGTTGCATTTGTATGATCAAATTAAAGGAGGAAATTAACAATTTGGTTCAATACTCCCCCTTTTGGTCTTTGACATATTAAAAGAATAACATGGATGAGTATCTGCTTTTCTGGAGTAGATTTTGGTGACTCCAATAAAGAATGGGAGTAGCATATCGATTGGAGGCTCGATTCAATTACTCGGTTTTTGTACATTTGAGGCATGTGTCGGCATTTTCTGGCCTTCTATAATGAAAATGAGGTCCCAATATATCCCTGAGGAGGCCCGAAGCACTATCATGAACTTCTTTCGGATACCACTTAACATTTTTGTCTGTGTTGTGCTTTACAATGTAAGTTTTAAAATAATACCTCTTTATAATTAAGTTACATCACATGAAATCTGAGTAAATTAATAATTGTGTTGTTCATTTGAAGGTAAATGCATTCCCGATTACTATAATGTTCGGCATGTGTTCTATTTTCTTGTTTATGGCATCGGTGTTGCAGAGAAGGCTTATGATTGTTGCTGAAAGTCAGAAACCGAGTAAGTTATATATTCATCAGAAATTTTTGTATATGTGTTTATTATTAGGTGAATTTGCTTTTACTGATTTTATTCCCTATCTTTTACAAGACTGGATACCATCTGACAAATTTGGTGATGAGGAGCCTCTAACAGCTTAAAAGAGCTGGTACTAATCATCTGCTTAGTGTACCTATTAGTTGAGCTACTGAATATAAAAAAATAAGGATATGTCAAGGAGATCTAGCCAATATAGTTTTGAAGTCAAGATAATATATCATTGGTTAAGTTTTTTGAATCATTTTTTGTATCCTCAAGTTTTGTGTATTTATTCATATATAAGATGCTATTTGTTAGTTGGAAGAGTAGTTTCAGTTGTAAGCATGAGATGGAATTTGTTTGTTTCTTGGCATTGCTCAAGATAAAGCCTGTACTTTATTTCTCAACAGTAAAGGAAAACTTTATGCTAAGATGAGGATCCAAACTGAGATAACTTCCATTACATACAAAGTGACATTTTATATTTTTCCTTTTTCAAAGAACTGAATCATTGAGTAGCTAGGCAATGTAATAATCAAATACAACTAATGGTAATTTTCAAAAAAGAAAAAGAAATAAGCAAAACAAAATTTGCAAACTTGCATATATATGTAATATTTGGAATCTTGTCTCTCTTAAAGGTTCCTCCATTTCTGCCATCCTCTTGAAACAACAGCCAACTTATCATCGACACTCTTTCTGACGGTTTTTGGTTGATTCCCTGACTCGCGGCTATTTGAGCCCGGCTTGGAAGCCACTGTTGATTCCATGGCTTCTAGAATAAGTTGAACAGTTCGTGTCGTGGATTGTCGGTTGGTGAGCATTATCTCCCCTACCCTTGCAGGGCTGATTTGCAACCCCCTCTCGAAACCTTCTTCGATGACCTGAAAGTGGTTGTGCTCTCTGACACCAAGGTATCTATCAGCAAGCTTCAGGAATGTGTTGAAGTCGCACATTGGGAGATATACATGCATGTCGAACCTACCCGTCGGGTTCACCGTGCGGTCAACCAAATCTTCGCCACCTGTCATGGTAAACACCATGATCCTCTCATCACCACAGCATGAGATAACCCGATTCGTGATGGAATTGATGTTTGCATTTCCTGACTCAGGGGTACTCTTGTTAAGGTAAAGATCGAGGTTTTTCAAAAGAATAAGGGAGCGTGGCCTGGTGCGTAAAAGGAGCATCTCGAGGATGTCTATACTGCAATGGGACATGTCAATGATGCACACGTCAAAACAGAGAGCCCTTGCCATGGCAACTGCGAAAGAAGATTTACCAGTACCGGGCTGGCCATAGAGTAAATAACTACAGTTCCATACTCGCCCTAAACGATGATAGAATGAACGGCTTCTCATGAAATTCTCTAAGTCGACACAAACCTGTTTTTTTAGGCCGTGATTAAACACCAAAGTATCGAACGTTGCTGGGTGAGTGAATGGCATTGAAACCCATCTAGTTTCGCCATTTTTGTTGCTTGTATGGGTGAAGAGTCGGAGCTCACGGCGGTTTTGTTCGATTTTACCTGCCTCATATTCGACATGCAAGAGATAGGGTTGGAGCACACGAACCCGGTCTTGGCGCTTGATACATAGAACAAAACAATCATTGCCATCAGATTGCTTATTGGTCCATGTTAAGTGAGCTCCGTCAAAGGAATCACGCACAGTATCGCCGGGCCCCAAGTGGAGGTTGAATCCATTGGTGTTGTTAGTGTTACTACTATAAGCACAAGAAATGAAAGATGCTGAATCAGATTTCTCCAAGATAGGGAGAGAGGAGATATATGTTGCCACCTTGTAGTACAAAGGGTTCTCATGAGAATCAGGTCGGTACCGTGGCACGGTGAAGTGTTGGTACACTTGGAGGTGCTTGCCTACCAACTGCCAACACCGGCTTATGCAATGGAGGAGGAAGCGATGCGAGCATATGATGCGTAGGAGAGAGAGGATGACAATGAAGGAAACAAGAGGAGAGAGGAAAGTCAGGTTTGGAGGCACCATTGCCATCATGACAATAATGAAAACAAGAGGAGAGAGGATAGTCAGGTTTGGAAGCGCCATTGCCATGATGTCTTGTTTTTTATGCAACCTATTAAAATTAGGGCTGTCAACGAGTACCATACGGGTCGGGTTGAAGCATTTTCATATTCATATCCGTACCCGTTAAGTTATAAAAAAACTTTATTATTATAAGTATCCGATAAGTAAATAGTTTTCTTTTTAGTATGAATTAAATAAATGGATAAAAAGATGCTGTTAAATAGATATATATGAACTATATATGAATAAAACTATATCATATTATGCATAGTTCATATATAATTTTTTTTTAACCTTATCCGTATCCGATAAGCTAATGAATAATAATATTATAGAATACAATACGGTTTCGGGTAAACCAATAAAAGAGTGCAATAAATTAACACCTCTGATTAGAACTTTTACCTACAAACTCGTTTTTCAAAATAAATAAATAAAAATAAAGAACTATATTTGGAATTTCAAAAAGGTCAAGCAGGTGGAAATAGCTTGCTCAAAGAGGACAACACTACAAATGAAGAGCAGCTGGACACTCCACAAGTTAAAATTAAAAAGGGTTTTGCCAAATAAAAACAGAGAAAATACATATAAATAGGGACTAGATCCAGGAATAACATGATAGCTAAAAATGAGGAGGAAGATAGTCTAAAAGGAGAAATGAGAGAGAGAGCATAATTTAACATGAGTATTAAAAAAAAAATTGTGGATAGAAATATTTTTATATTCGAATTTTTTTCCATATTATTAATGCATATTCTACTTTTATCTATTTAATTTTAGCCTTATATATATCATACGTCTGTATATGTTAAACTTAATTGTTTACTTAATTAGATATAAATATTATATAAGATGATTTTATATAATATAGTCAGAATAATTATACTACTACTTTGGACCATATATATTATAATATCACAAAATATAACAATATATATTTAAATATTTGTCATTATAGTGATTAAAAATAAATTACTAATTAAATAACTAAATATTGTATAAATCAATCTTGTTGTCATGGTGATCATCATATATTCATATGATTAAAACTGATTAAAAAATTATTACATGTGATTTATAAAATTAGGCTATTTGTTAAACTATTTATATTTCGACCGAAAATATAAATGATCATAGTCTTGCCTTTTCATGTCCAGAATGATCAATTCAAAATGTCCAATATATATGATCTATAAATTAAAATCTGACAGCAAATCAAATTTTACTAATATTCATGTTATTAAAATATAGCAATTTTGTCATGCAAATATTTGATATATAAGTTGAGTAGAACTAGGGTGGTCCTAAGTTCACCAATCTTAGTTGTGAACTCAATTCTAAAATTTATCGGATTAGTTTTGAACGACGAATCTAATCCGTTGAAATTTTTCTACTTTACGAGTGATGCGTCTACATATGAAAATTTTAAAATTTAAAATTATTTTTTTATAAGTCAAGTAGCCAAAAGGCATTCAAAAAATGAATGCATTAGAATAATTTATAAATCTTCTAATCTTTTACCACTATTTTATACTAAATTAATTCAAAAGTTTAAAATTTCACATGTAGATGCATCACTTGTAAGGCAGAAGGATTTCAACGATTTTGATTAAATCATTTAAAGCTAATCCGATAGATTTTAGAGTTGAGTTTACAAAGAGACTTAGTGAACTTAGGAACACCCTAGTTCTACTCATAGGTCATGTTTGATTGTGGAATAAGTGGTGGAGTAAACCCTCCATTTCATCTTTAAAGAGTCAAACGAGGAGTAAATTTGAACGAGTAAGATGGAATAATATTTGAATTAATCCGGATTAAGTTACTCCACTTGTGGGTCCCGCAGTTAGAGTAATATTATGTTATAATTTTCTTTCTCTTCATTACTTACTCCACCAAATTTCAACCAAACTTCAATTAAACATGATTATTTTAATCTATTTTAGCTCAGAGTAAGAAATTTAATCCGGAGTAACTTTACTCCACAACCAAACATGATCATATAAAGTAAGTTACATTGAGCTGCTTTGCTTGAATCGATTGTTCAGACAAAATAGAAAACTTTGGACCACAGAGAATTAGACTTCATCGAAATACAAATATTAGTAAAATAGCCTAGCTCGAATTTATATTTATCAATTATCATATAATAGCTGATATCAAATAATTCTTATTTGGACCTTTTGCCGATCAACTTGAGGAAACTTTTATTCTTTCCAACTAATAATTTTTATCCTATCCATCTATCTTACCGAATATCATACAAGTTAAATAATTTAAATGAATTTTATTGATCCAACGAGCAAATTGTGGGGACTTCTGGTTTTCTAAAGAGTAAACACTGTTAACCCAAATTTGAGATTTATTAAACAAAAATTATTTGATAAAAGGGTCCGGATCCCCTAGAGTAACCCAATTTTTGGGTTTCGGATTGAGACCGTTTGATTCGAATCCGGCGCTCGGAATCGTCTCGGAATTCGAATTTGTTCTCGGAATATATGTGCTCCAGATCCGGATAGATTGTCTCGGATTCAAATCGGACGGTTCTGATTTAAAACCCAAAGATTGGGTTACTTCACTGGATCTGAATTGCTCAAACAAGCTACTTATAATTTATAAACAGAAAACAAAGATGAATAAAAAAGCCAAAGCTAGATTTATCTTCATTTCATTTTTGGTAAGGCTGGATCAAGGAAATTTTCCTTTCACATGGGAAGCCAAGCAAAATTTGTAAAAAAATCATTGTAGTATTTTTCATGGGTTTCTTCCAACTTTATTTTTCCTTTTTCTTTTTGTTGCATTCCATTTATTAAGGATGTATGGTGTTCTCTGCCAAATAGTTCACATAATTGCCTACTCGAAAGAGTCAAGTAGAAGAATAATTAAGCATTGTCAGACAACATTTCGAGTAACGACGTATTTAAACACAACTGCTTTTACCAGAAAGAGATCTCTTCACTATAAATGATATTGCTCGAACTAATACCATATAAAACAAACAGAGAAACTGACTGGAATAACTAAAGAGCCAAAAGATGTAGAAAATAAGCTAAATACCAGTCTGTAAACAAAGTAGCAGCTGCTGTATTATACATAGATTTATGCAACTGTCATCACCAAAATATATTTACCAGAACGAGCGTATCAGATCAGGAAATATCGGGCTTCAGAGGCTGATGTTCCAAAAAACATCATAAAGTAACTTGTATCAGAAAGAAAGAAAAAAAAACACATATCTTGCCACTAAATATAATATAAATTTAACCAATATATAGCTCAAATGAGCTATTACATCAACCTAACACAATAAAGTTAACTCTTTTCTTCGGTTGTTTTATCAAATGAAATATTAACAGAGCTAAAGTCAACAAATCAAACAGGTACAATAAAAAAATTCCAACTAACATGTAACATTCTGAGATTCACCCAGAGCAATAGCAACAAATTTTGAACTTGAAAAGAATATAGTCATGAAAACTCATGTCTTGATTATTTAAGCCATAAGCCTCTTTTAAGAAAATTACCTTCAAAATCTGCACCGCAGCAATCCTGGCCAAGAGACCAAAAAATTTCCACAATTGTATGGTACTAACTAGAAAGCATAAATTAACAAAAGAGAAGTAATCTAGTATTTTAATTAATCCATAGCTAAGACCTAGAAAGGCACGTATCTCTTCACAGTCTGTTTTCCAGCCATTGCTGCCCCAGCAAGCAATCCTCCGATAGCACCGGCAATAGCAGCTGAGCGGGGCCCATTTGCAGCTCTAAATAGAGCTCCTGTCCCAAGGCCTGCTACAACACTGTTGATCCAGTCATCTCTGTATTCACCAAAAAAGAAGAATTCTTAGGTAATGTTCTCTATATAAGTTAATATGCTTTTTGAAGATAAATATATGAAAACCAAAGATATCGAAAAACCTCCAATACAATACAAGTACTATCCTGCAAACTAAAGGGATGGAAACGGAAATTTTTCAGTATATACCCTAAAGTAAAATTGTAATTCATATCGTGACTCCTTTTATTTTGAATTGAAGCGGTGATTCGTGAATTGAATCAAATTGTAAGAAGAAATGAACAAAAAAAAAACAATTAGAACATACAGGAAAGTTTCAACCAGAAACCATTATAATGCCACATAACATCATGTCTATGTGGTTTAACACTAAATATGGATATTCAAGCATGCATGCAATGAATAGACACTGCATAACTGTAATTTTACAATGTAACACACGTGACTCATAATTTTAAATGTCAGTGTTTTAATATACACTGAGACAAGATATGACTTTTGAATTGCCATCAAATATGTTGCCAATGTTTTGTATTGTGAGAGCATGATTGGAAAATAATTAATTCAGATAATAAGCACAACAATTGTACATTAAAAAAATTAAATAAGCAGAACGTTATCATTTGTATCAGGAGACTAATATTTTCCATATCAATACTGTATTTAGTAGAAATTTCTTTTGCTAATTTATGTGGCAGTCCATCTGGCAAGTTAATGAAGTGTCATTCTAGCACACACGACACACTCAGAAATATAGAGTTTTAAAAAAATTGTGTAGTTCTTTAATTTGGCCAATCGACAGATTGCCATGGTTTCGCATGAACCGACAATAAATTTTTTTTTTAAGAATATGTGAACCATGTCTAATCAAAATATTTATACTAATTCTCCTTCCTGCCCAAGCCAGCCATCGTTCGTACCTATATTATTTCTACAATTGTATAGACTTCTCACCGTTATAAATATAATCAATAGCAAGTCAAGAAAGAAAGGACAAATATGACTCCAATCTAGGTGAAACACCATTTCCCTTATATCATCCCTCTCTTCATACCTTCACAGCTAGGGTTTTAGTCAAAAAAAGAGAGTCAGAGATATGAAATAGACAACTGATAAGTGGGTTTGATATCAACAGAATCAAACAATTCGTCTATCGTGAATCGTTCCCATAAATGGATTCGATTGAAACAATTCAGTGGTCCAACGATTCTAAGGTGATATGCATCAACAAGGGTGAGAACATAATCAAATTGTGCAAATAAGAATCGTGAATCACACGATTCTAATCACAGTGGAACTCGCATCTGACACATATTGGATGTGGTTATATGTCAATTTACCTATAATGCATGTCATACCGATATGCCTATCGCCACATATCTGGCTGCAAAACACTACCACAAGTGGACTCCACAACACTAGGGAGTAATTAATTTAAGGTGAGGCGATGGTTTTTATAGGCACACGAGTGATCCAGACATTGTTCCTACTCCATGTGGGACTAATAAAGTTGTGCAAAACCGGAGTAACTCAAGGAGTCCCCTCCTATGTAGTGACTTGATGCTTCCATTTATAAATATGCCTTTTTTGGTTTAGCCCCAATTTTTTTCAAAAATCTACCAGTCCTAGGAATGTTTTGTTTTATCCCTGAACTTCAAATTTCAGCTTTGTTTTGTCTCTAAAAATTCTCCTATCCAACTTTTTTTTCAATATAAAAGAATTACATGTGCCTTTTTGTTTGACAATTCTTATTCATAAAACTATAATTTTAGTCAAATTTTTAAGTAATATCAATTTATTTGTATAAAAACAATTTATATTTATACATATATAACTTATCCTATCCTTGAATTTTGTAGCACGCCGTATCGTCGCATCCATATTGTATCCGACGTGATACTTGCACCTGTATCCGTGCAACATAGACCTAGCTTTTCGTGCTATTTAGGAAACGCACACACGATGCATCAAGGTATGTATTTGCTAGCTTCCTTGTCTTTTAGAGGTTATAAATGATATTTTTAAGCCTTTTAAAATGTATGAATGATGTTTTCTCAAGTGTGTGCGACAAGTATAATATTTCAGAATTGCCAAGGTTGATGTGATGTGCTCAAACTTTGCTGATATGCACGGAATTGTTTCCATAGAAATCTGATAATGAAATGGTCATATTCAATTTTTTAGGCCGTATAGAAGTATCGTGGTTCTCAATATTGTATAGTCAAAACAAAATTCCTTTGATATGATTGGTTAATCAACAAAGGTAAAGATCCAAGTAATTCTTAGAGTAACAGTCAACTGCCAAACCAACTAAAGAATGTAACTGGCATTATTTTTCTTAAAAAGTAACAGGTAATTCTTAGAGTAACAGTCAACTGCCGAACCAACTAAAGAATGTAACTGGCATTATTTTTCTTAAAAAGTATCGTGGTTCTCAATATTGTATAGTCAAAACAAAATTCCTTTGATATGATTGGTTAATCAACAAAGGTAAAGATACAAGTAATTCTTAGAGTAACAGTCAACTGCCGAACCAACTAAAGAATGTAACTGGCATTATTTTTCTTAAAAAGTAACAGGTATTATCTAACCATTGACTAATTTTAATTGATACAGTTGAAGAAATCAGTGCCAATTCAATAAGAATTAAAGCTGAAAGATAGGATAAAATTCAAATAACCTGTCACGAACTGCGACCATGCTACTCTCCATACCAGCATAAAGCAACCCGATCACTCCTAGCTTATTCCCAAATCTCCTCCCATCCTGACCACACGAATTGAGAACACGGTTTACGCGAAGCTTCGTAGTCTCTCCTGGTTCAGCGGCCTTTACAGCACGGCGGAGTCCTACAGCGGCGCCACCCACAGCACCACCGAGGTACCCAACTCCGGTGTAATATGTGAGGTTCTCGCCCCAGGAGCGTCGTTGGGCGAGTGCTTCCTCTTGAAAGAGATATTCTGGTGAGGTAGGGAGATCGTATATGGTTCGATACGGGATGTTGAGGTCTTGATAAGGGTTATATTGTCGACGCCCCGATTCGGTCGGGTGATCGGGATCGGATTGACTGTTGAAGAGTCTTGGATCCGCCATTGTTCTCTTAGTTAGTTGAAGGTGGAATCGGAGGCGAGAGAGGCGAGGCGACGGCGGAGAAGAAAGGGAGCGGCGAGGAATTCCTCTTGACTGAGAATTTACAAATATGCCCTTTTGCTTTTGCTTCATGATCTTCTGTACCGAATTCACATCCTCTCCAATATTGCACAAGGGAATCTTTTACAATTAGTGAATCCAGACCATTCTTTGTACCTTAGCACAAATCTCAAAGCCTAATAATACTGCCCCTGCACTAACCCGAATCCCAAAGTTATGAGATTTAATCTTAAACCGTAAAGTGAGGCCCATCCTCACTACGGCAATGGAGAGGATTTGAATGCGAGCCTAGATGAGTCGGGTGCGTATCCTCTGAGATATCGGGAACCCATTTTTACAGAGCAGTTTTTAGTGCGTACAGAGTTCGAATTTTTGATGGACCAAAATACCCCTACATCAAAGGCAGAAGATTTACTCTGTAAAATTCGAACGCTGATGATCAGGGATATTTTGGTCCATCAAAAATTCGAACTCTGTACGCACTAAAAACTACTCTGTAAAAATGGGTTCCCGAGATATCTTAATTTTTGGGTGACCTACGTGTCCGGTGACTATTCGGGGAACCGTAGGGGCCAGTATTATTTGAGCTTTGAGATTCGTGCAGAATATATTTGAACGATTAAGATATTCCAAAAAAGTCACGCAAAGATTGAGATATCTCAGAGGATACGAATTCAGATGAGTCCAGGAGACGGGAAAAGGGATTCTTTTGATATTCTTACGTTTAATTTACGTAATAATTTCTCCATTTCAAAGCTAACTTTGAACTCTTTTAAGTTTTCAAAACTTCAACAGCCGATATTCTCAAAAGATATAAATTATGAATTGGGAAAGTTATAATTTTCGGGCTCTAATTTTGTTTATTTTTAATTTTGGGCCGGAGTCATGGGCCAAGGGCTCCACAGGCAACGAGCTCTCTGCTGGAGAATCCACTAACCAGCCCAGCCCACTTTGTACCTGTTTTCAGATATTCTCGTTTTGGCAGCTAGTTCAGATAGTTGGTATTAGATGTGGGTTTATTTCAGTGATTGTAGACTAGATTGCGTATTATACGGTATAAGGCTGCACAAAAAAGTTAGTAATTCGTGATTTGATTTGAGTTCGATTCGAAAAATATTTGTAATTAATTCGATTTGAAATTAGTTTGTTCTGAAATAAATCAAACTAGTTCGGTTCAAATATTATTCAAACTCAAACTCAAACTGGATATAGTTAGTTCGAAATTGGTTTGTGAACTATTTAGGTTCGAAATTCAAATAATGCAACTAATGACTTCAACCATCAATATTTAATAATGCAAAAACCAAACTTATATCAGAACTCAATATTGTTAATATAATGATACCTTATAATAGAAAAATATTATTTTAACAGCGTAACAAATTAACAATGAAATAATTTCTATTTAACTAGGTCCATACTGTGATTTTAATCAATCCAACAGCGTAAAATGTAAGAGAATTTTGGACTGGCGTATAATCCAATAGTGTGAATTCATGAAAAATAAAAAGGTAAAGGAAACCACATGAATTTTGTTTTGCATGAAGATAACTATTGCATAAATTATCGGTGGCTATAAAAAATTATGTAGTTCGTGATTCGATTAACTTCGATTCGATTCGGAAAAAATTCATAATTAATTTGATTCGAAATTAGTTCGTTCTGAAATAAATCAAAGCAGTTCAGTTTGAATCATATTCAAACTCAAACTGAGGTAAGTTCAATATGATTTGATTCGTTTGCAGCCCTAGTTGCGTATGAATTAGATCTTTTTGTTCATAATATTAAATAATTTTCAATATTTTTACTGGTACAAGTAATATCTGCCAACAAACTAATATTGCAATAAATTGATTGACAAAGTAGTGGAAGATCTGTTTGATTTTTGTCTTGATGCCGAGAATACAACAAAGCCAAATCACCTAAAATATTAATCCTCAAAAACCACCTAAAAGCCAAATGGATCTGTATCCTCTCTGTTACTCAGTATTTTAAAATTCGGTTTATTCGTTCAAATATTCCTATTCGGTTACCATTCGAATAGAAAATCTATATTCGGTCCGAATATGAAGTTTAGAGTATATTACTGGTTTAGACTATATTAATTAATAGTGATAAAATTCCGGTTTAAAGTATATTAACAGTGATTTATACCACATATTACCAGTTTAGAGTATATAACAGTGATAAAAATACCGGTTTAGAGTATATTAACAGTGAGTCATACAACATATTGCCGTATGCTTGTTTATATATACGAATTATCATTTAAAATCCGCATATATAAATCCGAATAAAAACCCACATATGCGGCCGCATACTGTATATGCGGTATGCAGTGGCCTTCCGCATACCGAATGAGAACCGAATTTCAAAACACTGCTATTACTACAGAGGATGGACCTCACTTTACAGTTTGAGATTAAATCTCAACCGGTTTGAGATTAGGGAGGAAATAGAAGGCTGTATTATTGGGCTTTGAGATTCGTACCAAGTTAAAATGAATGGTCCAGATTCAGTAATTGTAAAAGATTTCCTTGTGCAGTAAGAGAAAGGATGTGAATTCAAGCCAAATCACCCAAATTAATCTAAAATCTCTCCATGGCTCTACTCTCTAGTCACTCCCCTCGTAACCCCATTCCCTTCCATTCTACTATTGAAAAATCTAATAAAAAACTGAGATTAAAAAAGTTTAATTTTATATAAAAATATAATTAATAACTTAATTAGTCCCTTCTTCTTCTTTTTTTTTTTTTAATTGTAACTTTCTCTTTTTCAGTGAAACTCTCTTCTCATATTTTTAGCGCCGAAACTTTCTCCTCATCTCTTTTGTCCTGATCTTTAACGTTTGTGCCTTCCACTTAAATGAGCTCGGATAAAATAGAGAGACCTAGATGAGAGTTTGGATTATAATCACCCACAATCAAATAAGCTATATAATATTGATAATTTCCCACATTCATTTCCTCTATTCATAAAAAAAGTTTAATCTATTTCATTTATGTTTTCCCAGTATATATCAAAAAATACTGGCACGCTAGTGAAACTCTGTAATAGTTGAGAAATTTTAATCTCATGTCCGTGAATTCATGTCAATATCTTATCCTATTGCGATATTATATTCTTCTTTTCTCGTCTTTTATCCTATTTTGTACTTATTTGGTGTATAGCTCATCAATTATTCAACTTGATTGACTAGAGGCTCAATTGCATAATATATGGTTTATTGAGGAATAATTGAACATTATGGTACACTTATACTGTTCCACCTTGAGCAACTTGATTCTTTGTTTAACTAAGAACAATTCCAACTTTGATTCTTTGTTTGACTAAAAATTGTTCTGCCTCAGACAAATTTTTAATTTGCAAATAAAAATATTTCAATAATGTGTCAAATGATTTTGTGATTATACAAGTAAAATAATCTAGTTTCACCGAAATATTTTATATTATTATCTTATCATCATTACATCTATCCAATGATTCTAAGATTTATTTTATGCAATAATTTTTTTTTTCTATAAAATCATCAATAAAAATAATTTATTTTTTACATTAATCTTGTTTAAACATAATTTTTTGACAAATTAATTTTTTACCAATTTTTTCCTATTTTTTTATATAAAAAGATTATGTCAAAAAAAGTACGAGTTTCTGATCTGATTCGGCCGATTCTAATCGATTTATCCGATTCCGATTCCACGATCAAGTGATTGATTCCGATTTCGATTTTTAGAACCATGGTTTTTATCAGTGTTCTAAATAGCTAGCTATAGCCGTTAGTTTCATTGAAAGCTGATTTCGATTATTATAATATATAAAATATTCAAATAAGTATACTAAGAACTAACTTTATTTCACTTATAAAATCAATTGCTCTTCGTCTATTATAATTTGTAATACTATGAAATATAAACTATTAAATAATGTTACCTTGTATATCATTTTTTTTTCCTTCTTATTTGCACGATTTAAAAAAAAAATATAGACTTAGATCAGTTATCATTTAGTTATTACCCAATTATCCAATATTGATCATGTTGATAATTAGTAGAAATATAGACTATAAATTTTGAAAATTTAAAAAACGCTATATATGAAAGCTTCCGCTATAGCTGCGCTATTCGCTATAGCTTTTTTTTTTTTGTCTCCCCGCTACGCCGCTATAATCGCTATTTAGAACCTTGGTTTTTATGCTTTCTCACAATTCGAATGCTATTTCATGGTAAAACAATAGGTCTGAGACCGTTGGCTTCATTGATTGCATGAGCCATGTCATAATTTTGTCATTTTTTGCTTGCCGCCTTTTTTTTTTCCTAATTCGGTCTCTTTGTCTTTTTTTGCTGGTTCGAATTTTGTAGCCTTCCCCTGATGAATTCTAAAACTTTGTTCGGGTTTTGTAGCCTCTCCCATAATGAATTCTAAAACTTATCTTCCACTAAGAGATAATTTTATGGATCTTGTCCATGAGAGAAGTTTGGCCATTTAGCAATGTGCTTGTGAGTTTTGAGGTGTTGATAAGTTCGTTAGAGGGTTGCCCCTCTAATACCATTGCTTTATTATGCTAGATTTTTTGTTATGGGTTTTGGTTTGTTTATGTATGCACCAGACTGGTAAGGCTTTTGGGATTTTTTTTCAGTCACAGAAACAGATGCTCTGATATCATGTTTTTATGAATTTATGAGGAGAAAAGTGTGATGAAAAAATAGTTTTTATTGATATTTTTTTGGTACATGTGTAAAACGTACTATCGGTATTATTGTCTAAAATAGATGTTTTTTTTTTTTTTTTTTTTGTATCTAATCCAAACCGCTTGATCGTTAATGAACGACTGAGATCTTTATTCTTTTCAACGCAGTAGCTCTCTCTCATTTTTCTCTTCCCTTCAAACTTTGACTGCAACTATACAAGTGCACCCAATTCAAAGGTGTCAGTATCATTCCCTTCTCATTTTTCTCTTCCCTTGAAACACTGCAACTATATGAGTCATGCAGTGGACTTATCAAACATAGGTAACAAAAAGTAGAAATAATTGAATAGAGAGCGAGGTAACTAGACTAAGGAATTTTATTTGTTTATAAGTTTTCTATCAATTAAATATTCGATAATTATGATGGAGAAAATGCAGAATAACCGTGAAAAATTTCGGAGGCGAAACTTGACTTGGGTAAATTTTTTAAGCATTAAGAATATTTAAATTTGTCACATCAAAATTTGTGAATTTTCCAAAATAGCATTGACTTCAGCGTATAATTAATTACCTTTGGCTTTTCTAATGAACCATTTAGAGAAAATTCAAAGTCTCCCCAACAAGTTGGTATATGGTATCTTAGTTCCTAGTTGTACACTTGTACCTATATATAATCTCGGTTTTCAAGGTAAACCCCATTCCATCTATGAAATAGTACATAAAAATTGAGGGGAAAAGAATCATATGGCCATGCAAAAAGTAGAGATCATAACCTCAGCTATAATAACTGTCTTACTCGCAGTTCAATCTATCCTAAACTCTGCAAATTTAATCGCAAACAATCTAGGAACAAGTATACTTGATACCTTGATATACTTTGCCATTTGTTATATCCTAACCAACCAAATACCTACTAGGAAATGGAGAGCGTTGATGGTAGTTTTATCCCTGGGTTTAATCATAATGATATTTGCAAATCATTTCTACATCAGTCCATGGCAATGGGAATTTGTAGCCCGCCTTATCTTTGGTATCGACGCGGCGGCCAATATGCATTTTTTGATGATGAAATTTACACATGATTGGAGAACCGTGGTTCTATCAACAGCAATCGTAATAGATGTGACTCTGATAATAAATAATCGTCAAGATTCAGGACAATTTAATACAAATTTTACGGTGATCATATCAATTATAGTATATGTAATACTCATTGTTTTTCATGTAAAACAAATCTGGGACAGGAGGAGGAAAGTAGTGGCCATTGCATCACTTTTCGTTGCAACCTCAATGTTAGGTATTCTCCTCCTCATCTACTGGTATGATAAAGATAAGTTATTCGTATCAATTGCAAGCATCATTGGTTGTTTCTCCCTTGTGCCATGGCTGTGGTTAATGTGTGCCCCAAAAATAAAGGCATGGTGGCAAGTTTACAACGGACAGGAAGACGAGCAATACGATTTTCTCGAGATGGCTGGATTACCTGCAAGGTTCACAATTCAAGATCTTGAAACAGCAACAGCAAGCTTTCAATCACCCATAGGTGAAGGTGCTTCTAGTGCAGTGTTCAAGGGGACATTAGCAGATGGCTCTACCATTGCGGTAAAGCGGATCAAATGGCAGCCTACTGGTGAAACAGAATTTAGAACAGAGTTGACAATTATCACAAGTCGGCAACATTGCAATTTAGTGCGCCTTTTGGGGTTTTGCATCTCTCAGAGAGGGGACCGCTACCTTATCTATCCGTTCCACAAAAACGGGTCTCTTGATGCATGGATTTTCTCTGACGATGGAAAGAGAAGCTGTTTAACGTGGACAATAAGGTATCGCATTGCAATTGATGTTGCCAAGGCACTTGCGTATCTCCACCATGAAAACCATCATCAGATTTTGCATCTCGATGTTAAACCTGCAAATATTCTACTCGATGGAGATTTCCGGGCCCTGCTATCAGATTTTGGTATCTCAAAATTAATTGGGAAGGATGAGAGCAGTATCATGACCAGAGCAAGGGGAACGGTAATTATTATTGATAAATATTCCATTGTTGTATTTTGCTTACTCAAAATGTTTGTTTAGTTACCATTAATTTTATCTCTTTGGCTACATGTCCAAGCTTAATTTTTTTAAAACCTAATTTATATCGAGTTATCCAAGTTTAGTTTGTATATTTCAGAAACATCTTACCATATCAACATATATATTTTGTACCACAAACAGGTTGGTTACCTAGCTCCTGAGATGCTGGTGCCTAATGCTATCTCAACCAAGTCTGATGTCTATAGCTATGGAATGGTGCTTTTTGAGCTGGTCGGTGGGCGGAGGAACTTGACATTGGTGATGGATGGAGAGACTCAACAAAGACGGAGCTCGTATTTCCCGAAAATTGTCAGAGAGAAAATGATGCAAGGTGAGTTAATGGAGGTAGTCGACCAGATCTTGACCAAGAATGAAGAAATAAGAGTAGAAGAAGTTACAATCTTAACTCGATTGGCTCTTTGGTGCATTCAAGAAAACCCAATTCTAAGACCCAGCATGACAGAGGTGGTTGAGATGCTAGAAGGTCGCATGCCAGTGCATGTGCCGCCCGAAAGCTCAATGTTTGTGGTGAACTTTTTGGATGGGGATTCTTATTTTGGTGTCTTATCCCGAGCACAGGAGGATGAGGCCCCTATTATGTCGGCCAATAATTTGTCCATTTCCATTCAATCTGGTAGATAGAAAACAATTATATGGTAACTCAAATTCTATCTATACTTCTATAGATATAATCCGGGATGTCCAGTTATTGTAGATGAACAGTACCATCTCACTTTTTCTTCAGTTGGATTTGATTTCGGCGGTTGGTAATTTATCGACCATTACTCACTTCGATCACTGACGCGCGTCTTTCATTATCGACATGTTTCTCTTCGGGTGTTCTCTACAGTTCTTACGATGCCTTTCTACGTACCCTTTTTGACCTCTATGAAAAACTGTGTTGTTTGTTGTTAAAACACTTGCAGTTTTTTTGTCTCTCTATGGAAAGAACACCTACAGTTTTTTGTTGTTAAAAAAAAAAACAGTGTTTCGCAGTATTGTAATGAAGGGATAGCCCGCTATCATAGTGTGAAGTAGTTAAACAACCTAATGCTACTTTCATATGTACAGTTTTTGTTATATTTAGATACAAACACTCTTCCTTTACATTTTTGTAATATTCCTAATAAAACCTTTTAATATTTGGTGCATGCAACGACCATATATAAACATTATGTATATTTTTCCATTAACCCCGAAAGTCCGAAAGTAGTTGCCAAAACAACGCGAGGCACCCATCTAGTCATCTACTAATGGAGATCAAAGCCTTAAACAAGGGCTTTAAATTTTCTGTTAAGGGTCTTAAATGAAATCTTGCTTATAAAATGGTCAAGATATAGCCAATCTTCCTTGACTGGGGTAGGTTTTGAATAAAAAAAATAGATACCTAACCTCTCCTTGCTAAATGGTCAAGATATAGCCAATATATGGTAAACGAAAATGTTTAATAAAGCCTAATATCATTGTGATCATATATATAAACAATATATTATTTGACCATGGGTCATGGGGTCCATGCATGTCGGACTTTTGACTGTTGGCATTTTGTTGCGTAATATTTTATTATTCTTTTGTGGCAGAAAATCGGAATATTCATTCTAATGCGATTCCAATTCCAAGTTTCTTTCATATTATCTTTTAGATAATATTATTCTAGACTTCTAGTGGTTCTTAATTTTGAAGATCAGTTTTCGGAACCAGAACTCCTATTACTTGTAAAATTAATGGAGTCTGTTGATTCAATTAATAGAGTGATTCGGAAAGAGAATAATAGTATTACAGGTGCACAGATTGGGTTATTAGAACACAACCTTTTTGTGGGGAAATTTTGTTTTTTATAGACGCAAGTTAGTGTCAGAGGAGGACATGGTTGCTTGTATATATAATTATTGTGTATTTATATGTACAATTGTGTTTTCGTTTATCTTCATTTTTATTGAGGATGAAATTTCCCCCAAAAAATTAATCCCTACAGAGTGTTATTCAAGAATAACTAAACACGGATAATATATACTTGTATTGCATAGTGGGTGTGTGTATATATATACAGACCTATGAATTATGAATTGGGAAAGTTATCATTTTCGGGCTCTAATTTTGTTTATTTTTTCTTTTGGGCCAGAGTCATGCTCCAAGGGCCTCACAGGTAATCCACTAACTAGCAGCCCGGCCCGCTTTGTACCTCCTACTGAATACTGACTACTGCCGCTGCCTGGAGCTAATTTTACGGCCTCTTCGCTATTTCCTGCTGCATCTGTAGTTCTGTAGTGCATGTCCTCTAAGATATCTCAATGTTCTCATACTCTGATTGACCGACGTGTCCAGTGCCTATTTGGGGATAGCGCGGGGTCCAGTATTATTTGAGCTTTGAGATTCGTGCATAGCATATATGAACGGTTGAGATTTTCCAAAAAGTCACGCAACATATGAGATATCTCAGAGGATGCGAATTCCTGCATCTGGTGGTGCACTGTCTGTTTTCAGATATTCTTGTTTTGAATTAGGTTTTTTGTTCATAATATAAAATAATTTTGAATCTTTTTACTGGTACAAGTAACATCTACCAAACTAATATTGTAATTATAAAAGTGATTAAGAACGTAGTGAAAGATCTGTTTGATTTTTGTCCCAATGCCGAGACTACAACATAGCCAAATCACGTAAAATTAATCCTCAAAAACCACCTAAAAGACAAATCGCCCAAACTAATCCAAAATCTCACCATGGCTCTACTCTCTCAGTCACTCCCCTTGTGCATCTTCTCTATTGGGCCTGTTGTGGGCAGTCGGCGAACTCGAAGTTCATCGAATTTTTTTCATAAGAGCATACATATTATGTGTTACTTCTTGACCCTTGTTGTTCTTCTTGGATTTCTTTTTTTAATCAGTAGATGTGGAAATAGTTTTTTTGTCGATCGTACATTGGTATTATCATTGTTTGGAAAATTGGCCAATTCCGAGTTGACTCGGCCGAGTCGAAACGCAATCGGTCGGAGGCAAGCTGATTTTTCCCGAGTTATCTCGGTTGAACGGATTTTGTATAGAAAACTGCTAAAATTGAAGCTGAATCGAAATAATTAACTAAATTCCCACCGAGTCTCTTACTTCTAGAGCAAAATTATACCGTTTTGGTAGTTCAATCGAGCTAATTTGTGTTTTTGCATGCCCAATCGAGGGATATTTGGGGCAGAAACCAAGAGGCCACATGCGATTCAGAAAGAAGAAAGGAGAAAGAAGCTTACATATATTATAAAATATTAAATAGATATGGTGTATGAGTGGTGTTTTGTTTTTCTTTGAGAATATAAGCTGATTCTTTGTGAAATATGTCAGGAATGTGCTCAGCTATGCCCGTCATTTTTATTTATATCCAAAAATAAATACATATTGCCAACTATTCCCACAAAAGTTAGAAAATTTTAAACATGCTCAAACTGCATAATAATTAGCCGGTCCTTATTTTTTAATAGGAAATGACTAATTATTAGCCGGTTTCTATCAAAAATTAAGGACCGGCTAATTATTATCTGTTTCTTAGGTTTTATTTGGGCAGGGGCAGAGACATCATAAGTCGGTGTTTTGTATCCCCAAAATTCACAATTCAATTCAACCACAGCTGAGAAGAGAGAAAGAAAGAAAGAGGAAGAGAAGAGGAGAGGAAGAGAGGACGTGGAGCCACAGTGATCATCAACAGTAATTGTCTACAGTAATTTTCAACAGTACGTATAGTATTTTTGTATAGTAAGTACAGTATTTTTGAACATTAATTATCTATAGTAACGGATGAATCGTAATCTGTGTACAGTATTTTCAACATAATTACCTACAGTGACAGATGAATAGTAATCTATGTACAGTGAATGTGTACAATGAAATTGAACAGTAATGGTGCTGTTTATCAGTGGATTATTAAAATTAGTTACCTAATAGTTGTTTATCATTTACCACAATATAGTTTGTTGGTCATGTTTGTTACATTACATTATGGTGGGATGTTTATGAAAGGTCCAGAAGGAGCTTATTACTCCAAATAGCCATCGCATTTTTTTATGGTTGAAGAGGGTACCTCACTTTCAGGCTTGAAGTCCCTAATTTATAATTGCGTGGGTTTTAACCTCAATCGATGTGACTTAAAGCTGTCAACCCGAGCAATGAACGGACCAATGTATATCCAAGTTTCGATAGATAGTGATCGTTTTTGGACGAACCTGTGCAACAAGTTTAAGGAACAGGGGTTTTCTTTTATGAAACTGTACGTGAGGAGAGTTGCAAAAGAGGAAGGTTGGGGTAGTTCAGGACAAAATTTGGCGGCGCCAAACTATGGACAAGAATAAGTTATAAAACAATACACCACCACTGGTCCAAGTTTCCAACCACACCCAGCACCAGTTATAGACCCATACACCACCGCTAGTCTAAGTTTCCAACCACACCCAGAACCAGTCATGGACCCATACAACACCGTTACTCCATATTCCAAACCATACACCGCTGGTCAATATTCCAACCAACCCCCAAACCACCAATCTATACCACAATTCTATTACCACTACCTCAATCACCACCTCACCCCAGACCGTTACCAGTACCAGCAAATGAGCGTGTTGGGTCGGATTTTGAAAATATAAAAGAAATTCCAGAAGAACCACTGAAAACAACTGATGAATTTGATGGAGGAGACCGAGATTCAGATCACTTAGAGGGTTTACGCGAAGACAGTGCTTCAGGAGGCAACACTGGATCAGTCCGTATTAACTCATTCAATGGTCGGGCAAGCACGCACCCGTTCGAGTGCTTCAATAATACATCTAGCTTTCAAGAAGCTGATATCAGATATTTCGGTGCCCGGATAGAGTACAAAAGTGAGCTGGCAGTCGAGCTATATTTCAGAAACAAAGAAGAGCTGACAAAGAAGATAAACAAGCACGACATTAAGAAAAATTAGGAGGTGATAAGAAAAAAAAAGTGACAAGTCTCAGATGCATGTGGTTTGTAAGGCTCCAGGGTGCAGTTTTGAACTCAAAATTGTGGCAACGGATGAGGGGGATGCATGGGTTATCAAAATGCAAGACCATCCTCACACATGCAGGACTGAGTACACAAGGATAGACAATGCAATGTTTACGACGTCCGTTATTGTTGATGTTATTGACGATTCTATTAAAAAGAACCCTTGTATGAGCATCCAATCAGTCGCAAGCTATGTGAGTGTGAAGTACAACAACTGTATCTCGAAGTACAATAGATTGTGGAGAGGTTATGAGCTTGCAATAGTACGACAATTTGGGAGTTGGGAGGATTCATACAGCTTCTTGCCAAAATTACTAACAGGTATTTGCGATAAGAATCCCTGCTAAAAATACTACTTTCTGACTAGTCCAATCCACACAAGGACATGTGCAATTATGGAAGGTGTGGAACACTTTAGGGTAGTAGCCTGAGCATTTGGTCCATGTATTACAACATTTCAATACCTAAGACCTATGATCAGTATAGATGCATGTTTCATGTCTAGGCATTATGAGGGGAGGCTTTTGATAACTTGCGCATATGACACCAAGAACTAGTTGGTGCCTCTGGCATTTGCAATTGTTGAGAACTAATTGGTGAGAATTGGGTTTTTTTTTTGTAGTGGTTAAGGAAGGAAGTGATTGGAGTTAAAATGTTTATATGTGTTATATCGGATCAGAACTTAGGGATTAGAGTTGTGCTGACCCCAGAATATGGATGGGCTGATGAGGTTTTTAAGCACAGATTATGTACACAGCATATTGCAGACAACTTGGTCCAGAATTATGGAGGGGACAAGTGGTACAGCCAGAGGTTCAGACGAGGGGCCAAGAAGAAGAAGCCGAGGAGATTGAAGGAGATGTTCGAAGAATTCACTGTGGTATGTACAATTTATAACTTATCTTACATAATTCTTTAATAATTTCTCGTTCATTTTTTAAATGACAACCTGTGTATAATAACACCTATGTAATGTTGTGTAGCTAAATCCAAGGTGCAATGCATATTTGAGGAAGGTTGGCAAGAAATGTCCCAATGACCCGATGGAGCCGTCCAATTATGACAAGATCTTCCAAACAACTGATGGAGGTTTCTGGTTCGAGATCATGACAACAAATGGATCTGAGTCGTTGAACAATATATTTAAGAAGAGTCAGAGTCTGCCTATGGCTGCCATTATCGAGGAAACATTTTACAAATGTAATGCCTGGTTTGTACAGAGGCGGGTCAGAACCATGGACCTAGCTGATGCTAGTAAACAATGGTCTAAACGAGTGGAAAACAAGCTCAGAAAAAAATGGGAGAAAGCTACAATGACGAATTTGGTCCCGTATTCGCATGGTGAAAGAGTCTACCAAGTCTCCTCTCCTAATGAGATTGTTCCGGTCCAGAGAGGCTCTGATGGAACCAAGGACATTATTCACAGGGAGTTCCAGTACACTTTGACTCGTGGGCCCGATAGAAAAATGGAGTGCATATGCAGAGGTATCCCATTAACCTCTATTATGTCCGTTCATGAGTTAGTAGTTTGTGGCGCATGAAATTGTGATGAGAACCAGTTTGTTTTTGATTGGTATGTAATGACCATGGACGAATTGAGAGGTGGCTAAAAATCGCATGTTGCTTGCTGTTCAACTACCGACAAGCGTAGGAGAGATATGTAACACTCACAAAATCTTATATATCATTACAAATTTATGATTGAACTAATAAACATATGAAATGCAGAGGCAAGAAATGCAGCAGCTGCGGCAGAAAATGAGTGAATTCTTACAGGTTCAGGGGGGTTATCTGGGTCAAGGCGTAGCACAGCCATGAGTCGTTTGGATGCATCACTTATGTATGCCGAGGCAATAGAAGAGGCCTTCTCGGTGCCAGGAGAGGCCACTAGTAGCCATGTAGAACCGTCTGTTACCCAACCGGAGGTCATCTCTTAGGCTGCCAAGGGCATCTTTTAGCCAGGCAGGGTCGTCTGGGACTGCGGCAGAGGCATTTGGTGCGCATGTAGATCAATTATGGAGGTCATCTCTCAGGCTGGAAAGGGCATATGTTAGCCAGGCAGGGCCATCTGGTACACAGGCAGAGCCATGTGATGTGCATGTACAATAACCAAGGAGCTCATCTTTTAGACAACCAATGGCATCTGTTAGCCAGGCAGCGCCATCTGGTACGCAGCCAGAGGCACCAAAAAAGTCATAATTTGGATCTAGTTTATTAAAGGGATTTCGTTTCAAGCGCAATAGTTGATTTAGATATGACTCTAAACTATTTTTTTTGTATGTTTTGAGAACTTATTCTACAAATTTTATTTGTGTGAACTTGTAATTTGTGCGATCTTCATTTATTTTATATGTTTTTTACTCCATCTATTATTATTTATATGTTGTTTATGATGTTTGTTTTTTAGGCGAAAATGATGAACAAAAACACACCAAGTCAATTGTCCAGTGGTGGATCGTCCCAAGAGACCGAGTTAACATGGTCGTCCCAGGAGACCGGGTTAACAGGGAAATCTCAGGAGATCGAGTTAAAAGGAAAATCTCATAAGACTAAGTTAAAAGGGAAATCTCAGAAGATGTGGTCTTTTTGTATTAAAAAGAACTATGAAGAATGTAAACTTCAGGCCACATTGCGTAGGTCAATCAAACTCAATGACAATGATGATTTTGTGGAAAATCTTTACGGTTATAGTTTGAAAAAAAAAAGAAGGTCGACCAAGATCCTCCTGCTGCAACTCGTACCGGCAAGGTCAATCCAAAGAAAAATGCTGGTAAGACTGTATCGTCGTCTGCTGCGACTAAACTAGACTCAGACAATGATTTTGTTTCTTGTACCTTCGGTATTGATTCTAAGAAGTAGTATTATTTCAAAGTTTGTAATAATTATTTAGCGATTCTGATGTACTTTTCATTGCCAACAATTTATGCAATATTTGTGTTTATTTTATTAGGCTTTGTAATCGAATCCAACTAAATTTATAATGTCAAAAATATAAACCATATGAATAAATCATAATAAATTTAGTCGATCAAAACTAAATCATAATAAATCAACAAATTTGGTCAAATAATTGTCTTAAAAATAATAATTTCAAACGATTTGTAAGATAGATACATCAAAACTATATTTAAATGCTTTTATATCTTCTCTATTGTTTTTGATACTTATTAAATTCAGTAAAAAAATTATAGACATCATAATACATATTTTACAAAAAAGAAAAAAAAAACCTAAGAAACAGCTAATAATTAGCCGGTTCTTAATTTTTAATAGAAACCAGATAATAATTAGTCGTTTTCTAATTAAAAATAATGATCGGCTAATTATTAGCCGGTTCCTATTAAAAATTAAGGACCGGTTAATTTTTAGCCGGTTTGAGCATGTTTAAAATTTTCCAACTTTTGTGGACATAGTTGGTAATTTATATTTATTTTTGGATATAAATAAAAATAGCGGCGGCTGTTGTCTGGGAACAATTCCAACTTATTCTTTGTTTGACTAAGAACAATTTGCTGATTGGTTGTTTGACTAAGAACAATTCCATCTTGATTCTTTGTTTGACTAAGAATTGTTCTGTCCCAGACAAATTTTTAATTTGCAAATAAAAATATTTCAAAATGATTTTGTGATTATACAAGTAAAATAATCTAGTTTCATCGAAATATTTTATAATATTTTCTTATCATCATTTACATCTATCCAACGATTCTAAGATTTATTTTATGCAACATATATATATATTTTTTATAAGATCATCAATAAAAATAATTTTTTTTTATATTAATCTTGTTTAAACACAATTTTTCCCCATTTTTTTTTCCTATTTTTTTATATAAAAAAGATTCTGTCAACAAAAATCCGAGTTTCCAATCCGATTCGACCGATTCTGATCGATTTATCCGATTCTGATTCCACGATCAAGTGACCGATTCCGATTTTGATTTTCATAACCATGGTTTTTATGCTTTCTCACAATTCAAATTCAAGTGTTATTTCACGGTAAAACAGTAGGTCTGAGACTGTTGACTTCATTGATTGCATGAGCCATGTCATAATTCTTTCATTTTTTTCTAATTCGGTCTCTTCGTCTTTTTTTTGGCTGGTTCGGATTTTGTAGCCTTTCCCCTGATTAATTTTAAAATTTTGTAGCCTCTCCCGTAATGAATTCTATAACTTATCTTCCACTAAGAGATTATTTTACGGATCTTGTCCATGAGAGAATTTTGGCCATTTAGCAATGTGCTAGATTTTTTGTTATGGGTTTTGGTTTGTTTATGTATACACAGAGACATATGCTCTGTTATCATGTTTTTATGAATTTATGAGGAGAAAAGTGTGATGAAAAAATAGTTTCTATTGATATGTTTTTGGTACATGTGTAAAACGTACCATTGGTATTATTGTCTAAAATAAATGTTCTCTTTTTTTATATAATCCTAACTGCTTGAGAACGACGGAGATATTTATTGTTTTCAATACAGTCGCTCTCGGGAGTCACCCTCTCATTTTGCCCTATTCTCATTTTTCTCTTCTCTTTTAGAACTTTGACTAGAACTATACGAGTGCACCCAATTAAAAGGTGTCCATATCATTTCCCTTTCAGCTGCGCAAAATAAATATACGAGTGCACACAAATAAATATTTTAATTTTTCTTACAGCTGCGCAAAACTCGATCTGAAAAATATTGATCCGGATTATTTGTTTCAGTCTTTCTAATAAATCAAATTATATTATTCTATCTAATTTCAAAGAAACAAAAATAATATTTCTAATATATTAATAAAAAAATAAAAAAAATTATAGCTTTAAAAAAAAAAAAAGTTAAGGAGTGCCTAATAAATAGGCAGTTCCTATTAAAAATTAAGAACCGCCTTTTTATTAGATGATTTGAGTAGATTTCATAAAACCTAACTTTGATGGATATATTTGATAATTTATATTTATTTTTGAATATAAATAAAAATGGCCGCTATTAAAAGGTGTCTGCATCATTCCCCACACAGTGGACTTATCAAAAGTAGAAATTGAATAGAGACCGAGCTAACTAGACTAAGGAATTTTATTTTATTTTTTTATAATTTTTCTATCAATTAAATATTTGATAATTATGACGGAGAAAATGCGTAATAACCGTGACTTGACTTGGGCCCATTTTTTTAGCATTAAGTTAGCGTATAATTAATTACCTTTGGATTTTATAACAAACCATTTAGAGTAAATTCAAACTCTCCCTAACAAGTTGGTACGGTATCTTAGTTCCTAGTTGTACCTATATATCATCTCTTGAAAAACGATGTCTGTTTTCAAGTTAAAACCCATTCCATTATTTCTGAAAAAAGTACATCAAATTTGAGGGAAAAAAGAATCATATGGCCATGGAAAAAGTAGAGATCATAACCTCTGCTATAGTAGTTGTCTCACTCTCAGTTCAATTTATCCTATCCTATGCAAATTTAATCGCAAACAATCTAGGAGCTAGCATATTTAATACATTGATATACTTTGCCATTTGTTATCTCGAAACCTACCAAATATCTACTAGGAAATGGAGAACTTTGATGGTAGTTTTATCCCTGGGTTTAATCATAGTGATATTTGCAAATCATTTCTACATCAGTCCGTGGCGATGGGAATTTGTAGCCCGCCTTATCCATGGTATTGACTCGGCGGCCATAGCTCATTTTTTTATGATGAAATTTTCACATGATTGGAGGACCATGGTTCTACACACAGCAATCGTAATAGATGCGGTTCTGATAGTCAATAATCGTCAAGATTCAAGACAATTTAATAAAATATTTACGGTGATCGTATCAATTATAGTATATGTAATACTCATTGGTTTTCATGTAAAGCAACTCTGGGACCGGAGGAGGAAAGTAGCGGCCATTGCATCACTTTTTGTTGCAACCTCAATGTTAGGTATTCTCCTCCGCATCTACTGGTATGACAAGGATAAGTTATTTATATCAATTGCAATCATCATTGGTGGTTTCTCCCTTGTGCCATCGCTATGGCTAATGTGTGCCCCAAAAATAATGGCACGGTGGCAAGTCTACATTAATGAGCAAGAAACAATCCAAGACGAGCAATACGATTTTCTCGAGATGGCCGGATTACCCACAAGGTTCACAATCCAAGATCTTGAAAAAGCAACAACAAACTTTCATGCACCCATAGGTGAAGGTGCTTCTGGTGCAGTGTTCAAGGGGACATTAGCAGATGGCTCTACCATTGCGGTAAAGCGGATCAAATGGCAGCCTACTGGTGGAACAGAATTTAGCACAGAGATGAAAATTATCGCAAGTCGGCAACATGTCAATTTAGTGCACCTTCTGGGGTTTTGCATCTCTTCGAGAGGGGACCGCTACCTTATCTATCCGTTCCACGAAAACGGGTCTCTTGATGCATGGATTTTCTCTGACGATGGAAAGAGAAGCCGTTTAACATGGACATTAAGGTATCGCATTGCAATTGATGTTGCCAAGGCACTTGCATATCTCCATCATGAAAACCATCATCAGATTTTGCATCTCGATGTTAAACCAGCAAATATTCTACTCGGTGGAGACTTCCGGGCACTGCTATCAGATTTTGGTATCTCAAAATTAATTGGGAAGGATGAGAGTAGTGTCATGACCAGAGCAAGGGGAACGGTAATTATTTTTTATAAATATTCCATTGTTGTATTTTGCTTACTCAAAATGTTTGTTTAGTTACCATTAATTTTATCTCTTTGGCTACATGTCCAAGCTTATTTTTCTAAAACCTAATTTATATCGAGTTATCCTAGTTTACTTTGTATATTTCAAAAACATCTTACCATATCAGCATATTTTGTACCACAAACAGGTTGGTTACCTAGCTCCCGAGATGCTAGTGCCTAATGCTATCTCGACCAAGTCTGACGTCTATAGCTACGGAATGGTGCTTTTTGAGCTGGTCGGTGGGCGGAGGAACTTGACATTGGTGATGGATAGAGAGACTCAACAAAGACAGAGCTCGTATTTCCCGAAAATTGTCAGAGAGAAAATGATGCAAGGTGAGTTAATGGAGGTAGTCGACCAAATATTGATCAATAATGAAGAGATAATAGAAGAAGAAGTTACAATCCTAACTCGACTTGCTCTTTGGTGCATTCAAGAGAACCCAATTCTAAGACCCAGCATGACAGAGGTGGTTGAGATGATGGAAGGTCGCATGCCAGTGCATTTGCCTCCCGAAAGCTCGATGTTTGTGGTGAACTTTTTGGATGGGGATTCTTATTTTGGTGTCTTATCCCGAGCACAGGAGGATGAGGCCCCTATTATGTCGGCCAATAATTTGTCCATTTCCATTCAATCTGGTAGATAGAAAACAATTATATGGTAAGCCAAATCTAGCTATCTATACTTCTATAGATATAATATGGGATGTCCGGTTATTGTAGATGAACAATATCATCTACAGTACGATCTCACTTTTCTTCCGTTGGATTCGATCTCGGTGGTTGGTAATTTATCCACCATTACTCACTTCGATCACTAACGCGCGTCTTTCATTATCGATATGTTTCTCTTTGGGTGTTCTCTACAGTTCTCACGAGACCTTTCTACCCTTTCCGACCTCTCTATGAAAAACTGTGTTTTTTGTTGTTAAAACACTTGCAGTTTTTTTGTTTCTCTATGAAAAGAATACTTGCAGTTTTTTGTTGTATAAACAAAAAACTGTGTTTCGCAGTATTGTAATGAAGGGATAGCTCGCTATCATACCGTAAAGTAGTTAAACAACATAATGCTACATTCATATGTACAGTTTTTTCTTATATTTAGATATATACAAATACTCTTCCTTTACATTTTTGTAATATTTCTATAAAACCTTTTAATATTTGGTGTATGCAACTACCATGTATAAACATTATGTATATTTTTCCATTAACCCTGAAAGTAGTTGCCGAAACAACGCGAGGCACCCATGTAGGCATCTACTAATTAATGGAGATCAAAGCCTTAAACAAGGGCTTTAAATTTTCTGTTAAGGATCTTAAATGAATTCTTGCTTATAAAAAAATTATATAACTTTTTTTTTATCGTTTGATTTTATACTAAAATAATTTATAAATTTATAAATTGTGCAAGTAAACACATAACTCGTACAATAGATCAGTTTCAACAATTTGAATTTACCATTTGAAGTCAATTCGATAGGTTTTCAAGTTTAGCAAGAAAATTGATGAGCTTAAGAAGACCCTAGTCCTGCTCTATATAGTATAATATGATGAATTAAAATTTTTTTACTGGCTTCATTTTTATTCTTTTGCATTTAATAATTCGGGATTAAAAAAATATAAACATGCAGTAATCGGAATACTAAAACAATAGTTTATAATCAATGTTGTAGCCTGCTATTTACCTAAGAGCAACTGTATCTCTGAAACTCTCAGAGTTTCTAAATAACTGTTAACAGAATTTTAGAAATTTCAGACTCTCTAATTTCTAAACCTCTACATCCCTGAAATTATAATTAGAGTTTCTTAATTGTCACATTAGTATTTAATTAAAACAATATTAAAAATTGAGCCAATAAGAATTAATTATTTTGCCATGTCAGAGTTTTGAAACAGTTTCATATTTAGAAACTCTTGAACAAAATTACTAAATATGAAATTCATCTACATCTCTGAAACTGTTTATAAACTGCCAAGTCAGTTTTGAAACTCCAAAAATTTCAAGGATATAGATGCTCTAACAATGTCTAGTAATTAATTAGAATTAGAAGCGTAATTGAAATGTATGACGTTGATTGCCAAATACTATTTTATAATTACAACTAGGATGTGTTCATCCATAAATTAAATTAAATAAATTTGATGGGCTAAGGCCGAAAGAAACTAGGCCTATTGAAAAACATCGGCGTGAGTACGTTCCTTGACTGGGGTAGGTTTTGAATCAAAAAATATATAGATACCTAACCTCCTTGCTAAATGGTCAAGATATAGCCAATATATGGTAAACGAAAATGTTAAATAAAGCCTAATATCAATGAGATCATATATATAAACAATATATTATTTGACCATGGGCCATGGGGTCCATGCATGTCGGACTTTTGACTGTTGGCATTGAGATAGGAGTAGGTCCGATGGGCATCGGACCTATTTTAGGTTTAATTAGCTCTGACACTGTATGATTATCATTGATATTTGTGTGCACGGAAACTGAAAAATACTTGCACTGATTTTAATGAGTTCGCACAAATCTTGATGCAGATCTGATGGTCATTTCACCCATCGAAAAAGGTAGGTCTAGAGTGGACAAAACGTGCCGTGCCGTGCCGTTCCGTGACTTTCACGCCGTGACTTTGGTCTCGTGCCGTGCCGTGTCGTGCCGTTCCGTGACTTTCACGCCGTGACTTTGGTCTCGTGCCGTGCCGTGCCGTGACCAAGTGAACAGTCACACGTGCCGTGCCGTGCCGTGACCAAAATGTGGAGGGGTGGTCACGGCACGCGAACAGTCACGGCACGCGAGTCACGTCGTGACTCCCGTGCCGTGACTATTCGCGTGCCGTGTCCAAACGTAACTGGTTACGTTTCTCACATTTAGCTATTTTTTCATAATTTAGGTTAGTTTATTCGAGATTCATCATTTGATCAAGATTTAACGGTCCTAATTACACGTGACTCGCGTGACCACGTGCCGTGCCGTGCCGTGACTAGATTTTTCGCGTGACGTGCTGTGCCGTGTCAAATTTTCAAAAGATGGTCACGGCACGCGAAAGTCACGGCACGCGACACGCGAGTCACGGCACGCAAACAGTAACACGTGCCGTGCCGTTCCGTGCCGTAACCGTGCCGTTCCGTGACGGAACCGGCTCCGCCGTGCCATTTTTTCCACTCTAGGTAGGTCCGATGGGCATCGGACCTACTCTCAATTCGTTGGCATTTTGTTCGTAATATTTTATCATTCTTTTGTGGCAGAAAATCGGAATATTCATTCTAATGCGATTCCAATTCCAAGTTTCCAACTTTATTCGAAATATTTTTTTGAGAAATCTTATAGATTATATTCCTAGTACTCTTTCAAATTACCTTTTAGATAATATTATATATTCTAGTGGTTCTTAATTTCGAAGATCAGTTTTCGGAACCAGAACTCCTATTACTGGTAAAATTAATGGAGTCTATTGATTCAATTAATAGAGTGATTCGGAAAGAGAATAATACAATTACAGGTGCACAGACTGGGTTATTAGAACACAACCTTTTTGTGCGGAAAAAGAGAGTGAAAAAAAAATTCTAATAGAATCTCATTATTTTTTATAGAAGCGAGTTAGTGCCAGAGGAGCATATGGTTGCTTGTATGTATAATTATTGTGTATTTATATGTACAATTGTGTTTTCGTTTATCTTCATTTTTATTGAGGATGAAATTTCCCCCAAAAAAATCCTTACAGAGTGTTATTCAAGAATAACTAAACAAGGATAATATAGACTTGTATTGCATATGATAATATATTCTTTTATTTAGATGTGAGATGTATTATATTCTCTACATGAACATAAATAATTATAAATTTTTAACTTTCTTTTTATATGAATTAGCAAGTATTAAAATCAACATACATAAGTTATTAGTATCAGTATATTTTTGCAAGTTTTTGATAACAATCAAAATAATATTATAAAATGGTAAAATAACAAATTGCAGAATTTTATTGTAATAGAAAATACCACACAAAACCAATGTACTTATCAATTAAAAATCCTTCAAATTATTTTCTATGAAATAATGAATTTTGAACATATTTGCTCCCTCATAATCTATCTCTATTTCAATCTATTTAGATATCATTCATTAATTTTATTGAATAATTATTCTTTTTTTTTTTATCTATTTTATATGAAAATATGTAATTTTCTATGAGAATTTTTCTTGTTCTTTTATAATATATTCCGTTGCAATGCACGGGCATGATACTAGTATATATATACAAACCTATTGTTGTACCCTAAATAAGCTGCTAGATATTTTAATTTGGCACCCGGCGATGAAATAGAAAATGCAAAATTATGTACGAAATTCAAAATTAAATGGCATGTGCAAAATTACAAGTCTTCATAGACCCGATATGTCATGATGTGAAGCAGTTTAGAAAATTATGAAATCTTAACAAATTTCATGAGTGCTTAATGAGAACCTTACAAATGGGACCCACCAATCAATCTAATACATGAATTCCATTAAATTGATAAACTTGATCTACACAAATATACCATGTGAACCAAATATAAGAAGCATGGTGCACATGCACCAAATTCACCCAAGAATTCGGCCAAACAAAAGAAATGGCGCCCCCTCTCCATGAACTCAAAATGACCCCTTCGTTTGCACTACACCCGGAGTACATGGACCCAAGCCAAGCCTAATGAATGGCTCACATGAACCAAGTGCACCCGAGAACCATAATAGAATGAGTTAAGAGGATTAAATTGACCCCTTCGTTTTGGCTACACCCGGAGCACATGAACCCGAACTAAACCCAAAGCATGGCTCACATGGATCGAGTTCACCCAGGCATTCGGGTCCAAATTCAAAACCACCGCCCCATTTAAAAATGACCCCTTCGTTGAGCCTACACCCGGAACACCATACACCAATATCAAAACCAAAACATAAGAAAAATATCAAAGAGAGGCCCTCTGTGCCGCCCCCTGTGTTGCCTCCTGTGTTGCGCCTCCCTTCTCCCCTTTGTTTTTCCTCCGCTGGAGCAAACAGAAGGCAGACAGCTGGTGCTGCTGGCAGTGTACCCCCCTGCGCAAGTTCAACCTCTTATACAGGTGGCCTGGTGCATTAACAAGCTGCCAACTTAGAAGAATCTTCTCCATATACTTGAGGAGAGGCATGACACAAGGAGGTTAAATCCAAACCATTGAATAGAAATGAATCAAGGGTAGAAATTCATCCATTTTCGGATTGCCAACATGGCTTGTTGTGATTGGTTTAATTTGCTGCAAATGACAAGCCCAATTGATAAGAATTGATCCCAAGCATTGAAGGAAAAGAGAAGAAAATCAAGGGTGAAGATTGTGCCACTTCAACCCTATGCAAAACCCTAAAATCCTAATGCCATATGCTATATATACCCCTCAAGATGAAGCAAGAAGGAAGAGACAATTTGAAGAGAGAAACACACACAATAGAAACACAATCCCAACAGCCACCTTCTTCTCATACACCATAATAGCCATTAATAGAAGCTTGTAGCTAGGGTGAAGAAGTTAGAAATCCAAAACCCCATTTCCTCCATTCAAAGCTCATAGAATAGGTAGGATTCTCAAGTTCAAAGCAATGTAAATGCTCATTTGAGCTAGGTTCATGTAAATATCATCATGATCAATGGAATAAATTCTTATTAGGAATTTTAAATTGTATGCTTTTGTTATGTTGCTTCTTCTTCTATATTTCATTTTTTTTCTTTTTCTTGTTTTCTTTGTTTGGAGCTTTTTCATGTCATCCTTTCTCTTCTTTTCCTTCTTGTGAGCAAAAATGGAGGGATTTAAGTTATGGTCTCATGATGACCATTAGCTTAGATCTTTTCAAACAAAAATATATATATACTTCTTCTTGATAAAAAAAATGAGTTTAAAATCTTGTCATGTTGATTTTATTTCTTTTTCCTTCTTTCCCTTTTATGTTGCAATAAGCAAGGTGCAAGCTTTGGTTCAATTCATGAACTATAATGCTTAAAACCGAATTAAATAAAGATGAGGCAAGAACAACTCCTATAGTTGATAAGCAAGCCTATGAATCTAATAAAAATAATAAATTTTGTACATATATGCTTCTTTTCTTTCCCTTTGCTCTTCTCTTCTTCTTTCTTTTTTTTTTTCTTCCTCTCTTTATTGTTTTCAAAATAAAAATATATATATTAGCCTATGTTTGAGCATAATATAAAATCTATATTTTGAATGACTTCTTTCATATTAAAATCCATATATATGCATATGTTTGTTTCTCTTCTTTCCTTTTCCCCTTTTCTTTTTATTTGTCAAGCATTAAGCACATCGAAAAGATAAATAAATAAAAGTGACATTTCAAATCATAAGGAATATGTTAAGAAATAGCTTTATAAGTTGATGTTTTACTACATCCTTATACTTACTAGCATCTTGACATATAAGCCTCTTGATTTGAGATTAAAATGTATAAAAAAAAAAATGTTGATATATGGACTTTATGCATTGTAGAGAGAAAGCATAGGGGTGAATTGCTAAGGATTGATGCTTTATTACATCTCCTTATGCATTTTGTTCTTACTATTGCATCTCCTCAATATGTGTCATGATATGAACCAACATAGGATGAATGGAGAGTGTGGATTGATGTTTAACTACATCTCCACATGATCTCTACGAATCTGTCTCTAAGTGAATATGTGAAATTCCAAGGACCTAGTTGCATAAAGACAAGACAAAGAGTAAAGGATATAGAACTATGAATGTTCAATGATTGGATTCTCAACGATTGCTTTGACATATAGAATTTATGCAAATTCAAGGACTTGTATGCATATATCATGTGAGAACTATGTCCCTATACCAAAACATGCCCAAATGTTGTAAATAAACCAATACCATGCTTGTACCAGCCCCATGTACAAAAGAATAGCTATATATGCTATACCGGTACCAAAAATGCCCAAATTGACCTGCTGCCGCAAATCAGTCAGTGCAGACTGATCTGTCACCCAAACCAGAAATCTAAAAACACAGATAGGTAGAGAGTTCAAATACAATCAGTTTAGACTCAAACTTTGTATCTTTCTGATTTTTCTGCTATTTTCTATGAATTTTTGAAATTGGATCTTTTGATTTTCAGTTTCTGCACTGTGTATTATAAGCTGACAGCAGCCTTTTTTGCCCCTTTCTTTATTTTCTGTGAACCTGACAGTAGAGATAAGATCATCATCATGTAGAACATTCAAAAAAACCCAAAATAGGCTATTAATTTGCATCATTTGGATACATATAGCATGAGTTATGAATTTTCAAAGATTAACAAGCATATATATATTGACAGCATGACCTCTCTGTGTAAATCCCTTCATATCAAGCAATACAGGGGCCAAAATGAAAATCTAAAAATATGGTCAAATAAAGGACTTCAAAACATGTGATTTCAACACAAATTTCACATTCATAGGATTTTTCTTCTGTCTTTTATGATTTTTCAAAGCCCATACTTCTCTGAAAATGCAAAACTGCATATGTGCAGTTTGCTGGTAAATGACCTCTGCCCACTGTTCGGCCTTGTTCAGGCATCAAATGGCCTTGAAAATTAAAAATAAAAATATATTTGGAAACTAGACTCTCTGCCCATGATTCTGGATATAAAGCTTGTCCAAATCCAGATTGTATAGAGCTGTAAAAAAAATCATCAATTAAATGGAAATTTCTGTCAACAAATGGACATGTCTGCCCCTGACACCTTCATAAATCTTCTAGAAATCCAGATAAAACCCCAACAATGATAAATTGTTCTGAGTACCTTCAAACATATCGTTTTATATGTCTTTGAACTTACTTCATATGATCTCTTACAAAAATCTGAATTTAGAATATACTGATTCCCATGTATAGCCCTTCTGTCAGTAAATCAGTCCCACGGACCAAACCAGGCTGAATCTGACCAAACCCTTTTACCAGTAAATAGAGCACTTCAATACAAGAAGAACAAAAAAAGAAACACTCAGTTTGGGTAATCGAACAGAAAATGGCGGCCGTTTAAAGTTCGATTGCTCAGAATGACTGTGCTGGCACAGTTCTGTCTACTGATTTTTGCTGGCACCGAACTTGTACCAGTCATATCTCAAAAACCAGAATGAATCTGACCAAATCCTTTTACCAGTAGATAGAACACTTCAATATGAGAAGAACAAAAAAAGAATCACTCAGTTTGGAAAATCGAGCAAGAAATGGTGACTGTTTAAAATTCGATTGTCCAAAATGAATTGCACTGCAGCAGTGCTGGTACTGTCAGCTGCTGATACCAGTTTTGTATCGGCCATAACTCGAAACCTGTAAAGAATTAAAATGTGAAATTTTACCAGATTATAGACATAATACCAAAGAACAAAACTGCAAAGGTTCATAGAAGAACAATGAACCAATCGCTTGTAATTAAATTCAGAAGTTGGTCGAAACCGTGTTGTCACAGAGATTTTGCAGTTTGCTGACACCAGTCTTGTATTGGCCATATCTCAAAATCTAGAAAGAGTTTGAATGTGAAATTTTACCATGTTACAGACATAATACCAAAGAACAAGACTGTAAAGTTTCATAGGAAAACAATGAGCCGATTTCCTACAATTAAATCCAGAAGTTGGTATCAAGCTAAGAAAGAAACTGTAAAAATCCTGCAAAGCACTATTTTGACAGCCACTTCATGGGCTCTGTTAACCTAGCTAGACATCTCTAAAAATCATGAAATTTGCCGATATCTAGCCTCGACTCCATAGAACATGCCCGTGAAATATCTCCCTTAAAATCCCAACAGATTGAGAGATATCAATCCCTGAAAATCGACCAAATCTACGAAATTGCATTCACATAGCAGCAGTTTTCAGCTCAGTCCCATATTCACATGACCTTTAAGCATCCAAATGCTGAACCAAAATTAATGAAAATTTGCAGAGTTGTAGATTGCACTCTCCTCTTTCAAACCATATGTTTTGTACCAAATTTCGTTTATTATCTTGCTCAGAATTAAATTCCAAAGTTGCACAAAAAGCACGAATGCTGCAAATGTCCAAATTCTGAAATTTCATTCCAAAGTCAATACCAATGATAGGAATACGTTCATGAACCCTTTTGAATCCATGTTTCAGTTTTAAAAAGATTCCAAATGAAAAACCCCATGATTAAAGCATATTCTCGCTAAAAACACACTGGCACGATTATCGATGCAATTTCGAGTCCGATACCCGAAACCCAGATAGAAGCACAGAAATCCCGAAGCCCAAACCCAATGTCATCCTAAAGCCCAAGTCCAATTTCATATCTATCACAAAAGAATTCTCTCTTGATAATAAGAGACCATTTTAATTCGAATCTCTTGCAATTGAGTCCTTCTTGATCATGACTTTTTTGTTTCAAATCCAAATCAATTCAAACCAACTTCAAACAAATCCAAATCAAATTCTCTATCATTCTAAACCAAATCCAAATATGTTCAAGCCACAGTCTAAACCCGAAATGACCAAAATACACTGTCTTGTGTGATAACCAAAACTTTAAAAGATGATTTTCTGAAAATATGTTAAAATACATATTTAAGCATGTGTATGCCTACATGTCAGTGCCAAAGTCCGAACAAATGAGAACCAACCAAGAAACCAAGTGTATAACCTTACATGAGCCCCTATTTAGCCCCTTTACTCAGTTCACAATCAATAGGCACAAATCCTGGAATGAACGAGGTGTTCAGATTGACCTGATAAGTCTTTATGATGTAATTAACGGCGGGGGCTTGCGCCCGTCGGGAGTTAAACGTCCCCACAATCAAACAATAAAACCCTGGCTGACTGATCATGAACCGTAGATCTGGCTAAGGGTGAACCGGAAGGTATGCAAAAAGAAATCCAGCAATGCCCCGAGTTCGGTGCCCCGCTCATGTCTGCCAGGGGACTGGAGCACTGAGCCCATGCGGGAGCATTCCCCCACAAATACAAACCGCATCGCTAGCTAACCTAGCAATGCGACTTTTTGCGCCCAACACCTATGAATTATGAATGGGAAAGTTATCATTTTCGGGCTCTAATTTTGTTTATTTTTTCTTTTGGGCCAGAGTCATGCTCCAAGGGCCTCACAGGCATCGAGCTAACTGCTGGGTAATCCAATAACCAGTCTGGCCCGCTTTGTACGTCCTACAGGACAACTCGGTCACGTCTCAAGTTTGCCTCCTCTACTGCGTACTGAATACTGCTGCTACCTGGAACTAATTTTATGGCCTCTTCGCCATCTCTTGTTGCATCCAGGGGCGGATCCAGCATAGTCCAGAAGGAGGAGGGGTAGCCGCCTCCCCCCTAGATTTTGAGTTTTAGTGGAGATTTATCGGTTCCGATTGGCTTTGCCCCTCCCCTGGAAATTTTTTTGCCCCCCTCTCAGAGGATGCAAATTCCTGCATTTGATGGTGCACCATCTGTTTTCAGAGATTCTTGTTTTGAATTAGGTGTTTTTGTTCATAATATAAAATAATTTTGAATCTTTTTACTAGTACAAGTAACATCTGCCAAACTAATATTGTAATAAAGTGATTAAGAAAGTAGTGGAAGATCTGTTTGATTTTTGTCCCAATGCCGAGACTACAACAAAGCCAAATCACCTAAAATTAATCTTCAAATACCAACTAAAAGCAAAATCAACCAAATTAATCCAAAATCTCTCCATGGCTCTTCTCTCTCAGTCACTCCGCTCGCAGCCCCATTCCCTTCCATTTTCTCAGGCAAAATGCTGAACACCTCTTGTGCATCCTCTCTATTGGGCCTGTTGTTGGCGGTCGATAAATTCCCACATCGATTGGGCCTGTTGTTGGCGGTCGATAAATTCGAAGTTAGTCGAATTTCTTTTTAAGAGAGCATAGGTATTTTGTATTACTCCTGGATCCTTGTTGTTCTTGTTGGATTTCTTATTTTAGTCGATAGATGTGGGAATAGTTGTTTTGTCGGTCGTACATGTTTTTTATGTCTTCTCATAATTCCAACGTTGTTTCATGGTAAAATAATAGGTCTGAGATCATTGACTCCATTGATTGCATGAGTCATGTCATGATTCTGTTATTTTTTGCTTGCCACTGTCCTGTTTGCCTTTTTTTTTTTTTCTAATTCGGTCACCTCGCCATTTTTGTTGGTTCGGATTTTGTAGCCTCACTTGTGATGAATTCTAAAACTTCTCTTCCACTAAGACATAATTTGGCGGATCTTGTCCATGAAAGATAATTTTGGCCATTTAGCAAATGTGCATGTGAGTTTTGAGGTGTTAGTAGCTTTGCTAAAGTGCTGCCCCTCTAATGACATTGCTTTGTTGTGTGTGCTAGATTTTCTGTTATGGGTGTTGGTTTGTTTATGTATGTATCAATTTTACTGGTAAGGTTTTGAGACAAATATATGCTCTAATACCATGTTTTCATAAATTTCTGAGGAGAAAAGTGTCATAAAAAAAAATAGTTTCTATTGATATGTTTTTGTTACAATTTTCTATTGCTATATATATTACAAGATATCTAAGTTATGGTTTTGTTATAGTTGTACAGTTTGTCAATGATGAGGGATTGGGAAGCTCACCCGGCTATTCGTATCTCTCCTATAGCCAAAAATACATATCTAGTGGACTTTGCTAATGCTCAAGAGATGTATGAGGTGCTGGAAAAGGAACCATGGCTTTATTAAACTGATGTGGTCTCAATGCGTAAGGTTCACGAGCCGTCCCAGCTGAAACCAGACTTTGTGAGCCATGTAACTCTATGGACCCAGTTTCACAATGTGCCTCCGGAAATGTTGTTTGCGGAGGGTATTCTGTACTTGGCACGGCAAGTAGGTACACCGGTTTCAGAGGTAAGACAGGGGTATAATGAGGGAAGGCTTGTCATGTGGGTTAAAACCTCTTACTCTACTCTTGAAGGGCTCCCGGATTTCATTCCAATGGATCACCCTACTCTTGGTCCTATCAAAATCTATCTTGTTTATAAAAGAGCTACCCGACTCTGTAATTTTTATGGCTTTGTTGGACATGTGATTTTAGGTTATGCTAAGAGGAATAGAGTACTACAGCTGTGTGCAGATCCCCTTTACATCAACAGGCCTGAATTACCCCTGCTGCGTGAACACGAGAAAGGAGTTTGGATTAATTATGCTGCCTTGGTTCCAAGAGAACAAGTTGAAAGTCAGAGACACAACAATTCGGCCTCACCCCCTGCCTCTCCCCCAATTCCGCACCACCCAAGCCGGGACCCGCTAAACCCCAACTACATCCCCAATTCGCCTGAACAGCCTGACCCGGCCACTGCCCCTACTCGGGCTGCGCATAGGGCCCGAGCCTCTCCTTCCTCTCACATCCCAGGTCTCTGTCCTAGTAACCCTGATCAAGCATCCCCTCTTCACCCACCAGGAACAGTGGCAACCACCTCACTCTCCACTCAAACCCGCCATCTCTCTATCCATGACCATGAGGGCCGTCGCAGTGACTCTCCGCCCCCGGGTTACCACAAAAGGCTTAGGGCGGCGAGCCCCGAATCGTTGTCGGGTGACCCATGAATATTTTGAGTTGGAACTGTCGCAGGAGTGGAGGCCTCGCGACATTAAATACTATGCAGCGCTACCTCCAAGCCACCCGAGTTCATATTATATTTATTACAGAAACCAAGTGTGATACCACAAAAGCTACTGGTCGAGTCAGGCAACTTCCCCTTCCACACTCTCAGATCATCTCATCTTTTGGCAAAAGTGGCGGCCTATGGCTTTTGTGGTTCGATGATGTTAGATTATCTATATTAGAATCTTCTTTTTATTTTATCTTTGCTAGGGTAGAAAATGCAGTAGGGTCATGAATTTTGGGTTTTATTTACGGTGACCCTCACCACAATGTAACTGAATATATATGGGATCGAGTTTTATTTTATTCGTGCTCTTCTTTGCCTCTTTGTCTGCTTGGTGATTTTAACTCAGTTTTAATGTGTAATGAAAAAATGGGAGGTAATAAAAAACAAACAAAACAATTGAAAAGTTTTCAAAGAATGGTGCAGCGAGCAGCTCTACTAGACCTCGGATATCGCGGTCCGGCTTTTACATGGTCGAACAACCAACATCTGGGATCGTTAATCAGACAACGGCTCGACAGGGTCCTCGCATCACCCTCATGGACAGCAATCTACCCTTCTGCAGCAGTATATCACCTCCCAAGGTTCAACAGTGATCATCATCTGATTCTGCTAAGAACATCCCCCCTACCCCCAAAAAATAAATGCCTTTTCAAAATAGAGAACTGGTGGTTTGCTCATCCAGAATTCGAAGAAGTTTGCAACAAAGCTCTTACTCACCCTAGTTCCACTTGGAAGAAAACAATTTTGACGGTCCGCTCCCAGGTTCAAGCATGGATCTGCAAATAACCTCGTCCCGACAAACATCTGATCAATATTGAAGAAAAAATGATCCACATACAATTGGCTCCAATTTCGGCGGGTCAAACTGTAGGTGCCTTTTTTCTGTGTCATCGTCCGCCCTCGAAGCATCGCTGCTTTCCTTGTTCCGGTATGGTATGTGGCATTGGGGAAAGGCGTTGTTCCGAGAGGAAAGAAAGAAAAGAGGAACTTCGTGGTTCACCCTCGCACGTAATATCCGTACGAGAGAGTTTATTGATTGTGGGAACGTTGAATCTTCCGGCAGGCGCAAGCCCCCGCCGTTAATTACCCCGAGATTTATGTCTCTCGAGCACCTCCTCATTCCAAGATTTAGGGCCGCTGAATGTAAGTAAGAGGGGGGTGTATTTATGTCGTGAACTCTTCTTTGTGTGCATATAAATGCGATGCAAGGATACAACTTAGGTTTCCTATCCCTAACTTGATCGGTGCATTGGTGTTTTCAGTATAAACTGAGGATCGTGGATTGGCTTCCTTGTTCGATCCTTTGTGTGTGTGTGTGTGTTTGTGCATATAAATGCGATGCAAGGGTGCAACTTAGGTTTCCTATCCCTAACTTGGCCTATGCATTAGTGTTTTCAGTATAAATTGGGGATCGTGGATTGGTTCCTTGTTCGATCTTTTGTGTGTGCATCTAGAGTCTGAATATGAAGCGCGGTGCCAATTCAGGTAGTCCAGATGTTGTGTGCACAATAGGACTCAGAGCGTACGACGCGGTGCCAGCTCTTACCGCCTACAAGTATGGTATGGTGCACGATAGGTCTCAGAGCGTACGACGCGATGTTTTCATATAAATGCGATGTTTTCAGTATAAATGCGTACGACGCGGTGCCAACTCCTACATCCTAGGTTTGCATATAAATGCGATGTTTTCAGTATAAACTGAGGATCGTGGATTGGTTCCTTGCTCGATCCTTGGAGAGTGTGTATGCATATAAATGCGGTGTTTCAGTATAGATTGGGGATCGTGGATTGGTTCCTTGCTCGATCGTTGTAGTATGTGTGCATATGAATGCGGTGTTTCAGTATAGATTGGGGATCGTGGATTAGTTCCTTGCTCGATCGTTGTAGTGTGTGTGTATATGAATGCGTTGGAATGTGTACAAGTATGCTTGGATATATTTTATGAGATGTGAGTATAGGTATAGTATGTTTGAATATGTTTTGTTTGAGACTTGGACAAATTTTACTTTGGTTTTAGAATTGAGGTAGATTGGATTTTGGGGTTTTGTTTTGAGGGCTTTAGAGATTGGGTTTGGATGATTAAAGTGTATGACTTCGTAGAGGAATGAGTAGAGATTCTTTGAGAGGTGGATTCAGGTTGTTTGGATCTTGGGTTCAATTTCTATTCAATCTGCAAGAAGGGTAAATGAACAGTTTTTCTGGTAACGAGAGTTTTCTTTTCCTGAACTATCTAGCTTTGAAGATCAATTCCCGTCAATTGGCTACATAGAATTTTGTGTTCTTTATATGAGAATGTTTATTAAGTCATGATCTATATGCTTGTGAAACAGTTTCATCAAACTCGATTCAGAGGTGTGTCAAATGTATGTTTTCGTACAGAGGTATTTGCTGGTAACTTGCAGTTTTTTTATTTTTCAGCATGCTGTTTTGTTATTTTCATTTCTTTTAATTGGCTACATAGAATTTGGTGTTTTTTATATAAAAATGTTCATTGGGTCATGATCTATATGCTTGTAAAACAGTTTTGCTAGAATCAATTCAGAGCTATGTCAAATCAGCGATTTTGTGAGAAGTATTTACTGGTATTTGCTGTCAGAAAATCAGATAAATATGCATATTAACTTTGGAATTTTGTAAATCATGCTATGCAGATCCAAATGATGCAAACTAAAAGTCCATTTTGATTGTTTTTGAACGCTCTACATGATAAAAATATTCATTTTGCTGCCAGATCCCTGGAAAGTCATGAAATGGCCAATGCAGCCTGACAGTGTATATAAATGCACAGTGCAGAAAACTGAGATTTCAAAAGTCCAACTTCGAAAATTCATAGAAAATAGCAGAAAAATCAGAAAGATGCAAAGTTTGAGTCTAAACTGATTGTCTTGGAGCCCTCTACCTATCTGTGTTTTTAGATTTCTGGTTTGGGTGACAGATTATTCTGCACTGACTGATTTGTGACAGCAGGTCAATTTGGACATTTTTGGTACCAGTTATAGCATATATAGCTATTCCTTTGCACATGTGACTGGTACAGGCATGGTTTTGACTTGTTTATGATATGAGTAAGCTTATGGACAGCATTTGGACATGGCATTGGCATAGGGACATGGTTCACCATATAGTACATGCATACAAGGCCTTGAATTTGCATAAATTTCATATGTCAAGACAATCATTGAGCATCCAATCACTGAACTTCATGGTTCTATATCATTTGCTCTCTGCCTTGTTTTTATGCAACTAAGTCCTTGGATTTTTAACATATTTTCTTGGAGACAGTTTTGTAGAGATAATGTGGAGATGTAGTTAAACATCAATCCACACTACTCCATTCATCTCATGTTGACTCATATCATAATATATTGAAGAGATACAACAGTAAAACAAGATGTATAAGGAGATGTAGTGAAACATCAATCCTTAACACCTCATCCTATGTCTTCTCTCTACAATAGGTCCATACATCTTTTGTTTTGCACATTTTAAATCTCAAATTATGAAGCTCATATGTCAAGATACTAGCAAACACAAGGATGTAGTAAAACATCAACTTATGAAGCCATTTCTTAGCATATTCCTCACAATTTGAGATGTCACTTTATTCATTTATCTTTTTTATGTGTGCTTAGCGCTTGAAGTTCATTATATGTGACAAGAAAAAAAGAAAGGAAAAGAAAGAAAGAAGAGAATAGAAAGAGAGAGATCAAGGCATATGAAATTATATATTTTTTTATTTACATTTTGTATGAAACAATAGACAGAATAATAAAAAAGGAGAAGATATGTGTATTTTTCAAATTTATATATTTTTTATGTCTCCAAACTATTGAAAATATAATAAAAGGATTATATGACTATGAGATGTAGCTAAACATCGATCACATCCATACTTTCCTTCTATTTTATTTCTCAAGTTTGAACACGCTTTATTATGCAGAAAACTAAAACAGTAGCGAATTAATGCAGGAATCTGTTTCTAACAACATGAAAAGAAGAAATGTTGCAAAAGAAATATTTTTTTACTCTTTGTAGTTTAACAGAACATGAGAGGAATGCATATTTACATCAATTTTTATTGGAGAATCGTTGACTTTAATTCATCAGCTATAAAACTGAACTGTGTCTCATCTCATTATTGTATATATATTTTAAGATCAATCTCACCACAGCATTGATAGCTGTAGGAGATATCAATTTTACCATAAAAAAAACTCAGATTGCTTGTTATATGCGAAACCAGAACCTAGTATTCCTATTATTGTTTGCTAAAAAAAAAAAGAAAAGAAACGAAAGTAAATGAAAAGACAAATATCAACCAAGAGGTAAGAATCAATGAGACAGGGGAGGTAAGAGCCATCATAGAACAAACAAACAAAAAGGAAAAAAGAAAAGGAAGAGAAGAGCTAAAGAAACAGTGAACAAAAATTAAACAAAACTCCAAGTGAACATGCTTTCATTAATTCATGGTGACATTACATGGGAACATGAACTCTTTTAGCATCTACATTGTAGGAACTATAAATTTCTACCTATTTTCTTTGATTTTCGGCAGTAGAGGGGTTGTGTATGGAGATGTGTGTTGTAGGTTTGTGTTGTGTTGAGAAAAAGGTTTTTTGTGTAGAGATGTATAGAGGCTGTTGCTTTGGAGGAGAAGAAGGCTGTGTAGCTTAGGTGTGTGTATTGTGTATAGTATGGGCTTGGTATGAGGCGTTGTGTCTGTGGGTATTGTGTGTATGGCTCTGTTTTGAAAATGAGGTTGTGTCATCTGTTGGGAAGAAGGTAGGTTTATATAGGCTGTGCAAGGGGTAGGGTCTAGGGTTTGAAGGTATCATCTGAGGCGTCCGTTTCTCATTTCATCAAACGGCTGATAGCTGAGGCGCAGGGGTGACAGTTAACGTCCTTCTGTTTTGTTTGTTTGCTTCGTAGGGCTGTTGGAAAAAAGATCCTTCTTAATCAAATGGACTTAGCACCTTGTGAACCGTACTCAAATCGACTGAAGGCCTTTCATGGACCAGGTTTGGGCAAACATCCAGTGTAAAGCAGAGAAGCCGTTGGAGAGCATGCAGCTGGCGCCAGCTTTAATTCTTGTTCTTTTCCTTCGGTCAGGTTTCATGGAAATGGAGTGCTTTTCACGGATCAACCGCCTCAGCATTATTTATGAATTTTCCTTTCCCCATTTGGATCGGCCCGTGCAACAGCTAGGCCCATAAATTCAACTAATTTTATTAGGCCGAAGTTGTTGACTTGATTTTACAACTCTTCTTCTTCATCATTTTTTAATCTTCTTTTTGTGCTATTGGATCATAATATTTTAGCTTTTGTCATTTAGAAATTAGCTCACGTGGACACCTTTCTACTTTCTCATTTTATAATTCATTCATCATTTTTATTATAACTAAATTCCATTGTTAAAGATCTCCAAATATGTGCACCCAAGAGCGTCTTCAATCTTATTTAAATTTTTGTTCATCATGCTACCTTTCGAGTGATCTCTAACGAATATTTTTATCTCAATATTTTCGGGTACAACACAAACACAGATGGAGCGCGAACTACAAATCGAGTACAACTCCTGTTTACGTAGAATAAATGAATATTGGCGTCAGCGGTCAAGATTACGGTGGGAAAGGGACGGTGACCTGAACACAGCCTTCTTTCACGCAACTGTCAGTGCACGGCGAAGGCGTAACACCTACACATGCTTCAGCTAGAAGACCAAACATGGACACTCGACCCAAATAAAATCAAGCGAGCTTTAGTCCGGCATTTTCGAAACATCTACTGTGAACCTGATGACTCGCCATCGGTATGGCCGACTGAGATCACGCAAAGAGCGCACAGTGCAATGCCTACACTATCACCAAAATTGATGGCGGGTTTGAAGTAGGGCTGAACAATGAAGAAATAAAATCAGCATTGTTTAGCTTATGACCGGATCGCGCGACAGGACCTGATGGAGTCAATGCGAGGTTTGTTCAGACGTTCTGGCTAGCTCTCAGACCGGTCATTGAATATGAGGTTCATACTTTTTTCCAAACAATGGTCATGCCAATGGAGATTTCAAAATCTAATCTTGTCTTGATACCGAAAAAAGATAACCCAACAAGAGAAAATGACTACAGGCCAATTAGCGTATGCAATGTCATGTACAAAATCATTTCTAAAATACTTGCTAACCGACTGAAGCCTATAATTCATCTGCTAGTACATTCGAACCAAGTAGCTTTCACCCTAGGTAGACAAATCTCAGACCAGATCATTCTCATGCGAGAGGTGTTACACACATTCTCGCAAAATACTTTCCAATCATCTGCATTCTGCTTGAAATCAGACCTTTCAAAAGCTTTTGATCTTATGAGTTGGAATTTCATTGAAAGCACATTAACCATGCACTCCATCCCACCAAAATTCACTGCTTGGATAATGGCATGTGTTAAATCAACGTGTTTCACAATTCTTTTTCAAGGATCAGGAGATGGCTTTATAACCCCGGTGCGGAGATTACAGCAGGGATGTGCCTTATCACCTTATCTTTTTATTTTGTTCATGAACATTCTCACGTGTATGCTGGAACATGATCTACATGAAGGACAGTTGTTTGGGCTCCGTTTGGCAAGGACAGCGCCACCGATAATGAATCTCATGTATGCCGATGACTTGCTATTGTTAGGCTCAGCTCATCGTCATGAAGCGCAACAGATTGACCTCACACTGAGACGTTTTTGTACCATCTCGGGCCAACGAATCTCACCGGAGAAGTCCAAGCTATGGTTCTCTAAAAAAACTACTCTAACTCAGATAAGGTGAATAATGCGAATTTTTGGAGCAAAATTTGCAGCCGACAAGGAAACCTACCTAGGAAGCCCGGTAGATGACTCTCGGCCATCAACGTTTCAACCATTACTACAAAAAATGGACAGCAAACTGCATGCTTGGAAGGCACATCTCCTCTCTCCAGCTGGAAAATTAGTGCTCCTCAAATCAGTACTCGAGTCATTGCCTATCTATCTTATGGGAAACACCCTCATCCATGGCTTTGTTATTGATAAAATTCAGTCAAGATGTGTGCAATTTTTCTGGGGCAAGAACGATAAGAGAGCGGTGTGCTTTGTGAAATGGGAACAACTAACACAACCCAAGTCTGAGAGCGGTTTTGGGTTACGAAACATCAGATTGATGAACAATGCAATGGTTCTAAAAAATGCATGGAAACTAATCTCCCAGAATGATGCATTATGGGTAGAAATTATGCGGGCTAAATATTTTCCAAATTCAACCTTTTGGCACACAAACCGCTGTGTGGCATGCACAAGATTATGGAGGGCTATGTTAGAAAATAGAGCATTCCTGGCTCATACGACAAAATGGGTAATAGGGGATGGTCTGACTTGTAACGCATTTGCACAACCGTGGTTCCAAAGCTGGGAGCTGCTACCTAGCCCAACAAGACAATAGCTCAATGTCAAGGTTGCTTCTTTATTTAATTACCACCAATCAGTTTGGGATGCACAAAAGCTGATTTAGTTTGGAGGAAATGTAATTGCGGCCGAAATACAGTCAGAATTTCAAAATCGTGGCCTAGTCCCAGGAATTCCTGATAAACTGATGTTCACTTGGGCTGCAAATGGCGAATTCTCCATCAAGAAAGCCTACTGAATGCTTGACTCACTACAGGCAATTGAATGACCAATTGTGTTGAATCCGGAAAAACGATTATGGCAAGCGATTTGGAAGACTAAGGGAGTACTGCCCCGAATAAGAATATTCTTCTGGAAAGTCCTCAAAGGAGCATTACCAACCGCAGCGGCCCTGCACAGACGGATCTCAAACATACCCCCCCACTGCAAACTTTGTAACGCTCCGGCAGAAGATGCAGCCTATGCCCTTTTCCACTGCACGCATGCTAGGCTGACATGGTTCATTTCGATGTTGGGTCTGAAAACTTCAGAGTTGCAATCGAGAAGCTTGGGTGATATTTTAACAAATCTTTGGCAGTGCCTGGACAAGACACAAATACATTTCTTCATGACACTAGCATGGAATGTGTGGAAAGCACGTTGTGCAGAGGTTTTTAATAACAAACGTTGCGACCCAAAGAACACGATAAGCCTTTCTTTATCAATGACTGGAGGATCCTACCTACAGCTAGCAGGCTACAAGTAACAGGGAGGTAGTGATGATTCAACAACCTGGATGTGAAGGCCTTCCCCTCAAGCCGGATTATCGGATATTCACCGACGGGTCTTTTGATCAGCATGGCAAGGGTGGCACAGCCTATTACATGCAACACAACGGTACGCTGGTAAGATATGAAACTAGATCCTTCACAGTGGCAGTTTCACCTTTTCACAAGGAGGCTCGGCACTATTAATGGCAGTCAAGCAGGCGAAGCACATGCAAATTGGAGAATGTCAGTTCCTGACAGATGCTCAGTTACTGGTCGACACGTTGGACCCAGGAAAATAGTTGCTACCTTTGCAATCAGCAGATTGGAGATCATACTCGGAGCTTCTACAGATAGTCAGCATATTTAAGGCAACACCTCTCTTTTGCTGCACGCACATACGACGAGAAGAGAATACAGATGCCCACCATCTTGCTAATTGGGCACGAAAGGAGCAGGCTAACTACGTTGGTTACACCTACCCTCTCTTCTCAGAGCAGCACTAGTAGAAAGAACAGCATGCCAACACAGGAAGCTGGCTAGATAGGTACTATAGTTCTCAGATAGTATATGTATAGGCTTTTAGCAAATATGGAAGTTGCTGAAATAAGAGCACCTTGTAACAAACATGCTGTATGCTTCTCACATGAATCAATGACATGCCTACGGGCTTCAAACCAAAAAAAAAAAAAAGTTGTACAGTTTGTACTTTTGGTATCTGTGTACAGTGTACTGTTGGTATTATTGTCTAAAAATATATGTTATCTTTCTTATCTAATTCTAACTGCTTGATCGATAATCAACAACTGAGATCAAATTCCTTCTGTATCTTTATTCTTTTGAGCATAGTCACTCTCGAAATTTTTATTAATATAAAAAAATATATATATAAATTTAACAATCTACCCCATTTCTGAGCATATTTCAAAATCTGCCCAAACCAACAAAATTTCCATCAGTTTAAACCTCTAATACCGCTGAAAATTTCATCAGTTAGAAGTTTTTTCTGAACCACTGAAAATTTAATCGGTCCAAGCACCAATGGAAATTTTATCGACTAAATGATCTAAAACCGATAGAAATTTTGGCAGTTCTAGAACCGATGAAATTTTCGTCTGTCTGGAACATACTTTGTTCTGTCACCTCATATTTCATGAGTAAATAATTGTTTTCATGGATAAACCTTAATATTCTATTGCTCTGTCATCTCATATTTCATGTGCTGTCCATTAGAATCAAAGAATGGACAAATGATAACAAGTTGTGTTGAGTTTTAGATAAGACTAGTCAGTTGGTTCGTAAACTCGGCCGATTCCGAGTCAACTCGGAATCGGGCTGGTCCGAGTCGAGTTATGCTCGAGTTCCTCGCCTGTGCGAGTTTTGAAGTAAAACTCGGATGAACAGTGTCAGACTCGGCCGAGTTTCTGAGTTTTTGGCCGTGTCAGCCGAGTTTCTTGCCGAGTCCGGCCGAGTCAACCCAAGTCCGGCTGAGCGAAAGCAAAAAACAGGCAACCCAAATCAGAGAAAGAAAGAGAGATACCGGGACAGAGCCGAGCCTGGCTCCGCGGCGTTGTCACCGCGCACAGAGGAGATGCGAAAGAGGATCTGGTCTCCAGGAGCAACGAAAGAGGAGAGAAGCGAAGGTCGCCTCCATTTCTTCTCCAGGAAGCAACGCGAGGGAGATGGGGCCACTGTAAGTGAGAGCGAGAGAAAGAAATGAGAGAGTAGTGGGGTCCGTGAGGTAGAGAGAGAGAGCGACAGGAAAAAAGGGTTGGGGTCCGATTAAAAGAAGGAAAGAGCGAGGGGGTGGGGGCTAGCCTGTCAGAGAGAGAAGGAAGGTAAAGAGAGATTAACAAGGAAGTGAAATTGAAGGCTTTGAGATTCATGCTAAAACTTACTTGATTGGTTTGAGATCTCTCCAGTTACTTTAAGGGGTTTAATTGATACTATCTAATGAATTATTTACATCTAATCAAATCAAATCAACGAACTTACGTTTTGAAATTTATACAAATTCTTTTCTTCGTTTAATTTATACTTTGTTTATAATTTATTAGATTTTTGTTACCCAAAATTTTAATACATTTCTACAAGGTTACTAATTTTTAATAACATTTTTAAGTATGAAGGAATATCTTTATTTGTAAAAAATAACTTTATTAATAGGTAAGTCTTAAATTTACTTAATAAACAATATTATAAAATTTAAATATTACCTTTTTAATTAACTAAAAATTTTAATTAGTTGAAAATTTAATTGTTAGTGTAATTAAATTAAATTTAAACTTCCATGCTATAACAGTTAACACTATTAAATAGACAATGATTTATTTTATTATTATTTTTATTTGACTAAAGTTAATGGTGTATATAGTTGTTGACAATAGTGATTTTATTTATTTATTTTATAAATTAAGTTTTTATTTATTTTATTTTGACTTACGCAAAATAAAATATTAAATATTTATGAAATAAAATATTTTCTTTGAAGATAAATTAATGCATACAAAATAAAATACAAAAATGTAAAAGTTAAAATTAAACATATAATTTATTTGTCTTGTGAATTTATTAAGTTTTGTTATTATTTTATGAAAGTCTATTTAATTTTTAAATTTGATAAATATTAATTTTATAAGTAACACAATGTAAATTTGATTGTTATCCGTCCAAATTTAATTAATATTAGTCTTGTAGAGGGTGATGAGATGATCTAGCCAGCTCGGAATATCTTCTGGCAATAAAAAGTGTGTTTAATTTTTAATGCTTGTATTACATTATATAATTAATGAATTATTTGAGTGTAATGTTATGTCTTAACATAGTTTTATTATAAATCATTTTTTTACCAATTATTTCTTACGTTTTGGACATTTTGGCTACAAAACAGGCTTTCTGCCAAAAAAAACTGAGTTTCCGAGTCAACTCGGCCGATTTCGGCTGATTCATCCGATTCCGATTCCACGGTCAAGAACCCGAGTCCGATTCTGATTCTGATTCCGATTCCAATTCCGAGTTTTAGAACCATGCTAGTCACCTGTATAATTTTTTGAATTTCCAGATAAGACTAGTCACCCGTATAATTTACTGAATTTCCAGCTCACAGGAGCGTCCATTTCATTACAAATGGAGGGACAAAGATATGAAATTTCTCTGACATCTCCTACAGATAAGAAAAGGAGGAATTTAGTTTGCAGCGAAGTTGCCAAAGTTAGTTCCGGACTAACGTAAATTTCATTGGTTCTAAAACTGCTAAAATTTCTATCGGTTTAGGTCATTTGATCAATAAAATTTTCATCGGTGCTAGGACCGATTAAATTTTTATCGGTTCTGAAAGGCTTTTAACTGATGAAATTTTCAGCGGTATTAAAGATTGAAACTGATGGAAATTTTGACGGTTTGGACAGATTTCAAAATCTCCTAAAAATAAAATTTCGGCAGTCACTCTCTCATTTTCCCCTCTTCTCATTTTTCTTTCCTTTGAACTTTCACTGCAACTATAAGCAGTGGACTTATCAAACATAGGGGAAGTTTTTTATTAGTAGAAATTAAAAAAAATAGAGGGAAATAGAAAGAATACATCATATTTTTTTATTGGTAGAAAGACCGGTAAGATTTCTACCAATTCTAAAAATAAAAAAGTTTGGATCGGTTGAAATTTCACTGATCTAAACTATGGTTTTTTTAATCTGATGTATATATCTCTAGTAAAATATGAAATGTTTTTGAAGAAATAGAATGAATATTTCTGTTATATCTAAATTTTCAGATATTACATCCATTTTCTTAAAATCTATTTATATTTTACTTGAAAAAAGACAAACAGGTTTTGATTGGTGAAATTCCAACTGATCCAAACTTTTTTATTTGATCTTTCTACCAATCAAAAACAAGAGGTACTCTTTCTGTTTTCCTTTCTTCATTTTCTTTAATTTCTACAGATAAAAAATTTCCAACATAAGTAAAAATTAATAACAATTATTAATAATAATAACAACAAATAACAACAAATAATAATAATAATAATAATTATTATTATTAGTATTATTATTATTAACAAAAATTAAAATAATTATATAAAACTAGAAAGAGTCAAACAAGATATATTTTTTTTAAAAATATTTGTATCACACTCAAACTCTACGTATTATACCAAATGGATTAAATTAACTTCATTTTACTCATGTTTTACATCCTCATTTGAAACAGTTTAAATTATGACTTAAATTATATATTGTGTTCGAAAAGTAAAAGATAGAAAAATTCAAAAGTAACAAAGAGGTGAAACTTGACTTGGGTCTTGGGCCATATATTTAGCATAAAGAATATTTAAATTTGTCACATCAAAATTTGACAATTTACCAAAATAACATAAAAGTCAGCGTATAATTAATTACCTTTGGCTTTTCTAATAAACCATTTAGAGAAAATTCAAACTCTCCCCCCAACAAATTGGTACGGTATCTTAGTTCCTAGTTTTACGTATATATATATAATCTCTGTTTTCAAGGTAAAGCCCATTCCATCTCTGAAAAACTACATCAAAATTGAGGGGAAATAACACATGGCCATGCAAAAGGTAGAGATCATAACCTCAGCTACAGTAGTTGTTTTACTCTCAGTTCAATTTATCTTAAACTCTGCAAATTTAATCGCAAACAATCTAGGAACTAGTATACTAAATACCTTGATATACTTTGCCATTTGTTATCTCGAAACCAACCAAATATCTACTAGGAAATGGAGAACTTTGATGGTAGTTTTATCCCAGGGTTTAATCATAGTGATATTTGCAAATCATTTCTACATCAGTCAATGGCGATGGCAATTTGTATCCCGCCTTATCCAAGGTATCGACACGGCGGCCATGCAGCATTTTTTGATGATGAAATTTTCACATAATTGGAGGACCATGGTTCTATCCACAGCAATCGTAACAGATGTGATTCTGATATTCAATAATCGTCAAGATTCAGGACAATTCAATAAAAAATTTACGGTGATTGTATCAATTATAGTATATGTTATACTCATTAATTTTCATGTAAAGCAAATCTGGGACCGAAGGAGGAAGGTAGCAGCCATTGCATTTCTTTTCCTTGCAACTTCGATGTTAGGTATTCTCCTCCGCATCTACTGGTATGACAACGATAAGTTATTTCTATCAATTGCAAGCCTTATTGGTTGTTTCTCCCTTGTGCCGTGGCTGTGGCCAATGTGTGCCTCAAAAATAAAGGCATGGTGGCAAGTCTACAACGGGCAGGAAGACGAGCAATACGATTTCCTCGAGATGGCCGGATTACCCGCAAGGTTCACAATTCAAGATCTTGAAACAGCAACAGCAAACTTTCAAGCACCCACAGGTGAAGGTGCTTCTGGTGCAGTGTTCAAGGGGACACTAGCAGATGGCTCTACCATTGCGGTAAAGCGGATCAAATGGCAGCCTAGTGGTGGAACAGAATTTAGAACAGAGTTGACAATTATCGCAAGTCGGCAACATGTCAATTTAGTGCGCCTTCTGGGGTTTTGCATCTCTTCAAGAGGGGACCGCTACCTTATCTACCCGTTCCACAAAAACGGGTCCCTTGATGCATGGATTTTCTCTGACGATGGAAAGAGAAGCCGTTTAATATGGACATTAAGGTATCGCATTGCAATTGATGTTGCCAAGGCACTTGCATATCTCCACCATGAAAACCATCATCGGATTTTGCATCTCGATGTTAAACCTGCAAATATTCTACTTGATGGAGACTTCCGGGCCCTGCTATCTGATTTTGGTATATCAAAATTAATTGGGAAGGATGAGAGCAGTGTCATGACCAGAGCAAGGGGAACGGTAATTATTATTGATAAATATTCCATTGTTGTATTTTGCTTACTCAAAATGTTTGTTTAGTTACCATTAATTTTATCTCTTTGGCTACATGTCCAAGCTTAATTTTTTTAAAACCTAATTTATATCGAGTTATCCAAGTTTAGTTTGTATATTTCAGAAACATCTTACCATATCTACATATTTTGTCCCACAAACAGGTTGGTTACCTAGCTCCTGAGATGCTGGTGCCTAATGCTATCTCGACCAAGTCTGATGTCTATAGCTATGGAATGGTGCTTTTTGAGCTGGTCGGTGGGCGGAGGAACTTGACATTGGAGATGGATGGAGAGACTCAACAAAGACGGAGCTCGTATTTCCCGAAAATTGTCAGAGAGAAAATGATGCAAGGTGAGTTAATGGAGGTAGTTGACCAGAGCTTGATCAAGAATGAAGAGATAAGAGAAGAAGAAGTTATAATCTTAACTCGACTGGCTCTTTGGTGCATTCAAGAAAACCCAATTCTAAGACCCAGCATGACAGAGGTGGTTGAGATACTGGAAGGTCGCATGCCAGTGCATGTGCCGCCCGAAAGCTCAATGTTTGTGGTGAACTTTTTGGATGGGGATTCGTGTTCTGGTGCCTTTGTCCGAGCTCAGGAGGATAAGGCCATTATAATGTCAGCCAATACTTTGTGCATTTCCATTCAATCTGGTAGATAGAAAGCAATTATATGGTAAGCCAAATAGTTCTTAATTTTGAAGATCAGTTTTCGGAACCAGAACTCCTATTACTGGTAAAATTAATGGAGTCTATTGATTCAATTAATAGAGTGATTCGGAAAGAGAATAATATAATTACAGGTGCATAGGATGGGTTAGAACACAACCTTTTTGTGAGGAAAAAGAGAAAAAAAAAATCCTGGTAGAATCTCATTATTTTTTATCTAAGCAAGTCAGTACCGTAGGAGCACATGCTTGCTTGTTATATAATTGTTGTGTATTTATATGTACTATTGTGTTTTCGTTTAGTTTCTTTTTTTATTGAGGATGAAATTGCCCCAAAAAAGTCCCTAAAGAGTTATTCAAGAATTACAAAACTTGGATAATATTTGTATTGTATATGGTATATATACACAGACCTAGCTATGAATTATGAATTGGGAAAGTTATCATTTTCGGGCTCTAATTTTGTTGACTAGATTGCGTATGAATTAGGTCTTTTTGTTCTTAATTATATAAAATAATTTTGAATCTTTTTACTGGTACAAGTAACATCTGCCAAACTAATATTGTAATAAAGTGATTAAGAAAGTAGTGGAAGATCTGTTTGATTGTTGTCCCAATGCCGAGACTACAACAAAGCCAAATCACCCCTCTTCCTCCCTCCTCAAAAACCACCTAAAAGCCAAATAACCTAAACTAATCCAAAATCTCTCCATGGCTCATCGTTCTATTCCATTCCATTTATGGGTTATTTCTTGACCCTTGTGTTCTTATTGGATTTCTTTTTTTGGTCGATAAATGTGGAAATAGTTTTTTTGTCGGTCATACATTGTTTTTATCATGGTTTAGAAAATTGGCCGATTCCGAGTTTACTCGGCCGAGTCGGAATGGAATCAGCCTGAGGCGAGCTGATTTTTCTCGAGTTATCTCGGTTGAACAAATTTTGTATATATAGAAAGCTGCTAATATTGAAGTTGAATCGAAATAATCAACCAAATTCTCACATAGTCTCTTACTTCTAGAGCAAAATTATACCGTTATGGGAATTCAATCGAGCTAATTTTGTGTTTTTGCATGCCCAATCGAAGGATATTTGGGGCAGAAACCTAGAGGAGACATGCGATTCAGAAAGAAGAAAGGAGAAAGAAGCTTAAAATATTATGAAATATTAAATATATATGATGTACGAGTGGTGTATTGATTTCCTTTGAGAATATAAGCTGATTCTTTGCGAAATATGACAATTCAAGTTATTAAATATATAGACAAGGAACGGGCTCTGCTGCACAATTCCACCTTGAGCTGTCCCAGACAAATTTTTAATTTGCAAATAAATTATTTCAATAATGTGTCAAAATCAACAAATGATTTTGTGATTATACAAGTAAAATAATCTAGTTTCACCGAACTATTTTATATTATTTTCTTATCATCATTTACATCTATCCAATGATTTATATATTAAATCTATCCAATGATTATATTACTTTTATTAAATCATCAATAAAAATAATTTATTTTTTACATTAATCTTGTTTAAACATAATTTTTTGACAAATTAATATTTTTAATTTTTTTTTCCTATTTAAAAAGAAAGATTCTCTAAAAAAAATCTGAGTTTCCGATCTGATTCGGCCAATTATGATCGATTTATCCGATTCTGATTCCATAATCAAGTAATCGATTCCGATTCCAATTTTTAGAACCATGGTTAATATGCTTTCTCAAAATTCGAATGCTATTTCATGGTAAAAGAATAGGTCTGAGACCGTTGGCTTCATTGATTGCATGAGCCATGTCATAATTCTGTCATTTTTTGCTTCCTGCCTTGTTTTTTCCTAATTCGGTCTCTTTCTTTTCTTGCTGGTTCGGATTTTGTAGCCTTTCCCCGGATGAAATCTAAAACTTTGTTCGGGTTTTGTATCCCTCTCCTGTAATGAATTCTAAAACTTATCTTTCACTAAGAGATAATTTTACGGATCTTGTCCATGAGAGAATTTTGGCCATTTAGCAATGTGCTTGTGAGTTTTGAGATGTTGGTAGGTTCGTTAGAGTATTGCCCCTCTAATGCCGTTTCTTAATTTATGGTGCTAGATTTTCTATTATGGGTTTTTGGTTTGTTTATGTATGCACCAGTAAGGCTTTTGGGATTTTTTCTCGGTCACAGAGACAGATGCATGCTCTGATATCGTGTTTTTATGAATTTATGAGGAGAAAAGTGTGATGAAAAAATAGTTTCTATTGATATGTTTTTGGTACATGTGTAAAACGTACTATTGGTATTATTGTCTAAAATAGATGTTCTCTTTTTATCCGATCCAAACCGCTTGATCGTTAATGAACGACTGAGATCTATATTCTCTTCAACACAGTCGCTCTCGTGAGTCGCCTTCTCTCATTTTCCGCTCTTATCATGTTTCTCTTCCCTTCAAACTTTGACTGCAACTATACAAGTGCACCAAATTAAAAAGTGTCAGTATCATTTCCCCCTCATTTTTCTCTTACCTTGAAATACTGCAACTTTATCAGTGTACCTAATTAAAAGGTGTCCGCATCATTCCCCACACAGTGGACTAATCAAACATAGGTAACAAAATGTAGAAATTGAATAGAGAGCAAGGTAACTAGACTAAGGAATTTTATTTTTTTAGAATTTTTCTATCAATTTTCGGAGGCGAAACTTGACTTGGGTCAATTTTTTTAGCATTAAGAATATTTAAATTTGTCACATCAAAATTTGTAAATTTTCCAAAATAACATTGACTTCAGCGTATAATTAATTACCTTTGGCTTTTCTAATAAACCATTTAGAGAAAATTCAAAGTCGCCCCAACAAGTTGGTACGGTATATCAGTTCATTCCATCTCTGTTTTCAAGGTAAAGCCCATTCCATCTCTGAAAAAGTACACCAAAATTGAGGGAAAAAAGAATCATATGACCATGCAAAAAGTAGAGATCATAACCACAGCTATAGTAAGTGTCGTAATCCCAGTTCAATCCTACCTAACCTATACAAATTTAATCAGAAACAATCTAGGAACTAGTATATTTGATACCTTGATATACTTTGCCATTTGTTATCTCGAAACCAACCAAATATCTTCTAGGAAATGGAGATCTTTGATGGTAGTTTTATCCCTGGGTTTAATCATAGTGATATTTGCAAATCATTTCTACATCAGTCCATGGCGATGGGAATTTGTAGCCCGCCTTATCTTTGGTATCGACTCGGCGGCCTTAACTCATTTTTTGATGATGATATTTTCAAATGATTGGAGGATCACAGTTCTATTCACAACAATCGCAATAGATGTGCTTCTCATCTTGAATAATCGTCAAGATTCAGGACAATTCAATACAAATTTTACGGTGATCGTATCAATTATAGTATATGTAATACTCATTGGTTTTCATGTAAAGCAACTCTGGGACCGGAGGAGGAAAGTAGCGGCCATTGCATCACTTTTTGTTGCAACCTCGATGTTAGGTATTCTCCTCCGCATCTACTGGTATGACAAGGATAAGTTATTTATATCAATTGCAATCATCATTGGTTGTTTCTCCCTTGTGCCGTGGCTGTGGCTAATGTGTGCCCCAAAAATAATGGCACGGTGGCAAGTCTACAATGAGCAGGAAACAATCCAAGACGAGCAATACGATTTTCTCGAGATGGCTGGATTACCCGCAAGGTTTACAATCCAAGATCTTGAGAAAGCCACAACAAACTTTCAAGCACCCATAGGTGAAGGTGCTTCTGGTGCGGTGTTCAAGGGGACACTAGCAGATGGCTCTACCATTGCGGTAAAGCGGATCAAATGGCAGCCTACTGGTGAAACAGAATTTAGCACAGAGATGGCAATTATCGCAAGTCGGCAACATGTCAATTTAGTGCGCCTTCTGGGGTTTTGCACCTCTTCGAGAGGGGACCGCTACCTTATCTATCCGTTCCATGAAAACGGGTCTCTCGATGCATGGATTTTCTCTGAGGATGGAAAGAGAAGCCGTTTAACATGGACATTAAGGTATCGCATTGCAATTGATGTTGCCAAGGCACTTGCATATCTCCACCATGAAAACCATCATCGGATTTTGCATCTCGATGTTAAACCTGCAAATATTCTACTCGATGGAGATTTCCGGGCCCTGCTATCAGATTTTGGTATCTCAAAATTAATTGGGAAGGATGAGAGCAGTGTCATGACCAGAGCAAGAGGAACGGTAATTATTATTGATAAATATTCTATTGTTGTATTTTGCTTACTCAAAATGTTTGTTTAGTTACCATTAATTTATCTCTTTGGCTACATGTCCAAGCTTATTTTTTTAAAACTTAATTTAAATTGAGTTATTCTAGTTTACTTTGTATATTTTAGAAACATCTTACCATAACAACATATTTTGTACCACAAACAGGTTGGTTACCTAGCTCCTGAGATGCTGGTGCCTAATGCTATCTCGACCAAGTCTGACGTCTATAGCTACGGAATGGTGCTTTTTGAGCTAGTCGGTGGGCAGAGGAATTTGACATGGGTGATTGATGGAGAGACTCAACAAAGACGAAGCTCGTATTTCCCAAAAATTGTCCGAGAGAAAATGATGCAAGGTGAGTTAATGGAGGTAGTCGACCAGATCTTGACCAAGAATGAAGAGATAAGAGTAGAAGAAGTTACAATCTTAACTCGACTGGCTCTTTGGTGCATTCAAGAGAACCCAATTCTAAGACCCAGCATGACAGAGGTGGTTGAGATGCTGGAAGGTCGCATGCTAGTGGATGTGCCGCCCAAAAGCTCAATGTTTGTGGTGAACTTTTTGGATGGGGATTCTAATTTTGGTGTCTTATCCCGAGCACAGGAGGATGAGGCCCCTATGATGTCGGCCAATAATTTGTCCATTTCCATTCAATCTGGTAGATAGAAAACAATTATATGGTAAGCCAAATCTATATATACTTCTATAGATATAATCTGGGATGTCCGGTAATTGTAGATGAACAGTGTCATCTACAGTACCATCTCACTTTTCTTCGGTTGTATTTGATTTCGGCGGTTGGTAATTTATCCACCATTACTCACTTCGATCACTGACGAGCGTCTTTCATTATCGATATGTTTCTCTTCGGGTGTTCTCTACAGTTCTCGTGAGGTCTTTCTACCCTTTCCGACCTCTATTAAAAACTGTGTTTTTTGTTGTTAAAACACTTGTAGCTTTTTGTTGTTAAAACAAAAAACTGTGTTTCGCAGTATTGTAACGAAGGGATAGCTCGCTATCATAGCGTAAAGTAGTTAAACAACCAAATGCTACATTCATATGTACATATTTTGTTATATTTAGAAACAAATACTCTTCCTTTACATTTTTGTTATATTCCTATAAAACCTTTTAATATTTGGTGTATGCAACTAGTCAACTACCATGTATAAATATTATGTATATTTTTCCATTAACCCCGAAAGTAGTTGCCGAAACAACGCGAGGCACCCATCTAGTCATCTACTAATGGAGATCATAGCCTTAAACAAGGGCTTTAAATTTTCTGTTAAGGATCTTAAATGAATTCTTGCTTATAAAAGAAATTATATGAATTTTTTTTTACCATTCGATTTTATATAAAAGAATTTGAAAATTTACAAATTGGGCAAGTAAACGCATAACTTGTGCAATAGATCAGTTTCAACAATTCCAATTTACTATTTGAAATCAATTCGATAGGTTTTTAAATTTGACAAGAAAATTGATGAGCTTTAGAAGACCCTAGCTAGTCCTGCTCTATATAATATGATGAAGTTAATTCTTTTACTGGCTTCATTTTTATTCTTTTGCATTTAATAATTCGGGATTAAAAAATATAAACAGTAATTGGAATACTAAAGCAATAGTTTATAATCAATGTTGTAGCCTTCTATTTACCTAACAATGTTGTAGTAATTAATTAATTAGAATTAGAAGCGCCATTGAAATGTATGACGCTGATTGCCCAATACTATTTTATAAATTAAATAAATTAATTAGATGGGCCAAGGCCGAAAGAAACTAGGCCTATTAAAAAAACATCAGCGTGAGTTCCTTGACTGTGGTAGGTTTTGAATCAAAAAATAGATACCTAACCTCCTTGCTAAATGGTCAAGATATCGACAATATATTGTAAACGAAAATGTTTAATAAAGCCTAATATCAATGGACCATATAAACAAGATATTATTTGCCCATGGGCCATGGGGTCCATGTCGGACTTTTGACCGTTGGCATTTTGTTGCTTAATATTTTATTATTCTTTTGTGGCACAGAATCAGAATATTCATTCTAATGCGATTCCAATTCCAAGTTTCCAACATTATTCGAAATATATTTTTTAGAAATCTTATAGATTATTTTCCTAGATTATTTTTTAGAAATCTTTCAAGTTATCATTATTCGAAATATTCATCCCGGTTCAAAAGTCACTTCTAGGTAAATGTAAAAAAATATTTGAATTCTTCTATTTTCAAAAGTCACTTCTAGGTTAAGACCGATAGATCTCTTATCGTTCTAAAAAAAATTATTTTTAGAATTGGTAGAATTTATACCGGTTTTTTTATCAATAATAAAACTGTTACTCTTTTTTTTTATTAATTTCTACAAAAAAAAATTTCCTCATCAAACATAGGTAAAAATTAGTAATAATAATATTAATAAAAGAATTATTATTAGTAGTGGTATTATTATTATTATTATTATTATAAACAAAAAAGTAAAATAATTATATAAAACTACTAAGAGTCAAACAAGATATAAAATTTTGGAAAATATTTGCACGAAATGGATTTGTACCGAATTACACTATATCCCGGACTAAATTATTTAGCTTTGTTGAGAAAAATGTAAACTCTACCCAACAATCTACCCAACAAGCAGCTTAGAGAAAAATGTAAGAAAAATGTTTCTTGCTTAGAGAAATATTCAAACTCTATTAATTGTGTTCGAAAAGTAATTATGATGGAATAAATGCGGAATAACCATGAGAAATTTCGGAGGTGAAACTTGATTTGGGTCTTGGGCCTATTTTTTTTAGCATTAACAATATTTAAATTTGTCACATCAAAATTTATAAATTTACCAAAATAACATAGAAGTCACCGGCCGTATAATTAATTACCTTTGGCTTTTCTAATAAACCATATAGAGAAAATTCAAACTCTCCCCAACAAGTTGCTACGGTGTCTTAGTTCCTAGTTTTACCTATATATAGTCTCTGTTTTCAAGGTATAAGGCCCATTCCATCTTTAAAAAGTGCATCAAAATTGAGGGAAAAAAGAATCATATGGCCATGCAAAAAGTGGAGATCATAACCTCCGCTATAGTAGTTGTCTTACTCCCACTTCAAGCTTACCTAACCTATGCAAATTTAATCGCAAACAATCTAGGAACTAGTATATTTGATACCTTCATATACTTTGCCATTTGTTATCTCGAAACCAACCAAATATCTACTAAGAAAAGGAGAGCTTTGATGGTAGTTTTATCCCTGGGTTTAGTCATAGTGATATTTGCAAATCATTTCTACATCAGTCCATGGCGATGGGAATTTGTAGCTCGCCTTATCAGTAGTATCGACACGGCGGCCATAATTCATTTTTTGATGATGAAATTTTCACATGATTGGAGGATCGTCGTTCTATCCACAACAATCGTAACAGATGCGGCTCTGATATTAAATAATCGTATTAATTCCGAACAATTTAATAAAAACTTTACGGTGATCGTGTCAATTATAGTATATGTAATACTCATTGTTTTTCATGTAAAGCAAATATGGGACCGGAGTAGAAAAGTAGCGGCCATTGCATCACTTTTCATTGCAACCTCGATGTTAGGTATTCTCCTCCGCATCTACTGGTATGATAAGGATAAGTTATTTATATCAATTGCAAGCCTTATTGGTTGTTTCTCACTTGCGCCGGCGCTGTGGCTAATGTGTGCCCCAAAAATAAATGCATGGTGGCAAGTCTACAAAGAGCAGGAAACAATCCAAGATGAGCAATACGATTTCCTCGAGATGGCCGCATTACCCACAAGGTTCACAATTCAAGATCTTGACACAGCAACAACAAACTTTCAAGCACCCATAGGTGAAGGTGCTTCTGGTGCAGTGTTCAAGGGGACACTAGCAGATGGTTCTACCATTGCGGTAAAGCGGATCAAATGGCAGCCTAGTGGTGAAACAGAATTTAGAACAGAGTTGACAATTATCGCAAGTCGGCAACATGTCAATTTAGTGCGCCTTCTGGGGTTTTGCCACTCTTCGAGAGGGGACCGCCACCTTGTCTATCCGTTCCACGAAAACGGGTCTCTTGATGCATGGATTTTCTCTAATGATGAAAAGAGAAGCCGTTTAACATGGACATTAAGGTATCGCATTGCAATTGATGTTGCCAAGGCACTTGCATATCTCCACCATGAAAACCATCATCGGATTTTGCATCTCGATGTTAAACCTGCAAATATTCTACTCGATGGAGACTTCCGAGCCCTTCTATCAGATTTTGGTATCTCAAAATTAATTGGGAAGGATGAGAGCAGTGTCATGACCAGAGCAAGGGGAACGGTAATTATTATTGAAAAATATTCCATTGTTGTATTTTGCTTACTCAAAATGTTTGTTTAGTTACCATTAATTTTATCTCTTTGGCTACATGTCCAATCTTATTTATTTAAAACCTAATTTATATCGAGTTATCCTAGTTTAGTTTGTATATTTCAGAAACATCTTACCATATCAACATATTTTGGACCACAAACAGGTTGGTTACCTAGCTCCTGAGATGTTGGTGCCTAATGCTATCTCTACCAAGTCTGACGTCTATAGCTTTGGAATGGTGCTTTTTGAGCTGGTCGGTGGGCGAAGGAACTTGAAATTGGTGATGGATGGAGAGACTCAACGAAGACGGAGCTCGTATTTCCCGAAAATCGTCAGAGAGAAAATGATGCAAGGTGAGTTAATGGCGGTAGTCAACCAGAGCTTGATCAAGAATGAAGAGATTAGAGAAGAAGAAGTTACAATCTTAGCTCGACTGGCTGTTTGGTGTATTCTAGAGAACCCAATTCTAAGACCCGGCATGACAGAGGTGGTTGAGATGCTGGATGGTCGCATGCTGGTGCATGTGCCACCCGAAAGCTCAATGTTTGTGGTGAACTTTTTGGATGGGGGTTCTTATTTTGGTGTCTTATCCCGAGCTCAGGAGGAGGAGGCCCCTGTGATGTCGGCCAATAATTTGTCCATTTCCATTGAATCTGGTAGATAGAAAACAATTATATGCTAAGCCAAATGATTCAATTACAGTTCTCTCAAAAAAAAAAAAAATGATTCAATTACAGGTGCACCGGCTGGGTTAACACAACCTTTTTGTGGGGAAAAAAAACACTAGTAGAATCATCTTTATTAATTTCTTTTATCTATGTCAGTACCATAGGAGGACATGGTTGTATTTATATGTATAATTGTGTTTTCGTTTAGTTTCATTTTTATGGATCGAGTATGAAATTTCCTCAAAAAAAATCCCTACAGAGTTATTCAAGAATAACTACACACGGATATACTTGTATTGAATATGGTATATACATACAATGAAATATATAGCATGTGACATTTAATATGTATAGAGTAGCAAGGGTAGGACTGTAAATGAACCGAGTTCGAGCAAGTTACTTCTATTTCATGCTTAGCTCCTTAAGTTAACGAGTGAACCGCTCCACAAGATATTCATAATAAAATATGCCTAGGAATGAAATTTTATATTTTTTTTTTGAAATTTTTTACTTTTTTAAAGAGAAGTACAAAATTATTGTTTCTCGACCGTTCAAAAACAATTCTACCTATCTTAAAAAATAGTAAAAATATTTCAAAAATTATAAAATTTCATCCCATGCATATTTGGACTATGAAAATTTGGACTATGAAAACGTAGCTATAAAATATGAGATATGGTGAGTTATGAAAGGCATGAGGTTATTTTACAAAGTTGTTGTTTTTCAATGATCCAAAATTATCTAAAAATAACAGTTTTATAAAATTCTTAATAAATAGTAAAAATTTAATAAAATGTAAAATTTGTATATTTACACATTTTAATATAGACATCATGTTGAATAGTTTGCACCAACTATTTGAACTTTAAAAATCGCAAAATCAAATTGTTGTAATATGTTATAACTTGAATCCCTTCAATTATGAATTGGGAAAGTTAGCATTTTTGGGCTCTCCTTTTATTTATTTTTTCTTTTGGGCCCGAGTCATGGTCCAAGGGAATGTTATCATTTTGGGGGCTCTTATTTTGTTTATTTTTTTATTTTGCGCCAGAATCATGCTCCTAGGGCCCTATAGGCATCGAGCGCTCTTCTGGGTAATCCACTAACCAGCCCGGCCTGCTTTGTGATTAATTAATTTTCGTCTACAGAATAACCCGGTCCCGTCTCGAGTTTGCCTGTGTGATTAATTAATTTCCTTTGTTAGAAATTGGAATTATAATTTGAATTCAGTGGGCATTAGAAGGTAATTAAATTAATTAAAGGTGCCATTACAATATTTGGCAGTGGCGAAGCCATCATGTAATAGGAGTAGGCAATTACCTATCTCTAAAATTTTAAAAATATGTTAGCGCTCCTAGAAATCATATTGCTTATCCTTGTCTTTTGGCAATTCAATACTGCAATTCAATAGAATGAATTAAATTATAAATTGCGACTGATAATTGACTAAAATTGTTAAGTTATTATTTTTCTTGATTTATGTTTAGATTTAGAATTTGGTAAGATTGATTAAAATAATTCAAGTAAATAAGTAATTTTGTCCACTGACTTGGGAACACAAAACTTTTTGCTCATCCCTGATTCAAATCATGGCTACGACACTGATATTTGGTGGTTTAAAAAATTTGTACCATTACAGATCCTGACATGTTAAATGAACCGGCTTGTATATATATGTTCACTGCATAGATAAGTATGTACTTGCAATAAAAATAAGAGAAGTTGTTTTCTCAATTTTTTTCTCAGAATACTGCTACAAATATTGTAGATGAGAAATTAAAATTGTATAATGAAAATGCATATCAAATAGTAATATGTATGCTACTTTTGTACAAATAGGGGTATACAAACGGTCAATTCGGTTGAAACCGAACTAAAATAGTCAAACCAAACTAATTTTTGGTTTTCAAAAATAGAACAGAACCGAACCGCTTAAATCTATCAACCGAATAAGAACCGAACCGAACAAACCGACACAGATTTTGGTTTGTTTGGTTCAAACCGAAGTAAATATAGATAAACACCTATGAATTATTAAATATTAATTGGGAAAGTTATCATTTTAAGGTTCTAGTTTTGTTTATTTTTTTCTTTTGGGCCAGATTCATGCTCCAAGGGCCTCACAGGCATCGAGCTATCTGCTGGGTAATCCACTAATCAGCCCGGCCCGCTTTGCACCTCCGACAGGACAACTCGGTCACGTCTCAAGTTTGCCTCCTCTACTGAGTACTGAGTACTGACTACAATTTCCTATAGTATATATTACAAGATATCTCAGTTACGGTTTTGTTACAGTTGTACAGTTTGTACTTTTGGTATCTGTGTACAGTGCACCATTGGTATTATTGTCTAAAACAGATGTTATCTTTCTTATCTAATTCTAATCGTTTGATCGATAATGAACGACTGAGATCAAATCCCTTCTATATCTTTATTCTTTTGAACACAGTCGCTCTCTCTCATTTTCCCCTCTTCTCATTTTCTCTTCCCTTGGAACTTTCACTGCAACTATATGAGTGTACCAAATTAAAAGGTGCCCGCATCATTCCCCACGCAGAGGACTTATCAAACAAAGGTAACAATTATTAATAATAATAACAATAAAAAATAATAATAATTATTATTAGATCTATTATTATAAACAAAAATTAAAATAATTATATAAAACTAAAACGAGTCAAACAAGATATAAATTTTTTGAAAATATTTGGAAATAAATTTTTGGCGATGACAGTGGATCCTATATATAGAGTAAGTGTAAAGTAAACTAATAATCTAAAATAGACGTTTAACTTATTCCATTGTATCATACTTAAATTTAAGAAGAATTAAATTATGACTTAAATTATTGTGATAGAAAAGTAAAAGATAGAAAAATTCAAACTCTTTTAATTGTGTTCGAAAAGTAATTATGATGGAGTAAATGGAGAAATTTCGGAGGTGAAACTTGACTTGGGTCCTGGGCCCACTTTTTTAGCATTAAGAATATTTAAATTTGTCACATCAAAATTTATAAATCTACCAAAATAACATAGAAGTCAGCGTATAATTAATTACCTTTGGCTTTTCTAAAAAACCATTTTGAGAAAATTCAAACTCTCCCCCAACAAGTTGGTTCGGTATCTTAGTTCTTAGTTTTACCTATATATAATCTCTGTTTTCAAGGTATAATGCCCATTCCATCTCTGAATAAGTACATCAAAATTGAGGGGGGAAAAAATCATATGGCCATGCAAAAAGTAGAGATCATAACCTCAGCTATAGTACTTGTCTTCCTCTCAGTTCAATATATCCTAAACTCTGCAAATTTAATCGCAAACAATCTAGGAACAAGTATAGTTGACACCTTGATATACTTTGTCATTTGTTATCTCCTAACCAACCAAATATCTACTAGGAAATGGAGAACTTTGATGGTAGTTTTATCCCTGGGTTTAATCATAGTGATATTTGCAAATCATTTCTATATCAGTCCATGGCGATGGGATTTTATAGCCAGCCTTATCCTTGGTATCGACTCGGCGGCCAATACACATTTCTTGATGATGAAATTTTCACATGATTGGAGGACCACGGTTCTATTCACAGCAACCGCAATAGATGTTATTCTGATCTTGATTAATCGTCAAGATTCAGGACAATTTAATCAAATTTTTACGGTGATCGTATCGATTATAGTATATGTAATACTCACTGTTTTTCATGTAAAGCAACTCTGGGACCGAAGGAGGAAGGTAGCAGTCATTGCATTACTTTTCCTTACAACCTTGATGTTAGGTATTCTGCTCCGCTTCTACTGGTATGACAAGGAAAACTTATTTGTATCAATTGCTAGTATCATTGGTTGTTTCTCCCTTGTGCCGTGGCTGTGGCTAATGTGTGCCCCAAAAATAAAGGCATGGTGGCAAGTCTACAATGAGCAGGAAACAATCCAAGGCGAGCAATACGATTTCCTCGAGATGGCCGGATTACCCACAAGGTTCACAATCCAAGATCTTGAAAAAGCAACAACAAACTTTCAAGCACCCATAGGTGAAGGTGCTTCTGGTGCAGTGTTCAAGGGGACACTAGAAGATGGCTCTACCATTGCGGTAAAGCGGATCAAATGGCAGCCTAGTGGTGAAACAGAATTTAGAACAGAGATGAAAATTATCGCAAGTCGGCAACATGTCAATTTAGTGTGCCTTCTGGGGTTTTGCATCTCTTCGAGAGGGGACCGCTATCTTATCTATCCGTTCCAAGAAAACGGGTCTCTTGATGCATGGATTTTCTCTGACGATGGAAAGAGAAGCCATTTAACATGGGTATTAAGATATCGCATTGCAATTGATGTAGCCAAAGCACTTGCATATCTCCACCATGAATGCCATCATCGGATTTTGCATCTCGATGTCAAACTTGGAAATATTCTCCTTGATGGAGACTTCCGGGCCCTGCTATCAGATTTTGGTATCTCAAAATTAATTGGGAACGATGAGAGTAGTGTCATGACCAGAGCAAGGGGAACGGTAATAATTATTAGTAAATATTCCATTGTTGTATTTTGTTGACTCATAATGTTTTTTTAGTTACCATTAATTTTATATCTTTGGTTACATGTCAAAGCTTATTTTTTTAAAACCTAATTTATATCGAGTTATCCTAGTTTGGTTTGTATATTTCGTAAACATCTTACCATATCAACATATTTTGTATGACAAACAGGTTGGTTACCTAGCTCCTGAGATGCTGGTGCCTAATGCTATCTCGACCAAATCTGACATCTATAGCTACGGAATGGTGCTTTTTGAGCTGGTCGGTGGGCGAAGGAACTTGAAATTGGAGATGGATGGAGAGACTCAACAAAGACGGAGCTCGTATTTCCCAAAAATTGTCAGAGAGAAAATGATGCAAGGTGAGTTAATGGCGGTAGTCGACCAGATCTTGATCAAGAATGAAGAGATAAGAGAAGAAGAAGTCAAAATCTTAACTCGACTGGCTCTTTGGTGCATTCAAGAGAACCCAATTCTAAGACCCAGCATGACAGAGGTGCTTGAGATGCTGGAAGGTCGCATGCCGGTGCATGTGCCACCCGAAAGTTCAATGTTTGTGGTGAACTTTTTGGATGGGGATTCTTATTTTGGTGTCTTATCCCGAGCTCAGGAGGAGGAGGCCCCTGTGATATCTCCACCATGAATGCCGTTTCCATTGAATCTGGTAGATAGAAAACAATTATATGCTAAGCCAAATGATTCAATTACAGTTCTCTCAAAAAAAAATGATTCAATTACAGGTGCACCGGCTGGGTTAACACAACCTTTTTGTGGGGAAAAAAAACACTAGTAGAATCTCATTATTAATTTTTTTATCTAAGTCAGTACCATAGGAGCACATGGTTGTATTTATATGTTTAATTGTGTTTTCGTTTAGTTTCATTTTTATGGAGTATGAAATTTCCTCAAAAAAAATCCCTACATGGATATACTTGTATTGAATATGGTATATACATACAATGAAATATATAGCATGTGACATTTAATATGTATAGAGTGGCAAGGGTAGGATATTGTAAATGAACTGAGTTCGAGCGAGTTACTTCTATTTCGTGCTCAGCTCCTTGAGTTAATGAGCGAACCGTTCAACAAGATATTCATAATAAAATATGTCTGGAGATGAAATTTTATATTTTTTTGCATTTTTTTTACTTTTTTAAAGATAAGTACAAAATCATTATTTCTGGACCGTTCAAAACAGTTCTACCCACTACTACAAAAAAAAACTTCCTACACTGTACCTTATACACGGATTTTCTCTATTTTATAAAAAAAAAACGTGTATGAAATATGATTTTTCCAATTTTCAAAATATCTGTAGGAATCCTACACAGATATTAACTTAAAAATCAGTATCCGTGTGGAAATGAAGCTTTTGTACACGGATATTTCATTAAATATCCGTGTAGGAATGGTGAGAGAGCTACACGGATATTTCATTAAATATCCGTGTAGGAATGTTTTTTGTACACGGTTTTTTTATTTAAATAGCCGTGTATATATGTTGAGAGAGCTACACGGATTTATAGGTAAATATCAGTGTAGGAAAAGTCCATTAGGGTTTTAATAAAATAAAAGGCTTCTCTTCCAGCGCCATTTTGATCAATATTACTCTCTCTCTCTCTCTCTCTGTATTGAATGTTGGTTTGATTTCTGCGCATAAGGAGGGATCTGAGATCTTGGAAGTTTGTATTTCTCCTAAGGTTAGTCATGTGTATATATATATATTTCTCTTTACCACTGTTGGGTTATTGAAGAAATTCGTTTTTCTTTGGATTTTAGTTGGTTGCTGTTCTCTTCGCCACTGTTGGTTGCTATCCTCTTCGCCACCCTCTCTTAGGGTTCTGGTGCCGGTACTGTCCTCTTAAGCTATACAGATTCAATTAATTTTGGGTGCTTACATGTTTATTGTTTTTTACGAAATTAATTTTCAGTGGTTCGTGTAAAAGCTATACAGATTCAATTAATTTCGGGTGCTTACATGTTTATTGTTTTTTACGAAATTAATTTTCAGTGGTTCGTGTAAAAGCTATACAGATTCAATTAATTTTTTGTATAAATATTTTCTTATAATTTTGGACGAAAATTTTAATTGAGAATTTTGTATTCCCTATTATGTATGTATATATGCACATATATATTGAACCTTGTTGTTTTCATTGGAGATGCAATATTGTTGGAGGCCTTTAACTAAGAGGCATCATGTCATGGATCACATGCAAACTCTCTTTTTGATATGTTGGATCTAATATGTTTTAGTATGTATGAAATTTCGGTCCAAACTAGATCATAGCCATGAGTTTTGGCAACATGAGTCCAAAAATTGTAAAAACATTGTATTGGATCACATGGTTACTAAGTGGTAAGGACATAATTTTTGGGCCAAAAATTATATTGAAACTAGATCATAGCCATGAGTGGGCCAAAAATTGATCATATGGTTACTAAGTGGTAAGGACATAATTTTTTATACAAACATTATATTGGATCTTGAGGAGTATATGTTATATGTTGGATCAAAAGGATTGCATGTACAAAATGCTATGTATATATATGTGTTGCAAAATGCTATATGTATATCCAAAATGATATCTATTTATTTTTCCAAAAGGCTCTGTATTTATTTTTGCAAAAGGCTATATATATTCAATCTGAAATATATATTATTAGCTAGCAAAAGTGGAGGCTAGCCAAAAAAAAATAGAACAATCTTACACGAATATTTAAATAAAATCCGTGTAAGAAGAGGTAAGAATAAAATATTAGTAATTCATAACATTCCTACACAGATTTTTAACTTAATATCCATGTAGGAATAGTCTTCCTACATGGATATTAATTAAATATCCTTGTAAGAATCCCTTTCTACACGGATTGTTTAATTAATATTCGTGCAGGAAGGTTCAGAGAGCTACACAGATATTAAGTTCAAAATCCGTATAGCTCTCTTGCGATGAGATGTACTGTGAGAGGTTTTCCACACGGGTCTTTATGAATAATCCATGTAGAATTAGTATAATCGTACACGGATAATTATCCGTGTGTAAATGGTTGACATTCCTACACCCCATCATTGCACACATTTCCAAATCCGTGTAGCTCTATCATTTTCCGTCCGTGTACAAATTGTGTTTTTGTAGTAGTGACCAATATTAAAAAATAGTAAAAAATTTCAAAAATTATAAAATTTCATCCCCATGCATATTTTAGTATGAATATCATGTGGAGCGGTTCATATTGACAATTTGGACTACGAAAACGTAGATATAGAATATGAGATATGATAAGTTATGAAAGGCATGACGGTATTATACAAAACTGTTGTTTTTTAGTGATCCAAAATTGTCTAAAAATAACAATTTTGTAAAATATTTATTAAAAATTTAAAATATGTAAAATTTGATATATAAATACATTTTAATATAGAGATCATATTGAATAGTTTGCAAATTGCGACTAATTAAATTACAAATTGCGACTGATAATTGACTAAAATTGTTAAGTTATTATTTTTCTTGATTTATGTTTAGATTTAGAATTTGGTAAGATTGATTTAAATGATTCAAGTAAATAAGTAATTTTGTCCACTGACCTGGGAACCAAAAACTTTTTGCTCATCCCTGATTCAAATCATTGCTACGACACTGATATTTGGTGGTTTAAAAAATTTGTACCATTACAGATCCTGACATGTTAAATGAACCAGCTTGTATATATATGTTCACTGCATAGATAAGTATGTACTTGCAATAAAAATAAGAGAAGTTGTTTTCTCAATTTTTTTCTCAGAATACTGCTACAAATATTGTAGATGAGAAATTAAAATTGTATAATGAAAATGCATATCAAATAGTAATATGTATGCTACTTCTGTACAAATAGGGGTATACAAACGGTCAATTCGGTTGAAACCGAACTAAAATAGTCAAACCAAACTAATTTTCGGTTTTCAGAAATAGAACAGAACCAAACTGATTAAATCTATCAACCGAATAAGAACCAAACTGAACAAACCGACACAGATTTCTGTTTGTTTGGTTCAGACCGAAGTAAATATATATAAACACCTATGAATTATTAAATATTAATTGGGAAAGTTATCATTTTAAGGTTCTAGTTTTGTTTATTTTTTCTTTTGGGCCAGATTCATGCTCCAAGGGCTCACAGGCATCGAGCTATCTGCTGGGTAATCCACTAATCAGCCCGGCCCGCTTTGTACCTCCTACAGGACAACTCGGTCACGTCTAAAGTTTGCCTCATCTGCTGATCAGTACTAACTACAATTTCCTATTGCTATATATATTACAAGATATCTAAGTTACGGTTTTGTTACAGTTGTACAGTTTGTACTTTTGGTATCTGTGTACATTACACCATTGGTATTATTGTCTAAAACAGTGTTATCTTTCTTATCTAATTCTAACCGTTTGATCGATAATGAACGACTGAGATCAAATGCCTTCTATATCTTTATTCTTTTCAACACAGTCGCTCTCTCTCATTTTTCTCCTCTCTTGGAACTTTCACTGCAACTAGATGAGTGTACCAAATTAAAAGGCGCTCGCATCATTACCCACGCAGTGGACTTATCAAACATAGGTAACAATTATTAATAATAATAACAATAAAAAATAATAGTTATTATTATTAGATCTATTATTATAAACAAAAATTAAAATAATTATATAAAACTAAAAAGAGTCAAAAGAAGATATAAATTTTTTGAAAATATTTGGAAATAATTTTTTGACGATGACACTGGATCCTATATATATAGAGTAAGTGTAAAGTAAACTGATCGTCTAAAATAGAGGTTTAACTTATTCCATTGTATCATACTTAAATTTAAGAAAGAATTAAATTAACTCTATTTTACTCATGTTTTACATCCTCGTTTGAAACAGCTTAAATTATGACTTAAATTATTATGTTCGAAAAGTAAAAGATAGAAAAATTCAAACTCTTTTAATTGTGATCGAAAACTAATTATGATGGAGTAAATGGAGAAATTTCGGAGGTGAAACTTGACTTGGGTCCTGGGCCCATTTTTTTAGCATTAAGAATATTTAAATTTGTCACATCAAAATTTATAAATCTACCAAAATAACGTAGAAGTCAGCGTATAATTAATTACTTTTGGCTTTTCTAAAAAACCATTTTGAGAAAATTCAAACTCTCCCCCAACAAGTTGGTTCGGTATCTTAGTTCTTACTTTTACCTATATATAATCTCTGTTTTCAAGGTATAAGGCCCATTCCATCTCTGAATAAGTACAGCAAAATTGAGGGGGGAAAAAATCATATGGCCATGCAAAAAGTAGAGATCATAACCTCAGCTACAGTAGCTGTCTTACTCTCAGTTCAATTTATCCTATCCTCTGTAAAATTAATCGCATACAATCTAGGAACTAGCATATTTCATACCTTGATATACTTTGCCATTTGTTATCTCGAAACCAACCAAATATCTACTAGGAAATGGAAAACTTTGATGGTAGTTTTATCCCTGGGTTTAATCATAGTGATATTTGCAAATCATTTCTTCATCAGTCCATGGCGATGGGAATTTGTAGCCCTCCTTGTCCAAGGTATCAACTCGGTGGCCATAGCTCATTTTTTGATGATCAAATTTTCACATGATTGGAGGACCACGGTTCTATACATAGCAATCGTAATAGATTGGGCTCTGATAATCAATAATCGTCAAGATTCAGGACAATTTAATAAAAAATTTACGGTGATCGTATCAATTATAGTATATGTAATACTCATTGTTTTTCATGTAAAGCAAATCTGGGACCGAAAGAGGAAGGTAGCAGCCATTGCATTTCTTTTCCTTACAAATTTGATGTTAGGTATTCTCCTCCGCATCTACTGGATTGACCAGGATAAGTTATTTGTATCAATTGCAAGCATCATTGGTTGTTTCTCCCTTGTACCGTGGCTGTGGCTAATGTGTGCCCCAAAAATAAAGGCATGGTGGCAAGTCTACAACAGGCAGGAAGACGATAAATACGATTTTCTCGAGATGGCTGGATTACCCACAAGGTTCACAATTCAAGATCTTGAAACAGCAACAGCAAACTTTCAATCACCCATAGGTGAAGGTGCTTCTGGTGCAGTGTTCAAGGGTACACTAGCAGATGGCTCTACCATTGCGGTAAAGCGGATCAGATGGCAGCCTAGTGGTGGAACAGAATTTAGAACAGAGATGACAATTATCGCAAGTCGGCAACATGTCAATTTAGTACACCTTCTGGGGTTTTGCATCTCTTCGAGAGGGGACCGCTACCTTATCTATCCGTTCCACAAAAACGGGTCTCTTGATGCATGGATTTTCTCTGATGATGCAAAGAGAAGCTGTTTAACATGGGCATTAAGGTATCGCATTGCAATTGATGTTGCCAAGGCACTTGCATATCTCCACCATGAATGCCATCATCAGATTTTGCATCTCGATGTCAAACCTGCAAATATTCTCCTTGATGGAGACTTCCGGGCCCTGCTATCAGATTTTGGTATCTCAAAATTAATTGGGAAGGATGAGAGTAGTGTCATGACCAGAGCAAGGGGAACGGTAATTATTATTTATAAATATTCCATTGTTGTATTTTGCTGATTCAAAATGTTTTTTTAGTTACCATTAATTAATTTTATCTCTTTGGTTACTTGTCAAAGCTTATTTTTTTTAAAACCTAATTTATATCAAGTTATCCTAGTTTACTTTGCATATTTCAGAAACATCTTACCATATCAACATATTTTGTACCACAAACAGGTTGGTTACCTAGCTCCTGAGATGCTGGTGCCTAATGCTATCTCGACAAAGTCTGACGTATATAGCTACGGAATGGTGATTTTTGAGCTGGTCGGTGGGCGGAAGAACTTGACATTGGTGATGGATGGAGAGACTCAACAAAGACGGAGCTCGTATTTCCCGAAAATTGTCAGAGAGAAAATGATGCAAGGTGAGTTAATGGAGGTAGTCGACCAGATCTTGATCAAGAATGAAGAGATAAGAGAAGAAGTCACAATCTTAACTCGACTGGCTCTTTGGTGCATTCAAGAGAACCCAATTCTAAGACCCGGCATGACAGAGGTGGTTGAGATGCTGGAAGGTCGCATGCTGGTGCCTGTGCCACCCGAGAGCTCAATGTTTGTGGTGAACTTTTTGGATGGGGATTCTTATTTTGGTGTCTTATCCCGAGCTCAGGAGGATGAGGCCACTAAGATGTCGGCCAATAATTTGTCCATTTCCATTCAATCTGGTAGATAGAAAACAATTATATGGTAAGCCAAATGGTTCTTAATTTTGAAGATCAGTTTTCGGAACCAGAACTCCTTTTACTTGTAAAATTAATGGAGTCCATTGATTCAATTAATAGAGTGATTCGGAAAGAGAATAATACAATTACAGGTGTAAAGGTTGGGTTATTAGAAGACCTTTTGTGGGGGAAAAGAGAGAAAAAAAAAATCCTAATTGAATCTCATTATTTTTTATCTAAGTCAGTACCGTAGAAGCACATGCTTGCTTGTCTATATATTTATTGTGTATTTATATGTACAATTGTGTTTTCGTTTAGTTTCATTTTGAGGGTGAAATTGCTCCAAAAAAGTCCCTAAAGAGTTATTCAAGAATAACTAAACACGGATGATACTTGTATTGTAGATGATATATATATATAAAGACCTATGAATTATTAATTGGGCAAGCTATCTTTTTCGGGCTCTAATTTTCTTTTTTTTTTTTCTTTTTGGGCCTCACAGGCATTGAGCTATCTGCTGGTAATCCACTAACCAGCCCGGCCTATCTGGTGGTGCAACATCTGTTTTCAGAGAATCTTGTTTTGAATTAGGTCTTTTGTTCATAATATAAAATAATTTTGAATCTTTTTACTGGTACAAGTAACATCTGCCAAACTAATATTGTAATGAAGTGATTAAGAAAGTAGTAGCAGATCTGTTTGATTTTTGTCCCAATGCCGAGACTCCAACTTTCGTGGACATAGTTGATAATTTGTATTTATTTTTGAATATAAATAAAAATGGCAGCGGCTGCGTTATTTAATAACTTGTCTAGGAACAATTCCACCTTATTCTTTGTTTGACTAAGAACAATTACACCTTGAGCAATTTGATTGGTTGTTTGACTAAGAACAATTACATCTTGATTCTTTGTTTGATTAAGAATTGTTCTGTCCCGGACAAATTTTTAATTTGCAAATAAAAATATTTCAACAATGAGTCAAATGATTTTGTGATTATACAAGTAAAATAATCTAGTTTCATCGAAATATTTTATATTAGTTTCTTATCATCATTTACATCTATCCAATGATTCTAAGATTTATTTTATGCAATATATATATTTTTTATAAGATCATCAACAAAAATAATTTATTTTTTACATTAATCTTGTTTAAACATAATTTTTTTCCATTTTTTTTTCCTATTTTCTATATAAAAAGGATTATGTCAAAAATTCCAAGTTTTCAATCCGATTCGGCCGATTCTGATCGATTTATCCAATTCTGATTCCATGATCAAGTGACTGATTCCGATTTTAATTTTCAGAACCATGGTTTTTATGCTTTCTCACAATTCAAATTCAAATGTTGTTTCATGGTAAAACAATAGCTCTGTGAGACCGTTGACTTCACTGATTGCACGAGCCATGTCATAATTCTATCATTTTTTCTTGATGCCTTTTTTTCCTAATTCGGTCTCTTCGTCTTTTTTTTGCTGGTTCGGATTTTGTAGCCTTTCGCTTGATGAATTTTAAAATTCTGTTGCCTTTCCCGTAATGAATTCTAAAACTTATCTTCCACTAAGAGATTATTTTATGGATCTTGTCCATGAGAGAATTTTGGCCATTTAACAATGTGCTTGTGAGTTTTGAGGTGTTGGTAGGTTCCTTACAGTGTTGCCCCTCTAATAGGGGTGTTTATCGGTTCGGCTCGGTTCAAACCGAATCAAACTATATAGGCAAACCAAAATTTTAATTCGGTTTCAAAAATAGAACCGAACCGAACCGAACCAAATTAGCATTGCAACCGAACCGAACCAAAGTTTTTTTTCGGTTTGTTCGGTTTGTTCGGTTCAAACCGAAATATATCATTTTTTTAATTGAAAGCAATTGTTTGTAATAAATCGAAGTATATTAAGAAATAAATTTGAGTATTAAGAAACAAATCGGGATATTAAGAAATAAATCAAAGTATTTAAAGCAATTAATTAAGAAATAAACCATAATATTAAGAAATAAACTGGAGCGGTCCAGACCAAATTCATAATATATAAAAGTTCAGTCGGTTTAGTTATTCCGGTTTTGAAAATTTCAAACCGAATCGAACCGAAGTTATAATTCGGTTTTAAAAAGCAAACCGAACCAAACCATTAAACCAAAAAAACCGAACCGTTTGAACCGATCTAATTCGATTTGGTCCAAAACCGATTAAACCGGACCCAATGAACACCCCTACCCTCTAATACAATTTTTTAATTGTGCTAGATTTTCTATTATGGGTTTTGGTTTGTTTATGTATGCACCAGTAAGGCTTTGGGAAAAAAAAAATTTGCCACTCCAAAACTTAGAAAATTATGAATTTGCCACCCCAAAACCATTAATTACTTAAATGCCACCTTAAAACAACTATATTTCATTATTTGCCACCATCATACATATAAATCACAAATTTAATTAAAAAATATCTGAAAATTCATGTATAATACATTGTATTTTTGTAATACCAAAATTACCCCTGACCTGATATAATAGATCTCTCCGGTTTAGGGTTATCTGGCGATCCCCATTTCTTTCTCCGCGCGACACAGAGAGAAAAGGTTTTCTCCACGCAACTCCTAAACCCATTGGTCTCCGTCGCCACCGTAGTCTCCTCGCCTTCCATCATGCATCGCCATCGGCCATTGGAGAATAGCGCAAGTCTCCGTCGGCACCGTATGTCTACGTCGCCACCGTAGGTCTCCGTCGCCACCGTAGTCTACTCGCCTTCCATCATGCATCGCCATCGGCCATCGTAGGTCTCCGGTATGTATTCCTTTTCTGCTATTAATTTCTAGGTTACGGTACCAAATTGGGTGTGGAATTGCAGTGGAGATTTCTGCTATTGATTTCTGCTATTGAGCTTTTGTGTTGTCAGAAATTACTTGTGCTATTTATTTCTGCAAATAATCTGTTCTTGTGTTGTCAGAATTTGTTTATACCAGTTTATACCAGTTTGTCAAATTACTTGTGCCAAATGGAATTGGGTTCAATTCCCAGCAAATAAGTACTTTGATATTAGCAAAGAATTTGTTTAGCAAATAATTCTCATTTGTATGTTTATACCAGTTTGTCACCATTTATATCAATTCTGACTTACCAGTGGACTGTAGAACAGATATATTAATTACAATTATCAGTGGACCAGTGGACTGCAGAATTTAATCTGACTTACCAGTGGACCAGTAGGTATATACTAAACTACTAAATAAGTAAATTCTACTAGGCAAATTTAATTCAGTGGTCCACTTAAAAAAAATATAAAATATGAGTTATCTAGCAACTGGTACTGAACCTTGACAGTTCTCTTTTCCTTTTTTTGTAATTGCAGTGGACTAGTAGTTGCAACTTCTTCATGTGGGAGGACGAGTACGAGAAATTTCTCCGCCGATTAGGAATTGTGACAGAGCGGAGTGTTGTTGAGCATGTGGTATTGGATGTTCATAGAAATGAAATTCGATATGATGTTGAGATGGGAGAATGGAAGAAACACGACTCTCGCCTTATTAAATTAGCGGAGAAGATTAAATTCCTCGTTGCTATAAATGTCTTTGTAATGACGGTTGTTTTAATTGTAATGATACGCAAGTAGTGTTGAATTTTAGGGTTAGGTTAGAATTTAGGGTTAGGTCAGAATTTTAGCTATTTTGTTGAATTTGTTTTGTAAGGATGATGATGTTTGGAAACAAATTTGATGCTAATTTAATATATATGTTATCTGGTTTTGTAAGGAATTATTGCTAATTAGGTCACAGTTGTTTCTAGTTGTTTCTATGCCACATTTTAAACAAAAAACATGTATTAATAATCAAGCAAACAAATAAAACAAAAAAGGTGTTATTGCAACAAGGCTTTGAGTATGGTTGTTGGAGCCGAGCAATTATTCGATCCTACAGAAAAAGAATAATTGATATTCAATCAAAGTAAAATATACATAAAAACTGATTCGAGAGATAATTAAGAATGGAGGTGCGCAATATTTTTAATATTTTTATCATCCTATAGGATTGATGATGTAAATTTTTATAAAAGTAATTCAACAAGCATTATACCACCCTATGTACCAAACTAATGTGGTATTGAGCAGACTGTACCAGTGGATTAATACCATGCTGATTTGTTAGTCCATACCTACCAGTGTTCATTTGTTGCATATTGTACCAGTAATAGCTAGAAGAAACCAGCAGGTTAAAATTTGAATAAAAGAAAGCAGGCATTCTGCAATGTGTGCTGACTCAGGATAAATAATTACCAGATGGCCCCTAAGTGATAAACAATTCATGTAAACAAAACCGAATTAAGGTTTGTAAATAATTAGACTAGAGATGCTTTAATTAGAACTTGAATGACACAATTGAAGCAGCCTATAAATTTAAAAAAAAAAAAACGATATAGCCAACATATTGCAGCACAGAAATCAGATTGTAATGGTGCAAAAGAACAACAATATAGATATTCAGATTGTAATGGTGCACAGAAATCAGATTGCAGCAAAAAAACGATATAAATTAAAAATCAGATTGCAGCACAGAAATTCAAATAGCATTCAAGATAATACGCCTATTCCCTAATGGGGTCTGACATGAAACCGGCGGAGGAGATCATACGCCTATTCCCTAATGCGGAGGAGATCACGAAGGGGTGCGGAGAAATTTGATGAACTCAGGTCTGTTATACGCCTATTTAAGTTGAAGCGATCCAGAAATTTGATGAGTAACCACGAAGGGGGACGAACTCAGGATTAGCAACAGGGGTGCGGAGAAGGCTCAGAAGGGGGACGAACTCAGGGTGCGGATTAGGTTTGGGAAGAAAAGGTTCAAATTAATTTTAACATAAAAGGGTATTTTGGTCACAAATAAATTTTCAGATATTTTTTAATTAAATTTGTGATTTATATGTATAATGGTGGCAAATAATGAAATATAGTTGTTTTAAGGTGGCATTTAAGTAATTAATGGTTTTGGGGTGGCAAATTCATAATTTTCAAGGTTTGGAGTGGCAAAAAAAAAAATTTTCCCTAAGGCTTTTGGTATTTTTTTGGGTCATAGAGACAGATTGCTCTGTTATCATGTTTTTATGAATTTATGAGGAGAAAAGTGTGATGAAAAAATAGTTTCTATTCATATGTTTTTGGTACATGTGTAAAACGTACTATTGGTATTATTGTCTAAAATAGATGTTCTCTATTGCTTGAGAACGACTGAGATATTTATTCTTTTCAATACGAGTCACCCTCTCATTTTCCCCTATTCTCATTTTTCTCTTCCCTTAGAACTTTGACTAGAACTATAGGAGTGCACCCAATTAAAAGGTGTCCATATCATTCCCCTTTCATTTTCCTCTTCACTTCGAACTTTGACTGAATTTATATGAGGGTACCCAATTAAAGCCGCCATTTTTATTTATATCCAAAAAAAAATATAAATTGTCAAATATACTCATCAAAGTTAGGTTTTATCAAATCTACCCAAACCGTCTAATAAATAGGCGGTTCTTAATTTTTAATAGGAACCGCCTATTTATTAGACAGTCCTTAACTTTTTTTTTTGAAAAAGTTATAATTTATTTATTTTTTAGTAAAATATTAGTAACTTTATATAATTTCTTTGAAATTAGATAGAATAATATATAATTTAATTTATTAGCAAGACTGAAACAAATAACACGGATCACTATTTTTTAAATCGGATTTTTCGTGGATGTTAGAAAAATTAAAATATTTATTTGTGTGTTATTAGAAAAAAATAAAAATGCTTTCAATCTGAATTATTGATCCTAGTTCAAAAGACACTTCTAGGTAAATACAAAAAAACATTTGAATTCTTTCATTCTTTTTTAAAAAAATTCGCACTTGTGTCAAATTCATAAGTCAGATTCAAAATACGAGCTACAATTGCGAATTTTTTTTTTTCTGAAAAATAGAAGAATTCAAATGTTTTTTGTATTTTGACTTTTAAAAATGAATTAATAACTTAGATTCAAAACATTTTTATTTTTTTCCAATAACAAACAAAGAAATATTTTAATTTTTCTGACAGCCGCGACAAACCCGATCTGAAAATATTGATCCGGGTTATTTGTTTCAGTTTTTCTAATAAATTAGATTATATATTATTCTATCTAATTTCAAAAAAATATATAAAACATTTCTAATATTTTAATAAAAAATAAAAAATAATCTCAATTTCTAAAATAAATACATGTAATTTTAAGACTTCAACTCAAGTGCGAATTTTTTTTAATTTTTTCAAAAATAGAAGAATTCAAATGTTTTTTGTATTTACCTAAAATTGACTTTTGAACCAGATCAATAACTCAGATTAAAAGCATTTTTATTTTTTTTCAATAACACACAAAGAAATATTTTAATTTTTCTTACAGCTACGAAAAATACGATATGAAAAATATTGATCCGGATTATTTGTTTCAGTGTTTCTAATAAATCAAATTATATATTATTCTATCTAATTTCAAATAAACAAAAATAATATTTCTAATGCTTTAATAAAAAATATATATATATATATAACTTTAAAAAAAAATTAAGGACTGCCTAATAAATAAGCGGTTCCTATTAAAAATTCAGAACCGCCTATTTATTAGACGGTTTGGGTACATTTGATAAAACATAACTTTGGTGGGTTTATTTGATATTTTGTATTTATTTTCGGATATAAATAAAAAAATGGTGGCTATTAAAAGGTGTCCGCATCATTCCCCACACATTAGACTTTCAAAAGTAGAAATTGAATAGAGACCGAGGTAACTAGACTAAGGAATTTTATTTTATATTTTTTATAATTTTTCTATCAATTAAATATTTGATAATTATGACGGAGAAAATGCGTAATAATAACCGTGAGAAATTTCGGGGGCGAAACTTGACTTGGGCCCATTTTTTTAGCATTAAGTCAGCGTATAATTAATTACCATTTAAAATTCAAACTCTCCCCATCAAGTTGGTACGGTATCTTATTTCCTAGCTAGTTGTATCTATATATAATCTCTTGAAAAGTGATGTCTGTTTTCAAGGTAAAACCCATTCCATCTCTGAAAAAGTACATCAAAATTCAGGGAAAAAAGAATCATATGGCCATGCAAAAAGTAGAAATCATAACCTCAGTTATAGTAACTGTCTTACTCCCAGTTCAATTTATCCTAAACTCTGCAAATTTAATCACATACAATCTAGGAACTAGTATATTTATACCTTGATATACTTTGCCATTTGTTATCTCCAAACCAACCAAATAACTACTAAGAAATGGAGAACTTTGATGGTAGTTTTATCCCTGGGTTTAATCATAGTGATATTTGCAAATCATTTCTACATCAGTCCATGGCGATGGGAATTTGTAGCCCGCCTTATCCAAGGTATCGACGCAGCGGCCAATATGCATTTTTTTATGATGAAATTTACACATGATTGGAGGACCACCGTTCTATCAACAGCATTCGTAATAGACGTGTCTTTGATAATCAATAATCGTCAAGATTCAGGGCAATTCAATAAAAAATTTATGGTGATCGTATTAATTATAGTATATGTAATACTCACTATTTTTCATGTAAAGCAAATCTGGGACCGAAAGAGGAAGGTCGCAGCCATTGCATTTCTTTTCGTTACAAATTTGATGTTAGGTATTCTCATCCGCATCTACTGGATTGACGAGGATAAGTTATTTGTATCAATTGCAAGCATCATTGGTTGTTTCTCCCTTGTACCATGGCTGTGGTTAATGTGTGCCTCAAAAATAAAGGCATGGTGGCAAGTCTTCTACAACGGGCAGGAAGACGAGCAATACAATTTCCTGGAGATGGCCGGATTACCCACAAGGTTCACAATTCAAGATATTGAAACATCAACAGCAAACTTTCAAGCACCCATAGGTGAAGGTGCTTCTGGTGCAGTGTTCAAGGGGACACTAGCAGATGGCTCTACCATTGCGGTAAAGCGGATCAAATGGCTGCCTACTGGTGAAACAGAATTTAGAACAGAGATGACAATTATCGCAAGTCGGCAACATGTCAATTTAGTGCGCCTTCTGGGGTTTTGCATCTCTTCGAGAGGGGACCGCTACCTTATCTATCCATTCCATGAAAACAGGTCTCTTGATGCATGGATTTTCTCTGACGATGGAAAGAGAAGCCATTTAACATGGGCATTGAGGTATCGCATTGCAATTGATGTTGCCAAGGCACTTGCATATCTCCACCATGAATGCCATCATCGGATTTTACATCTTGATGTCAAACCTGCAAATATTCTCCTTGATGGAGATTTCCGGGCCCTACTATCAGATTTTGGTATCTCAAAATTAATTGGGAAGGATGAGAGCAGTGTCATGACCAGAGCAAGGGGAACGGTAATTATTATTTATAAATATTCCATTGTTGTTTTTGCTGGCTCAAAATGTTTTTTTAGTTACCATTAATTTAATAATTTTATCTCTTCGGTTACTTGTCAAAGCTTATTTTTTTTCAAACCTAATTTATATTGAGTTATGCTAGTTTAGTTTGTATATTTCAGAAACATCTTACCATATCAACATATTTTGACAAACAGATTGGTTACCTACCTCCTGAGATGCTGGTGCCTAATGCTATCTCGACCAAGTCTGATGTCTATAGCTACGGAATGGTGCTTTTTGAGCTGATCGGTGGGCGAAGGAACTTGATATTGGCAATGGATGGAGAGACTCAACAAAGACGGAGCTCGTATTTCCCGAAAATCGTTAGATAGAAAATGATGCAAGGTGAGTTAATGGAGGTAGTCGACCAAATCTTGATCAAGAATGAAGAGATAAGAGAAGAAGAAGTTACAATCTTAACTCGACTGGCTCTTTGGTGCATTCAAGAGAACCCAATTCTAAGACCCAGCATGACAGAGGTGGTTGAGATGCTGGAAGGTCGCATGCCGGTGCCTGTGCCACCCGAAAGCTCAATGTTTGTGGTGAATTTTTTGGATGGGGATTCTTATTTTGGTGTCATATCCGGAGCTCAGGAGGATGAGGCTCCTATGATGTCGGCCAATAATTTGTCCATTTCCATTCAATCTGGTAGATAGAAAACAATTATATGCTAAGCCAAATGATTCAATTACAGTTCTCTCAAAAAAAAAAAATGATTCAATTACAGATGCACCGGCTGGGTTAACTCAACCTTTTTGTGGAGAAAAAAAACACTAGTAGAATCTCATTATTAATTTTTATGGATTATGAAATTTCGTTTAATTGTGTGTATATGTATAATTGTATTTATATGTATAATTGTGTTTTCGTGCTCATGGTTGTATTTATATGTATAATTCTGTTTTCGTTTAGTTTCATTTTTATGGAGTATGAAATTTCCTCAAAAAAAATCCTACATATAGTTATTCAAGAATTACTAAACATGGATATACTTGTATTTAATATGGTATATATACATATAATGAAATATATAGCATGTGACATTTAATATGTATAAACATGGATATACTATTTCGTGCTCAGCTCCTCAAGTTAATGAGCGAACTGCTCAACAAGATATTCATAATAAAATATGTCTAGGGATGAAATTTTATATTTTTTAAAATTTTTACTTTTTTAAAGATAAGTACAAAATTATTGTTTCTGGACTGTTCAAAAACGGTTCTACCCATCTTAAAAAATAGTAAAAAAAATCCAAAAATTATAAAATTTCATCCCATGCATATTTTAGTATAGATATCATGTGGAACGGTTCAGATTGACAATTTGGACTATGAAAATATAGATATAGAATATGAGATATGATGAGTTATGAAAGGCATAAGAGTATTTTACAAAGCTGTTGTTTTTCAGTGATCCAAAATTGTCTAAAAAAATAGTTTTGTAAAATACTTAATAAATAGTAAAAAATTTAATAAAATATAAAATTTGATATATAAACACATTTTAATGTAAATATCATGTTGAATAGTTTGCACCAACTATTTGAACTTTAAAAATCACAAAATAAAATTGTTGTAATATGTTATAACTTGAATCCCTTCAATTATGAATTGGGAAAGTTAGCATTTATTTTTTCTTTTGGGCCCGAGTCATGCTCCAAGGGAAAGTTATCATTTTTGGGGCTCTTATTTTGTTTTATTTTTTTATTTTGGGCCAGAATCATGCTCCAAGGGCCCTATAGGCATCGAGCTCTCTTCTGGGTAATCCACTAACCAGCCCGGCCTGCTTTGTACCTTCTACAGAACAACCCGGTCCCGTTTAGAGTTTGCCTGTGTGATTAATTAATTTCCTTTGTTAGAAATTGGAATTATAATTTGAATTTAGTGGGCATTAGAAGGTAATTAAATTAATTAAAGGTTCCATTACAATATTTGGCAGTGGCAGAGCCATCATATAACAAGAGTAGGCAATTACCTACCTCTGAAATTTTAAAAATATGTTGGCGCTCCTGAAAATCAGATTGCTTATCCTTGTCTTTTGGCAATTCAATACTGCAATTCAATAGAATGAATTAAATTACAAATTGCGACTGATAATTGACTAAAATTGTTAAATTATTATTTTTCTTGATTTATGTTTAGATTTAGAATTTGGTAAGATTGATTAAAATGATTCAAGTATACAAGTAATTTTGTTCACTGACTCGAGAGCCCAAAACTTTTTGCTCATCCTGATTCAAATCATGGCTAAGACACAGATATTTGGTGGTTTAAAAAATTTGTACCGTTACATATCCTAACATGTTAAATGAACCAGCTTGTATATATATGTTCATGCACTGCATAGATAAGTAAGTACTTGCAATAAAAATAAGAGAAGTTGTTTTCTCAATTTATTCTCAGAATACTGCTACAAATATTGTAGATGAGAAATTAAAATTGTATAATGAAAATGCATATCAAATAGTAATATGTATGCTAATTCTGTACAAATAGGGATGTTCAAACAGTCGGTTCGGTTGAAATAGGGGTGTTCAAACAGTACATCATTGGTATTATTCTCTAAAACAGATGTTATCTTTCTTATCTAATTCTAACCGTTTGATCGATAATGAACGACTGAGATCAAATCCCTTCTATATCTTTATTCTCTTCAACACAGTCGCTCTCTCTCATTTTCCCCTCTTCTCATTTTCTCTTCCCTTGGAACTTTCACTGCAACTATATGAGTGTACCAAATTAAAAGGTGCCCGCATCATTCCCCACACAGAGGACTTATCAAACATAGGTAACAATTATTAATAATAATAACAATAAAAAATAATAATTATTATTAATATTCGATCTATTATTATAAACAAAATTAAAATAATTATATAAAACTAAAAAGAGTCAAACAAGATATAAATTTTTTGAAAATATTTGGAAATTTTTTTTTGGCGATGACAGTGGATCCTATATATAGAGTAAGTGTAAAATAAACTAATCGTCTAAAATAGAGGTTTAACTTATTCCATTGTATCATACTTAAATTTCAGAAGAATTAAATTAACTCTATTTTACTCATGTTTTACATCCTCGTTTGAAACAGCTTAAATTATGACTTAAATTATTGTGATCGAAAAGTAAAAGATAGAAAAATTCAAACTCCATTAATTGTGTTCGAAAACTAATTATGATGGAGTAAATGGAGAAATTTCGGAGGTGAAACTTGACGTGGCTCTTGGGCCCATTTTTTTAGCATTAAGAATATTTAAATTTGTCACATCAAAATTTATAAATCTACCAAAATAACATAGAAGTCAGCGTATAATTAATTACCTTTGGCTTTTCTAAAAAAAACCATTTAGAGAAAATTCAAACTCTCCCCAACAAGTTGGTACAGCATCTTAGTTCCTAGTTTTACCAATATATAATCTCTGTTTTCAAGGTATAAGGCCCATTCCATCTCTGAATAAGTACATCATAATTGAGGGGGGAAAATCATATGGCCATGCAAAAATTAGAGATCATAACCTCAGCTATAGTAGTTGTCTTACTCTCAGTTGAATTTATCCTAAACTCTGCAAATTTAATCGCAAACAATCTAGGAACTACTATACTAAATACCTTGATATACTTTGCCATTTGTTATCTCGAAACAAACCAAATATCTACTAGGAAATGGAGAACTTTGATGGTAGTTTTATCCCAGGGTTTAATGTAACATCCCGTCAAGTCAATTTTTTTTTTAGTCAATATCATAAATTATCCTGAGAGAACGTAACGACTATCATAAGTATATATGTAACACGTCATCAATTAATTATATTTCAATGTATAATATTAATTACAATTTAGAGGATACAATTTTTTTTTCCGAGGGGATAGAATGTAACTTCATCGACTAGTTATATATATATATATATATATATTTTTTTTTTGTTTTCAATGTATCACAGTAACAACAATTTAGGTGTTTGAATTTTGAGGACAAAATTCTTTTTGAAGAAGGGAAGAATGTAATAGCTCGTATAATTGAGTCTTTAGTAATTAATTATTTTTATTAGACTTTTTCATCAAAATAAGTTTTATTTTATGATAATAATTAAAGTTTATTTTTTTAGTTTTTGAAATGGAAATAGATATGGCGGGTTGGGCAAGTAATTGAAAAGAAAAACAAATTTGGAGATAAAGTTTGTCATTTAATTGGTCATTGAACCACCCCTAATCGACGTGTTGATAGAAACCATGATCAGAAATTTTTAATTGTCATTTAATTCTTTGAAAATTATAATTAATAACTCCTTAAAATAACTGTTCGACAAATACCGCCTCCTCTCCTTTAATTAGCAATTGCCCATCAAACCAAGTATTATAGAAACTGCTCCATCTGTCCCTATTCCCTCTCGCTGTTCAAAAACTGTCCCTCTTAATCTCTCTCTAATTCTTCACACATGACGCAAGAGAAATCCAAAAAGATGAATCTTATGCTGGCAACAAAATTAGATTGAAGTTCCTTCTATGATCTGGAATTTTCTACCTTAAGGTAATCTAAAATCATGATATATTATTTATAGTTTATTCGAATCAAGTACTGTTCTTAGATTGCATGAAATTATGAACATATTCCTTTAAATTATAATCTAGAATTCGGATCTATGTTATTATATTATCATCTTATTTTCCTTTAGTTTATAGTTATAAAAATTCTGAAACTATTCTCTTGAATTTTATGCAATTTCTATCGTATAAGTCTATCATATAATTTGTTATATATTTTCGTTTCATCAAGAAATAAATTTAGATTTGATTTCAAGAATCGGAATATGTTGTGTACTATTCTTTGTATTTAATAACTCCAAATAGAAATTGTCTAAACTTACTAATAGTTATTATTAATATTTTAGTTATTTTGGATCCGATTGTTTTATTGTAATGAAATATATAAATTATTTTATCTTCGTTTATACATGATGATATCAAATATATATATAGTTAACTTCTATAACTACTCATATTCTCGTTAACCAGCAAATAATACAAACTAATTTATTCTATGTGAAATTATATAATTATTATATTAGAATTTCAAACTTCCTATATATTTAATCGGATATTCTTTTTAATATATTTAGTCAAAATTTTCGGTTGTGAAAGTAACATAAGCAAAATATATTAGTTTATATTATATTATTTTAGTTTCTACCATTCTCGGAATACTAAATAGAAATTAGATACCAAATATTTAAAACCGAATTGAATATCGTCCGAGTTTTTAATAAAAGAAATATATAATATCATGTATGGGAAAGTTAATTGAAACAGTGAAATCATTTGCTTAGATAGTAAACTAGAATGAATGTCATATAGCATTAAGGGTTTTAAGATACTAAAAGTGAAATTCAAACATCATTAATTCAAATATATGTTTATATTTTAGATTCCACAGTTGAAGATTTAAGAGACGTAAAATACGACCAGGAATTTACTCATATATCAGGTGCGGGTTTCCTAGACTTTATAAAACTATTTTACTTTCCTATTGTCATTCAACTGTTTGTTATTATGGCATTAGTTGGATTTATGCATGTTGTTTTCGAACCATTCGTATGATCTGAGTAGAACATAAATAAATTGCATGAAATGATAGGGTTCATACTTTGACCATTGGACTTGCATGAATTTTATGTGTTGAGCATGGCATGAATTTTGTGATTGAGTGAATGTGTGTGAAATGAACGGATATTGAAAGTGAACAGGGGCCAATATGCTTGCATATTGGAATGTATACATTGGGTCTAGTGTTCGACTGGACCCCTCGTTAACGTGACTGTAGGCGAAAGCGGTCCTGTCACGGGTCTAACCCTAGCGTCTGGCGGGAGTTTTGCGGTTAGGGCGACAGCCTCCCAGCGTCAGGCGGGAGTTCCGCGGTTGGGTTGGCGGTTTCTTTCGGCGTCGGGCGGGAGTTCCGCGGTCGAAGAAACAAGGAAGTTAAGCGGTTTCTTCCGGTGTCAGGCGGGAGTTCCGCGGCCGGAGAAACAAGGAAAATAAAGAAATAAAATGAAAGAATGATTAAGTAGATATAATGGTAGTAGATGCATTTCATTAGGGAATACATATGCATTTTATCTCTATTCATATTTGTGAGAATATGTAAAGGTTTTATAAGCTCTGGGCTGGAACTAAATCCCGCACTGAGAGAAGGTTCGATCTCTCACCCGTTCCACTTTTATGTGGGTTCCAGGTAACGAAAAGGAAGGATTCGAGGGAGGACAAGAGTGAGACTAAGCGGGAAGACAGATGATTAATAAATTGCCACATGTTGTTTACTTTTTATTTCTATGATTCAATAAGTGACACATTGAGCAGACATGGCAGTGTCTATGTTACTAGCCATGTTTGCCGTGATCATTTGTTAAAACTCTTTTGCTTATGAAATAAAATGTGGCTTTATTATGTTGTTATTGATAATGTATGTGATGTGAATACGCCTTACGTAGAAATACGTGGCGGGTTGTCTCGGGGTGTGACATTTAATCATAGTGATATTTGCAAATTATTTCTACATCAGTCCATGGAGATGGGAATTTGTAGCCCGCCTTACCCAAGGTATCGACTCGGCGGCCATAGCTCATTTTTTTATGATGAAATTTACACATGATTGAAAGACCACGGTTCTATCAACAGCTTTCGTAATAGATGTGTCTCTGATAATCAATAATCGTTAAGATTCAGGACAATTTAGGAAAAAATTTACGGTGATCATGTCAATTATAGTATATGTAATACTCATTGTTTTTCCTGTAAAGCAAATCTGGGATCAAAGGACAAAGGTAGCAGCCATTGCATTTCTTTTCCTTACAAACATGATGTTAGGAATTCTCCTCCGCATCTACTGGTATGACCAGGATAAGTTATCTGTATCAATTGCAAGCTTCATTGGTTGTTTCTCTCTTGTGCCGTGGCTGTGGCCAATGTGTGCCCCAAAAATAAAGGCATGGTGGCAAGTCTACAACGAGCAGGAAGACGAGCAATACGATTTCCTCGAGATGGCTGGATTACCTGCAAGGTTCACAATTCAAGATCTTGAAACAGCAACAGCAAACTTTCAAGCACCCATAGGAGAAGGTGCTTCTGGTGCAGTGTTCAAGGGGACACTAGCAGATGGTTCTACCATTGCGGTAAAGTGGATCGAATGGCAGCCTACTGGTGAAACAGAATTTAGAACAGAGTTGACAATTATCGCAAGTCGGCAACATGTCAATTTAGTGCGCCTTGTGAGGTTTTGCATCTCTTTGAGAGGGGACCGCTACCTTATCTATCCGTTCCACAAAAACAGGTCTCTTGATACATGGATTTTCTCTGACGATGGAAAGAGAAGCCGTTTAACATGGACATTAAGGTATCGCATTGCAATTGATGTTGCCAAGGCACTTGCATACCTCCACCATGAATGCCATCATCGGATTTTGCATCTCGATGTTAAACCTGAAAATATTCTCCTCGATGGAGACTTCCAGGCCCTGCTATCAGATTTTTGTGTCTCAAAATTAATTGGGAAGGATGAGAGCAGTGTCATGACCAGAGCAAGGGGAACGGTAATTATTATTGATAAATATTCCATTGTTGTATTTTGCTTACTCCAAATGTTTTTTTAGTTACCATTAATTTTATCTCGTTGGCTACATGTCCAAGCTTATTTTTTTTAAACATAATTTATATGAAGTTATCCTAGTTTACTTTGTCTATTTCAGAAACATCTTACCATATCAACATATTTTGTACCGCAAACAGGTTGGTTACCTAGCTCCTGAGATGCTGGTGCCTAATGGTATCTCGACCAAGTCTGACGTCTATAGCTATGGAATGGTGCTTTTTGAGCTGGTCGGTGGGCGAAGGAACTTGACATTGGTGATAGATGGAGAGACTCTACAAAGATGGAGTTCGTATTTCCCGAAAATTGTCAGAGAGAAAATGATGCAAGGTGAGTTAATGGAGGTAGTCGACCAGATCTTGATTAAGAATGGAGAGATAAGAGAAGAAGAAGTTACAATCTTAACTCGACTGGCTCTTTGGTGCATTCAAGAGAACCCAATTCTAAGACCCAGCATGACAGAGGTGGTTGAGATACTGGAAGGTCGCATGCCAGTGCATGTGCCGCCTGAAAGCTCGATGTTTGTGGTGAACTTTTTGGATGGGGATTCGTGTTCTGGTGCCTTTGCCCGAGCTCAGGAGGATAAGGCCATTATAATGTCAGCCGATACTTTGACCATTTCCATTCAATCTGGTAAATAGAAAACAATTATATTGTAAGCCACATGGTTGTTTATTTTGAAGATCAGTTTTCCGAATCAGAACTCCTATTACTGGTAAAATTAATGGAGTCTATTGATTCAATTAATAGAGTGATTCAGAAAGAGAATAATATAATTACGGGTGCATAGGATGGGTCAGAACACAGCCCCTCTAATGCCGTTGCTTAATTTATTGTGCTAGATTTTCTGTTATGGGTTTTGGTTTGTTTATGTATGAACCAGACTGGTAAGGCTTTTGGGATTTTTTTCTCGGTCACAGAGACAGATGCTCTGATATTGTGTTTTCATGAATTTATGAGGAGAAAAGTGTGATGAAAAAATAGATGTTCTCTTTTTTTATCTAATCTTAACCGCTTGATCATTAATGAACGACTGAGATCTTTACTCTTTTCAACACTTTCGCTAGTCGCACTCTCATTTTCCCCTCTTCTCATTTTTCTCTTCCTAGGGGTGTCAATGAAAACCGTTTACCCATTTACCCTACCCGTATCGTATTCGATAAGTCGGGTATGGGTAAGGATTTTTTTTCGTTAGCTTATTGGGTATGGGTATGGGTAAAGATTTTTTTTCGTTAGCTAAATGGGTATGGGTACGGGTAAAGGCTATTTCGTACCCATTGGGTAACGGGTAATTATATAAAATAAATTACATATAGATATATAAATATTATATTCAATTTATTCAATTTTATATTTCTCATATCATTGTATCAATGTTAATTCATGCGAAAATATATGCATTTTGGTGTAAGATGAATATAATATTGAACATATTACTTTTTTTTTATTTGAATGTTTTATTATTTAATTAACGAATTGAATTTGTTAGAAGAGATATTTGATTTTTTTGTTTTTTTCCTTTATAAAAAAATTATTAGTTAGAATTGATTGCATATTTGTATTTTGATATTTATATTAATAATTGTGATTGCATATGTATGACATGATGAGTTTTGATAGTATATTTCTAAAAATAATAAAACCAATATATTAGTGTTATTCGTTATCCACCCGCTACCGTTTCGTTATCCACTAATTTTAACGGGTACGGGTAGGGTAGGGTAAGGCAAATTCTTAATGGGTATAGGTAGGGTATGGGTAAGGTCAACTCTTAGTGGGTATGGGTATGAAAATGCTTCCACCCTACCCGTATCGTACCCATTGACACCCCTATCTCTTCCCTTCAAACTTTGACTGCAACTATACAAGTGCACCCAATTCAAAGATGTCAGTATCATTCCCCTCTCATGTTTCTCTTCCCTTCAAACTCAGCAACTATATGAGCCGCCATTTTTATTTATATCCAATAATAAATATAAATTACAAAATATATACATCAAAGTTAGGTTTTATCAAATCTACCCAAACTGCCTAATAAATAGGCGGTTCTTAATTTTTAATAGGAACCGCCTATTTATTAAGCGGTCCTTAACTCTTTTTTTTTAAAAAAGTTATAATTTATTTATTTTTTATTAAAATATTAGAAATTTTTTATATGTTTTTTTAAATTGGATAGAATAATATATAATTAAATTTATTAGAAATACTGAAACAAATAATCCGGATAAATATTTTTCAAATCGGTTTTTTCCCGGCAATAAGAAAAATTAAAATATTTATTTGTGTGTTATTGAAAAAAAATAGAAATGCTTTGAATCTGAGTTATTGATCCCGGTTCAAACGTCAGTTCTAGGTAAATACAAAAAAACATTTAAATTCTTCTGTTTTTGAAAAAATTTAAAAATTTCCACTTGTGTCAGAAGTATTTAAATTACATGTTTTTTTTTTGGAAATTGAAATTATTTTTTTATTTTTTATTAAAATATTAAAAAAAATTATATGTTTCTTTGAAATTGGATATAATAATATATAATTTAATTTATTAGAAAGACTGAAACAAATAACCAGATCAATAGTTTTCTGATCATATTTTTCACGGCTATAGAAAAAATTAAAATATTTCTTTGTATGTAATTGGAAAAAAATAAAAATACTTTAAATCTGAGTTATTGATTCTAGTTCCAAAGTCATTTCTAGGTAAATGCAAAAAACATTTGAATTTTTCAATTTTTGAGAAAATTAAATTTTTTTCGAAATTGCGTCAGATTCATAACTCATATTCAAAAAACGAGCTACAATTGCAATTTTTTTTTTCAAAAATAGAAGAATTCAAATATTGACTTTTGAACCGGGATCAATAACTGAAATTCAAAGTATTTTTATATGTTTCCAATAACACAAAGAAATATTTTACTTTTTCTTACAACTGCGAAAAACCTTATCTGAAAAATATTGATCCGGATTATTTGTTTCAGTCTTTCTAAGATATTAAATTATATTATTCTATACAATTTCAAAAAACATATAAAAAATTTCTAATATTTTAATAAAAAAGTAATCTCAATTTTTAAAAAAATGTAATTTAAAGACTTCTTAAGTGAGAAATTTTTTAAATTTTTTTAGAAATAGAATAATTCAAATATTTTTTGTTTTTACCTAGAATTGACTTTTGAACCGGGATCAATAACTAAGATTCAAAAAACAAATTTCAATAACAAACAAATAAATATTAAAAAATTTCTTTTAGCCGCGAAAAATCTGATCTGAAAAATATTGATCTGAATTATTTGTTTCAGTTTTTCTAATAAATTAAATTATATATTATTCTATCCAATTTGAAAGAAACATATAAAAAATTTCTATTGTTTTAATAAAATAAATAAATAAATAATATTTTTTTCTAAAAAAAAAGGAAAGTTGAGGACCGCCTAATAAATAGGTGGTTCCTATTAAAAATTAAGAACTGCCTATTTATTAAACGGTTTGGATAGATTTGATAAAACCTAATTTTGGTGGATATATTGAGCAATTTATATTTTTTTTTGGCGACTATATGAGTTTACCAAATTAAAAGGTGTCCGCATCATTCTCCACGCAGTTGACTTATCAAACGTCAGAGGTAACAAAATGTAGAAATTGAATAGAGAGCGATTGAGGTAACTAGACTAAGGAATTTTATTTTTTATAATTTTTCTATCAATGAAATATTCAATAATTATGATGGAAAAAATGCGTATAATAATTAAATATTCCAAAATAACATTGACTTCAGCGTATAATAATTAATTACCTTTGGCTTTTCTAATAAACCATTTAGAGAAAATTCAAAGTCTGTTTTCAAGGTATCTTAGTTCATTCCATCTCTGTTTTCAAGGTAAAGCCCATTCCATCTCTTACAAAGTACATCAAAATTGAGGGAAAAAAGAATCATATGGACATGCAAAAAGTAGAGATCATAACCACAGCTATAGTAAGTTCGCATGACAGAGGTGGTTGAGATACTGGAAGGTCGCATGCCAGTGCATGTGCCGCCCGAAAATTCGATGTTTGTGGTGATGAACTTTTTGGATGGGGATTCGTGTTCTGGTGCCTTTGCCCGAGCTCAGGAGGATAAGGCCATTATAATGTCGGCCGATACTTTGTCCATTTCCATTCAATCTGGTAAGCCAAATCTATATATACTTCTATGGATGTAATCTGGGATGTCCAGTTATTGTAGATGAACAGTATCATCTACATTACCATCTCACTTTTCTTTCTTTGGATTTGGTTTCGGCGGTTTGTAATTTATCCACCATTACTCACTTCGATCACTGACGCGCGTCATTCATTATCGATATGTTTCTCTTCGGGTGTTCTCTACAGTTCACAGAAGGCCTTTCTACCCTTGCCGACCTCTATGAAAAACACTGTTTTTTGTTGTTACACTTGCAGTTTTTTGTTGTTAAAACAAAAAACTGTGTTTCGCAGTATTGTAATGAAGGGATAGCTCGCTATAATAGCGTAAAGTAGTTAAACAACCTAATGATACATTCATATGTACAGTTTTTGTTATATTTAGATACAAATACTCTTCCTTTACATTTTTGTAATATTCCTATAAAACCTTTTAATATTTGGTGTATGCAACTACCATGTAAAAACATTATGTATATTTTTCCATTAACCCCGAATGTAGTTGCCTTAAACACGGGCTTTAAATTTTCTGTTAAGGATCTTAAATGAATTCTTGTTTATAAAAAAATTTATATAACTTTTCTTTTACCGTTCGATTTTATACTAAAATTATTTGAAAATTTATAAATTTTGCAAGTAAACGCAAAACTCGTGCAATAGATCAGTTTCAACAAATATTAGAATTTACCGTTTGAAGTCAATTGATAGGTTTTCAAGTTTAGCAAGAAAATTGATGAGCTTAAGAAGACCTTAGTCCTGCTCTATATAATATGATGAAGTTAATTTTTTTACTGGTTTAATATATTTTTGTTCTTTTGCATTTAATAATTCGTGATTAAAAATATAAACAGTAATTGGAATACTAAAACAATTAATAGTTTATAATCAATGTTAATTGTAGCCTGCTATTTACCTAACAATGTTGTAGTAATTAATTAGAATTAATTAGAAGCGCAATTGAAATGTGTTCATCTATAAATTAAATTAAATAAATTAGATGGGCTAAGGCCGAAAGAAACTAGGCCTATTAAAAAAATCGGCGTGTGTTCCTTGACTTGACAGGGGTAGGTTTTGAATCAAAAAATAGATACCTAACCTCCTTGCTAAATGGTCAAGATATCGCAAATATATGGTAAACGAAAATGTTTCAGAAAGCCGAATATCAAAGGACCATATAAACAAGATATTATTTGACCATGGGCCATGGGGTCCATGTCGGAACATTATTTTCCTAGTACTCTTTCAAATTAGGGCTGCACAAAAAATTCGTAGTTTGTGATTCGATTCGAGTTTGATTCGAAAAAGTTCATAAAAAAATCGATTCGAAATAGTTCGAAAGTAATTCAAACCAAACTCAAACTGGACCTGGTTTGTTCAAAATAAGTTCGCAAACTATTGTAGTTCGAATATCAAAGTAATGTGAACCGTTGATTTTCGCTGATGACTTAAAATTTAACATAAAGCTGCACAGCCATAAATCATAACTCATAAGTCGTTACTCTTGCTCTCAATTCTGAAACCCTAGATGACTTTCACATCTCGCTCTCGGTGACTACGATCACTTTTTCTTGTCATAAAAAAGTTCGTAAAAGATTTGAAATTAAGTTCGTAAAAAATTCGATTCGAAATTAATTAAAACTAAACTCAAACTGGGGTAAGTTCGATTCGTTTGCAGCCCTATTTCAAATTACCTTTTAGATAATATTATTCTAGTGGTTCTTAATTTTAAAGATCAGTTTTCGGAACTAAAAGTCCTATATATTACTGGTAAAATTAATGGAGTCTATTGATTCAATTAATAGAGTGATTCTGAAAGAGAATAATACAATTAAAGGTGCACAGGCTGGATTATTAGAATACAACTTTTTTGTGGGGAAAAAGAGAGTGAAAAAAAAAAAATTCTAATAGAATCTCATTATTTTTTATCGAAGCAAGTCAATCCCAGAGGAGCACACGGTTGCTTGTATATATAATTATTGTGTATTTATATGTACCAAAGGTTTAAATAGCGTTTATCGTGTTATAGCGGAGCAGCTAAAAAACAACACTATTGTCATATAGCGCGCAATAGCATCAATAGCGCCATAGCTTCTATTGTCCGAAACCGCTATAGCGTCATTATAGAGCTGCTATAGCGCGCTATTTAAAACCTTGATATGTACAATTATGTTTTTGTTTAACTTCATTTTTATTGAGGATGAAATTTCCCCCAAAAAATCCCTAAAGAGTGTTATTCAAGAATAACTAAACACGGATAATATATACAAACGTATGAATTATGAATTGGGAAAGTTATCATTTTCGGGCTCTAATTTTGTTTATTTGTTCTTTTGGGCCAGAGTCATGCTCTAAGGACCTCACAATCATCGAGCTATCTGCTGGGTAATCCACTAAGCAGCCCGGCCCGCTTTGTATACCTCCTATAGGACAACTCGGTCACGTCTCAAGTTTGCCTCCTCTACTGAGTACTGACTACTGCCGCGGCCTGGAACTAATTTTACGGCCTCTTTGCCATCTCCAGCTGCATCTGTAGTGCATGTCCTCTGAGATATCTCATATTTTGCATGACCGACGTATCTAGGGATGGCAATGGGCCTAGCCCACGGGTATTTTGTCAAGCCCAGGCCTGGCCTGCCCGTAAAAAATTAATGGCCCGCCTGCCCGGCCCAGTCTGACGGGCCTGAAAATCTAGGCCCGGCCTGCCCAACGGGCTGTTCCTCCAGGCCCAGGCCCGGCCGGGCCTGCCCGCTATTTTGCCTACAAAAATCAGAAAATCAGAAAACAGAAAATTAGAAATCAGAAAATTAGAAAACCAGAAACCAGAAACCAGAAAACCAGAAAACCAGAAAACAGAAAATCAGAAATCAGAAAATCAGAAAACCAGAAAACCAGAAAACCAGAAAAACAGAAACCAGAAAACCAGAAACCAAAAAACCAGAAAACAGAAAATCAGAAATCAGAAAACCAGAAACCAGAAAACAAGAAACCAGAAAACCAGAAAACAGAAAACAGAAAATCAGAAAATCAGATAAGCCCAACGGGCTGCCTGTGGGCTTCGACTTAAGCCTAGGCCCGGCCTGGCCCGGCCTTAGGCCCGTCCTGGCCTGCCCATCACATCGCCGGGCCGACCGGGCCTCCGGGCAGGCCGGGCGGGGATGACCGGGCCTCTGGGCCGACCGGGCTTTTTTGCCATCCCTAGACGTATCTGGTGCCTATTCGGGGATAGCTCGGAGGCCAGTATTATTTTATCTTTGAGATTCATGCAAAATGTATATGAACGGTTGTCATTTTTCAAACAATCACGCAACATATGAGATATCTCTGAGGATGCGAATTCCTGCATCAGGTGGTGCACCAACTTTTTTCCGAGATTCTCATTTTCAATAAGTCTTTTTGTTCATAATATAAAATAATTTTGAATCTTTTTACTGGTGCAAGTAACATCTTCCAAACTAATATTGTAATAAATTGATTAAGAAAAAGTAGCGGAAGATCTGTTTGATTTTGGTCCTGATGCCGAGACTACAACAAAGCCAAATCACCTAAAACTAATCCTCACAAACCAACTAAAAGCCGAATCACCCATTTAATCCAAAATCTCTCCATGGCTCTACTCTCTCAGTCACTCCCCTTGCAGCATCGTTCCCTTCTATCTTCTCAGGCAAAATGCCGAACACCTCTTCTGCATCCTCTCTATTGGACCTGTTGTGGGCAGTCGACAAACTCGAAGTTCGTCGAATTTCTTTGTAAGAGACTATAGGTATTCTGTATTATTCCTTGACCCTTGTTGTTCTTGTTGGATTTCTTGTTTTAGTCGATAGATGTGAGAAGAGTGTTTTTGTCAGTTGTACATGGTTTTTACGTCTTCCCACAATTATAATGTTGTTTCATGGTAAAACAATAGGTCTAAGACCGTTGGCTCTTTTGATTGCATGAGCCATGTCCAAGGACGGATTTAGAATTTTGCTCAGGAGTAGGCACAAAATATTGACAAGAGTATATTATTTTTCTCCTGATAAATTGGAGCGGAGTTGTGGATAGGAATTTAAAAAAGTCATGCAGGACCTAATACATCACGGTATGATACGGTTTCGTTACAATATGTGTGCCTGTTACATGCCGTGACAAGGCATGTCACACACAAAAGATTTGGTCATGACACGTTACATGGTCACGTGTAATTAGGACCTTTAGATCTTGATCGAATGGTGGACAAATGTGACAAATGTGAGAAATGTGACCGGTCACGTTTGGACACGTGACACATCACGTGTTGTCACAACATGATTTCCATTCTGGGTGTTGGTTTGCTTATGTATGTATCAATTTTACTGGTAAGGTTTTTGGGAGTTTTTTTTGTCACTAAGTCGGATTCAATTTTTTATGAATTTCTAAGGTGAAAGGTGTTATAAAAAAATAGTTTCTATTGATATGCTTTTGTTACAATTTCATATCACTATATATATTACAAGATATCTAAGTGACGGTTTTGTTACAGTTTGTACTTTTGGTATCTATGTACAGTGTACCGTTGGTATTATTGTCTAAAATAGATGGTAGCTTTCTTACCTAATTCTAATCGCTTGATCGATAATGAATAACTGAGATCAACTCCCTTCTATATATTTATTCTTTTCAACACAGTCGCTCTCTCTCATTTTTCTCTTCTCATTTTTCTCTTCTCTTGAAACTTTCACTGCAACTATACGAGTGTACCCAATTAAAAGGTGTCCGTATTAGGCATGGGTGACCAGCAAATAAAACAAAGGAAATGGATGTGAGGCATTACTGGTACAAATAGACTCCAAAATGCCCCTGAAGATAAACCAGAAAATCTGAAATAGCTAGGGATAGAACTAGGCCATGCCAGTTTGCAGTGTTATAGAACACATCATGCCAAGTATTTTTATATTAAACTTTGCATTTTTAGGATTTTATTACTATTTTCTAGCTATTTTTTAATCTCAGTTTTTAAAAATCTTTTTTCTGTTATTTGCTGCAAGGTAGAAAGCTGGTACCTCAATTTGCACTAGAAAGCACTCTACCAGTCAGATTTCTGTATCTTCAAAAATGCCACAATAAATCATGCACGTTGATAAGGTTTTCATACACATTTCCATAAAAAGAACAAAAAATTTGGTGTAGTAGTTTGTCCAGTATGAAAATAACAAATCAGGTTGTCAGAAAAATCATGAACTGCTGGGTTGTTGTTGCAAAATTCAACAGAAACCATAGGCTTCATAGGATAAGAATTGCACAAATCACAATTTTGATTTTTTTATTCTGTTTCATTTTATGGGGTCATGAATAAAATTAGAAAATAAATAGAGGTAATGACTTTAAAATTTCAAAAAAACTTGGTTAATGGAGAAAAGGTTGTCAGGAGGTCTTCGTCATACTAAGATAGTGTTTATGTCTGGTATCATCGAGCTTTTTTTGAGCAACATGGGATTGAACTCCAATGTTTTTTTTTTTTCAGTACTAGTTGTTTATGTCTGGTATCAGTCCAATACTGGGAATGTAATTATGTATCATTGCAGGTTCTTAAAAGATATTAACCCTGTAGAAATCACTAGTTTGCAATTGTTCTTTCCATCTTAAAAGACCCTTTGAATATTTGTTGAATTATGTTTTTCCGAAAATACTGTTAAAAGTGAGTACATCTCTATCTGAGATATGTGTATATTTCATCGAATTCGCTTCGCTTTTGTATCTCGATTGGATATGAGGTCGGAGGGAGGTAGACCTTCAATTCTTCAAACTTGGTTCTAAGCTGTTACATGTACTCTTTGTGAGTTTTATTGCCTTGTTTGATTTTTGAAATTTCGAATTCATCCATCATTACACAGCCAAAATATCTATCGTTAAAACACAAATAGATAGAGAAGAGAGAGAGAATATTATCATTTACTTCAGTACAAAGAATGTTCATTTTAGCTATCATCTCATGTTCAAAACACAAACTGAAAACAAACAAACAAGTCCAAACTAACAAAAAAGCATTAAAAGCCAACTACAACTGAAAGCAATTAAACATTTCTTTCGGATAAGCTAATAATATCTCCTCTTACTCTTTGCACTTCCTCTATTACGTTTAAGTCAGAAAATATCAACTCAGCCACTAACTTTTTTCTAAATAAATCCACATCAGCCTACAAAATAAGCAACACAAGTTAAATATTTCATAAATTTTAATTATATATACTAGCACTTGAGGAACATATTATTTCAAGGACAAAAAGTAATATACCTGTGTAAATGGTGTTTTAATGTTATCTCCATCCCAAAGCTGCATATATTTTAAACAAAAAAGCCCACACGAAATCCTGATAGATACGATCAGAAATATCAGGTATATACAATTTAGGATCAAGTTAATTAAAAAACTCGAAATATTTGTTAATCATACAAATCAGTTTGTTTTGGAATGTTGTCGATTATTCTGATGGGCCATGGTATTATATCTAGTGGACGACCTTCCAATCTTTTTCCATTAGTCGAACACAAACACATTTGAATTCCCAATCTCTGTGCAAATAAAAAAAAAATTATGTTATATATTTAGATTTGAAAGTTATCATAGTAATAGTATTTTTAAATTAATTTATATTGTCCATTACCAAATCATTTGTCTCCGCTTCATATGTCTCAGGAGGTACCACACCTTTCATCGGATCTAGTATTTGAAGTTCTTTTTTTTAAAAATTTAATACTCCAAGGTACCAATGATTTTTATCCTTGTTGACCACAAAAAATATCTTCACAAAGAAGATTGTCAGACTAAAATAATAAAAAAGTTGAAAAAAAAGAAATTGAATCAAGAATAAAAGATGTTACCATTTCGCATTGTCGATATATGCTCCCCGCTCTTGCAATTCGCACCCACGTATGATCTGATCTGGTTTCGGGGTCGTCATCGTATGTATTGCCTTTAAAACCAAAAATAATGTATGAATGAAAATAATTAAATTTATTTCATTCATTTAAGATAAGATCCACATGAAGATAGTAGACCAAACTGTAAGTGCAATTGCTGCCACCAAGTCCATACAAAAATCACTGAGCATTCCTCTTGACCAACATCAAACAGTTGAGCCATTGTACCTACAATTTCCATATAATTGCACATAAATAAAGAAAAAAGAAAACATTGCTTTTCCTGGGCTTTGTTTAATAGAAACCAAAAGTCCCAAATTGACCCAAAAAAGAAAAAAAGAAAAAAATTTAAAAATTGAGAGGTAAATTATCTGTACTTGGTATGTCTCAGTTCTTGTTGAAACAGAGAAAATTTAAATTAGCTCATAGCATATGATTGTAATGAACAGATGTGTATACCGATATTCATGGCAGGAGGCAGCGTAAATTGTACCATAAGCACATACTGGTACAGTGGATCTTGAGGCAGCAAACCGACATGAAAGGTCGCCTTTACCACTGCTATTCCAATTATGGGAAGAATTATGTATCACACGACTACTATTGCCATGATTCCTACCGGATTTATATATGACTTGCATAGACCTGTATAATATTCTTAGAATGATTAACTAATATTACTCGTGTTACCTTGAAATGCTAAGATATCCCGAATAAATCAGGGAGGCTGTGTAGTCAATTTGATGTTTATAATGTACCTTGTGTGAGGTTTCCTCCGAGGATGAGTGTAATGCATGGTATTGTACCATCTCTGCATTGAAGAATGGATTACTTAGCAATTTAAAGGTATTATTGTTCATAAGAATATGGTAAAATACTTCTCTGTAAGGTGCCAATACAGTTCATATTTACTCTTACTGTAACCATATTAAATTCAACAACAACAAGAAATAAATAATAATAATAATAATGACACTAATACCTTTCTCGAAATAAAATAATGACACTAATACTGACGAATAATAAATTCTGGTAAGGATATAACTTTGGACCTTTAATAACAGCCAGTATGAGCCGACACCAACCTGGAACAACTGGTATCGTTCCAGTGTATATTATGAGGTGATAATAGAGGTTCTAATATCTTACCCCAAGAGCTTGATGGAATCTTGAATGACCCGCAAAGGAGCGCCATCTCCTATTATCAGATTCTTGACCCATGGTATTGCACCAACAATAAATCCTATTATCTGCAAATGTATAATGTAATTAATCTTTCTTTTACTAATTGCTAAATTCACCAAAAGGGAAAAATAAATTGTGGTCCTCCATTGGCAATTGGCTTGTTAATTTGCAAAAGTTGGTTATTTTCATGAAATATACACCAAAAGTTGGAGATACGAAAAGAGAATCAGACTGTTTAAATTGACAATTTTGCCCTTTTACTAAATATTCTGTGGAGAGAAATCACAATCGTCAGATCAAACAGATGGATAGTTACTGTACTATAGCCAAAATAGCTTTACTGTACTATAGACATAGCCTAATAGCAATGGTACACTGTACATAGATACGAAGAGTACAAACTGTAACAAAACCGTCACTTAGATATCTTGTAATATATATAGCGATATGAAATTGTAACAAAAGCATATCAATAGAAACTATTATTTTTATTACACTTCTCACCTTAGAAATTCAGAAAAAAATTGTATCCGACTTTGTGACCGAAAAAATTAAAACTCCCAAAAAACTTACCAGTAAAATTGATACATACATAAGCAAACCAACACCCATAATGGAAATGATGTTGTGACAACATGTGACGTGTCCAAACGTGACTAGTCGCGTTTATCACATTTAACTATTTTTTCCATAATTTATGTTAGTTTATTTAAGATTCACTATTCGATCAAGATCTAACAATCCTAATTACACGTGACCATGTAATGTGTCATGACCAAATCTTTTGTGTGTGATGTGCCTTGTCATGCCAAATTTGCGAAAGATGGTCACGGCATGTAACAGGCACACGTATTGTGACAAAACCGTATCATACCGTGACGTATTCGGTCGTGCCATGACTTTTTTAAATCCCTATCCACTACTCCGCTCCGATTTGTCAGGAGAAAAAAAGTATACTCTTGTCAATATTTTGTACCTACCTCTGAGCAAAATTCTGAATCCACCCTTGGATATGGCTCATGCAATCAAAAGAGCCAACAGTCTCAGACCTATTGTTTTACCATGAAACAACATTGGAATTGTGGGATGACATAAAAACCATGTACAACCGACAAAACAATTGTTCTCACATCTATCGACTTAAACAAGGAATCCATCAAGAACAACAAGGATGAAGGAGTAATACTGAATACCTATAGTCTCTTACAAAGAAATTCGACGAACTTTGAGTTCTTCGACCGCCCACAACAGGTCGAATAGAGAGGATGCAAAAGAGGTGTTCGGCATTTTGCCTGAGAAAATAGAAGGGAACGATGCTGCAAGGGGAGTGACTGAGCCATGGAGAGATTTTGGATTAATTTGGGTGATTCGGCTTTTAGGTGGTTTGTGAGGATTAGTTTTAGGTGATTTGGCTTTGTTGTAGTCTCGACATCAGGACAAAAATAAAACAGATCTTCCTCTACTTTCTTAATTAATTTATTACAATATTAGTTTGGAAGATGTTACTTGCACCAGTTAAAAGATTCAAAATTATTTTATATTATGAACAAAAAGACTTATTCAAAACGAGAATCTCTGAAAACAGACGGTGCACCACCAGATGCAGGAATTCGCTCCTCAGAGATATCTCATATGTTAGTGTGATTTTTTGAAAAATGACAACCGTTCATATACATTTTGCATGAATCTCAAAGATAAAATAATACTGGCCTCCGAGCTTTCCCTGAATAGGCATCGGATACATCGGACATGCAAAATATGAGATATCTTACAGGACATGCACTACAGATGCAGCTGGAGATGGCGAAGAGGCCATAAAATTAGTTCCAAGCAGCGGCAGTCGTCAATACTCAGTAGAGAAGGCAAACTTGAGACGTGACCGAGTTGTCCTATAGGAGGTACAAAGCGGGTCGGGCTACTTAGTGGATTACTCAGCAGATAGTTTGATGACTGTGAGGCCCTCGGAAAAATCATTTATGGTGCAAAATATCAAGGTCTGCAATTTAAAAATCTCTTTGCTGTATGCATCCCACACCGGGACGCCATCCTTCCACAATTTTTGGAAGTCCTCAATTAATGGTGCGAGATATACATTTATGTCATTTCCGGGTTGTCTGGGTCCTTGGATTAGTAATAACATCATTATATACTTCCTTTTAATACACAACCGAGGAGGAAGATTGTAGATGCATAAAAGAACTAGCCAAGTACTGTGCCGACTGCTAATGCTTCCAAACAGACTCATTCCATCTGTTCTAATCAAATCAAGGTTTCTCATTTCGGAACCAAATTCTTTGAACTGTCCATCAATGTTTAGGAGAATCAGCTGGGTATCTTAGTTTTTCATCTTTTTTGCGCTCTTCTTCATGCTAGCGCAATAATTTCGCATCTTTGGGATTTGTAAATAACCGTTTGAATCTCGATATTATCGGCAGATACCACAGCACCTTTGCCGGAGGTCGACCCTTTTTTCTTCATCGTTACAATCGTCAGTGTGCTCGTCCTTACGTTTATACCGTGAAACACCATATTTAGGACATACATACATGGCCTTGTACTCTGTACGGTACAATACATAGTCATTTGGACATGTATGTATTCTTTCGATTTTCAAACCCACTGGACATATCAATTTCTTTGCCTGATATATTGTACAGGGTAACTCATTGTTATATGGGAGAATTTCTCGTAAAAGCTGTAATAAGAATGTGAAACTCTTATCGCTCCAACCATTATCATCTTTTAAGTTCAATAATTTCATCACAGCTAACAGTTTCGTAAATTTGGTACACCCAGCAAATTATTTGCAAATACAACTGCTTTTTGAATTCATCAGACAAATACTGAAATTTATCATAATTTTTATCACTAATTTCATCTTCCACATCAAGTAACAGGTCCTCTAGATTTTCATTAAACTCGTATTCTATATTTTCATCAATATTCATTGCCATCTCATCATCATCATTGCAATCGAGTTCAACATTATCAAAATTTCGACATTCTCATAATCATCGTTGCAATCAAGTTCAAAATTATTAAAAATTTCTACATTTTCTTCATTTTCTTCACAATTTTTATTGGTACCACTACTTTCTCCAATTTTCTCACCATGCATGAATCAACCTGTATATCTCTTCTTAAATCCCTAACAAATCAAATGAACTCTAATTTCTTCTGAGTCCTCAAATCCTATACAATTTTTACAATCCCTACCATGACACAAAATGTCGACATCTTTTTCTTCACTCTATAACTCTCAGCAAATTTTAAAAACTCTTCAACGCGAACCAAATATTCTGCACTATCACGTCGCAATTCATACATCCAACTTTGATTCATCTATAAATTAAATTAAAAAAATGATTTCAATTAATCATGGTGGACGTCAACTTATAACTTGTACAAAATTTGGGCTTACAAAGGGCTAATTTACAATCCTAACCCACTCTTTGAATATTATGTCTCATATGTGAACACATATTAGCGAGGTTTAATTAGTATTTGAGAAAAAGTCGGCAGCATTTCCTCTTAACTCCCCAACTATGTGTACGAACCACATACTCCTAGGAGCAATAAGGAGAAATGTTGTTGAACTTTTCTCAAATACTAATTAAATCCCGCTAACATGTGTTCACATCCTAAATGAGACACAATATTCAAATAGCAGTCCCAAACTGGAGACTATCCAAAATTAATCCCTATTGGATTAATTTTGAACGGGCATGGACCTAAAAGCATAGTAATAGGTCAGTTATTGGACCACAATACACTAATTATTTACGTTAACCTAATTAAGCATGCATGCATTAATAATTACACATGACCTAAATAAGCAATTAATAATAAGTAACAGAAAATTAGAGAAAGAAAAGAGAAATATTACTAACCTTTGCAAGATAGAGAGGAGAAAATCACAACTTCAGCAATCTCACATCCCAGCTGTGTAATGTGTAGAAATCAGACCAATACAGAGGAGAGAGAGACTATTAATAAATCAAAACGGCGCTGGAAGAGAAGACTTTTTATATAACCAAAACCCTACTAAGCATTTTCTATATGGATTTTTAACTATAAATCCATGTAGCTCTCTCAAGGAAATACACATGGCTATTTACACTATAATCAGTGTACAATAACCCTTCCTTCATGGATATTTTGTTAAAAATCCATGTAGCTCTCTAACATTCCTACATTGTTTTTTTTGTTAAATATCCGTGTACAATGTCTACCTTTCTTCATGGTTTTTTTTTCCAAATAATCATACATTGATTATTTAATAAAAATTTGTGTAGGATTCCCACAGTTATTTCGGCCTCTCAAAAAAAAACCTATTTGGTACACGGTTTTTTATATAAAATTGCCAAATCCGTGTACGATGTGCAGTGTACAATTGCCATTTCTATAGTAGTGTTATTTTCTTTAATTTCTACAGATAAAAAATATCCAACATAGGTAATAATTAATAATAATATTATTAATAATAATAATAATAATAATAATAATAATATTAATATTATTATTATTATTATTAATATTAGTACTATTATTTCAAACAAAAATTAAAATAATTATATAAAACTACGAAGGAGCTGAACCTCTCATCTTTAGGGTTAGGGATTGAACTATGAGTCATTTAATAATATTTTGATTTTGTTTATATTCTGTTGTGTAAATTTCTATTGCATTTTATTTTCTTTTTAATCATATTCAAGCATACATAGTTCTGTCTACTATATGCCAATGACTTCTAAATACCATTGGGGGAGATCCGATAGATCCTTGTGTGAGAAGGATAGTATGAAAGTGATTAAATTCTGGCTAACGAGGTAGGATAGAAAGCATGATAGAAAGCTGTTCAAAGACTAGAGTTAGAACCCAGGGGGCTCCCTTGGCGAGATAGGATAGAAAGCATCTTAGGCTAAGTTTACTTTGCTGGAATCACAATAGAAATTGCATAGGGATTTGAGGTATTTCAACTACGGGGTAGTATAAGAAAATAATATAATTTCGTACTTAAAATACTTTGGTCTTCGTAGTCCAAAAGCTAATCGAAAGATTGAAAAATCAAAACACAACACATAACATAATACTATGGCGCCCTGCGAGTAGTTATTATACCGCATGCAGGGTAGCCTGCGGGTAATATCTAGGTCGTATGAGATAGTGATAGTGTCGTATGCGGGTTGGAGTAGTGTCTAAACAAATTATTATATTATACTCATAGGTCGTCAGGAATCCTAGAGAATCTCTGTACTCTTACGGTCACCTGTAGCGCCACCGCATTAAAACTTGCTACAACTCCGGTTATATTTTAATTTATCTTTTAATTAATTACTTTAAGATAACACACAAACAAACCCCCAATTAAACAACAAACCCAACCTAGACTAAGTAAAATTATTAGATCTTAAAACACTATCCCTGTGGATCGATACCTGATAATATTATGCGATAGGATTGTATACTTGCAATCTGAGTCGAAAGTGTAATCAAGGTTAAAAGGTATAATCTACTATACTGAAATTTCTTGCTGTTACATTTTGACCGCATCAGGTTTTGAGATAGATACTTTGATACAGTGTTCTAAATAGCTAGTTATAGCTGCGCTATAATTTTTTCGGACTATAAAAGCAAAACTATGAGATAAAAATGTGATAATTCTAGTACGACTGCTATAGCTATAATAGCTTACCACTATTACCACTACGTGCTATTGCTACCGCTATGTTACATGGGCTTCTATTCTTATTTTTGATGCTACATGGTCTACTATGATAAATATGCTAAACCGAACTATGTGCTTTTGTTTCTATTTGTGATTTATTCTCTTATTAGGTATCATAAAATATTCAAATATTAATTCTTCCTTTTGCTTACTCTTCGTCTAGCATTCACTTGTATGATTATTGTTGTTCTTTTCATTAAAATCTAATTTTTAAATATTATAACATATCAAATGTTCAAATAGGTATACTAACTTCATTTCACATATAAAATTAATTGCTCTCCGTCTATTTTAATATGTAATACTATGAAATATGAACTATTAAATAATGTTAACTTGTAGATCCTTTTATTTTTCTTCTAATTTGCATGATTGAAAAAAAAAAACACTATGTATGATAACTGTCGCTATAGCTACGCTATTCGTAATAGTTTTTTTATTTCAAAATAAAGTTTTGCAAAGAAAAAGGAGTTTTTTTATATGTTATTGTTACAATTTCCTATAGCTCTATATATTACATGATATCCAAGTTACAGTTTTGTTACAGCTGTACAGTTTGTACTTTTGGTATCGGTGTACTGTGCACCATTGGTATTATTGTCAAAAATAGACGTTATCTTTCTTATCTAATTCTAACCGTTTGATCGATAATGAATGACTGAGATCAAATCCCTTCTAAATCTTTATTCTTTTCAACACAGTCGCTCTCTCTCATTTTCCCCTCTTCTCATTTTTCTTTCCATGGAACTTTCACTGCAACTATATGAGTGTACCCAATTAAAAGGTGTTCCCATCATTCCCCACGCAGTGGACTTATCAAACATAGGGGAAGTTTTTTTATTAGTAGAAATTAAAAAAAAAAGAGAAATAGAAAGATTACATCATATTTTGATTGATAGAGACCGGTAGGATTTCTACCGATTTTAAAAATAAAAAAGTTTGGATTGGTAGGAAGTTTACCGATCCAAACTTAGTTTTTTTTAATCTAATGTATAGATGGAGGGAATTCTTATATTAGATCTCCAATAAAATATGAAGTGTTTTTCAAGAAATAGATTGAATATTTCTGTTATATCTAAATTTTATGATATTATATCTATTTTCTTAAAATCTTTTTATATTTTACTAGAAAAAAGACAAGCTGGTTTTGATCAGTAAAATTCCTGCAGATCCACATTTTTTTATTTGATTTTTCTACTAATAAAAAACATGATGTATTCTTTTTGTTTTTCACTCTTCATTTTCTCTAATTTCTACGGATAAAAAATTTCCAACATAGGTAAAATTTAATAACAATTATTGATAATAATAATAAAATTATTATTATTATTGTTGTTGTTGTTATTATTATTAGTACTATTATTATAAACAAAAATTAAAATAATTATATAAAACTAAAAAAGGTCAAACAAGATATAAAATTTTTGAAAATATTTGTATCACACTCAAACTCTACGTATTACACCAAATGGATTTGTACCGAGTGACTATATCCCGGACTAAATTATTTAGCTTTGTTGAGAAAAATGTAAACTCTACCCAACAAGCAGCTTAGAGAAAAATGTAAGAAATGTTTCTTGATTTTTCGGGTAATTTTGCGAGTTCGAGTGAGCGTCCATTTTTATCATTCTACTATTTTTGAAAAAAAAAAATCGCAAGTGTGTCGACAGAATTGAATTTTGATACATTGAATTTTTTTTTTCAAAAATATATAGAATAATTCAATTATTTTTTATATTTATCTAGAAATGACTTTTGAATCGGAATCAATAACTCAGATTCAAAGTATTTTTATTTTTTTTCCAATAACACACAAAGATAGATTTCTATTTAATGTTGGATATTAATATAAATGATAGCAAAATTAAGATATAAGATAGATTTCTCTATCGCAAAGCTAACTTTCAACTCTCGAGTTCTCAAAACATCAGTAGCGCGACATTCTAGAATTATTTTTATAAACCATAATTAAAAAAAATTACAAAACCAACTTGATTCATTTTCTTTACAAAAACCATAAGAACTGAAATGTTATTTCAGCCCGCTATTTTTTCTATTTTCGGACCGATATGGTATTTCGGCTTGGTGTAATTGTCTATAGCCACTAGTATGAAAAACTATAAAACCACACCGGACCGAAATGCTATTTCGGTCCTGAAAAAAATAGCAGACTGAAATGGCATTTAAGTTCTTATGGTTTTTTTAAAAGAAAGTAATCATGTTAGTTTTCTAAAATAATTTTTTTAATTATGCTTTATAAAAAAAAAATTGGCATTCTCAATAGATATAAATTATGAAGAGGAGGAATCCACTTACAACATTTGTAAGTTACAACATCTTAAAACAATTTGATTTTGTGATTTTTAAAATTTAAATAGTCGATCCAAACCGTTCAACATGATATCTATATTAAAAGAGGAGGGTTCCAATACCTCATGTATTTCATACCTCATATTTTATATATTCGTTTCTAAAGTCCAAACTGTCGATCCAAACCGTCCAACATGATATTCATAATAAAATATGCCTGGAGATGAAATTTTATATTTTTTGAAAAAAAAATAACTATTTTTTAAGATATTCGTTGTTTGTGGACCATTAAAAAAAATAGTTCAACCCATCTTAAAAAATAGTAAAAAAAAATTCAAAAATTATAAAGTTTAATCTCCAAGCATATTTTACTATGGATATCATGTTGAGCTGTTCAGATTGACAATTTGGACTATGAAAATATAGATAGATAATATGAGGCATGATGAGGTATGAAAGGCATGAGATAGTGGAACTATCCTCATATTAAAATATATTTGAAAATGAAATTTATATTTTTCTAAATTTTTTTACAATTTATTAAGTATTTTACAAAACTCATTTTTCAGTGATCCAAAATAAGAAAAGTTATTTTCTTAATTTATTCTCAGAATACTGCTACAAATACTGTAGATGACAAATTAAAATTGTATAATGAAAATGCATATCAAATAGTAATATGTATGCTACGTACTTCTATACAAATAGGGTATCCCCTATATTCTACGCACGGAGTCCTTCATGGCGGCGGCAGTGAACTGGCTGGAAGACCGGCCACCTCCGGACCCCGCACAAGGCAATGACATGGAAAAGTTAGCGTCAGAACTGGAGGATTACATGAAGGATGTGATAAGAATTTCAAACCGGCTTGAAGGAAAGAAGCAAGATAACCAATAAGCGGATGTCGCGCGATGTAAGAAAGGGGCAGTTCCCCCACACCTCTCGCCTTCTATGTAACATGTTTGTATTTTTACTTTGTAGTATTGATGCTATGGCACTATGTATAGCGTGGATTGATCCGTATTATCAATCAATATCTTCGTTTTTAAAATTCAAACATTCGATCTGAACTTTTTTATTTGAAAATATACTTGTTGACTAAATTTTTATATTTTTGCAGAATTTTTTTTCCTATTTTTTTTTTTTAGGTTTGTAGAAAATTAAATCACTACTTTTAGATGGTCTAAAATCATTTTTTTTCCTTGTTTATGTATGTAGAAAATCACTACGTTCTACCTATCTTAAAAAAAATAGTAAAAAAATTCTAAAAAATTGTAAACTTTGTTTACGAGTATATTTTCATGTGGTTATCATGTTGAACGATTCATATCATCTGTTTAGAATATGAAAACAAAAATATTGATGTGTAGTAATTTAGTACCATAACCTCACTCTTGATTGAAACTTCATTAACAGTACTGCCAAGGGCGGATCTAGGATTTTCGTCAGAGGGGGACAAAAAAATATCGAATCGAGTTTAAATAGCTAATCGGATTTAAACCCATTAACTAATTGGGTATTTGATAAAAAATAATATTTTAACTTGTACTTTCTAATGATCTGACTTGTAATTTATGATATTCTGACTTATAATTATAATTACCAATCATATTTCAAAAATTGATTTCAATTTTAACTATAAATTTAACCCGAATTACCATTTAAACATTCAAAGGGGAGCAAAAAAATTTCCGGGGGGGCAAAGCTAGTCGGAACCGATAAATCTCTACTAAAACTCAAAATCCAGGAGGGGCGGCTGTCCCCTTGGAATACACTGGGTCCGCCCCTTAATAGTGTTGTTCAGAAAAACTTGAAAGACAAAATAATGTTCAGAAAAATTGGCTTCCTTGTGGCCTGTTTTTTTTTTTTTTTAAATAGAACTATTTTAAAAAAAATTAAGCAAACAAGCACTCTTTGCCTGGAAGTTATGAAAATAGTCTTCACCGATCCACATGATCGGTGTAGCATAAAACTACCTTACTCTACCAATCCTGTGTATCGGTGAAGCTAATTTTCCACCCAGCTAAAAACTGCATCACAGAAAATCTCACACATAAACCTCCACCGATCTAGTGAATCGGTGGAGCTGGGCTTTCAAAATGAAGCTGAGATAACGACTTGAAAATGTTAGTAAATTGAATTGAGAAAGTTGAGACAATGGGGTCCAGGGTACAACGACTTGAAAATGTTAGCAAATTGAATTGAGAAAGTTAAGACAATGGGGTCTATGGTACAACGACTTGAAAATGTTAGCAAATTGAATTGAGAAAGTTGAGACAATGGGGTCTAGGGTACTATTAAGAGTCTAGGGTACTATTAACTAGGTTTTGTTTTTTTAACTGGTCATTCAATTCAATGAATAGCTATTAGTAAAAATTTTTGATGAAAGTTCAACTCCACCGATTGGTGGAGGCTTATGTGTGAGATTTTATGTGGAGCAGTTTTTAGACGAGTGGAAAATTAGCTCCACCGATTCACAGGATCGGTGGAGTAAGGTTGTTTTATCTTATAATGATTATATGGATAGGTGGAGATTATTTTCATAACTTTCAAACAAAGAGTGCTTGTTTAGTTAATTTTTTTAAAATCAGTTTCATTTTAAAAAAAAATCTTGTAGCCTTGTGGGGCAGTAGTTATACCGTATGGTACTTGAAAATTTCGGTAAAGGTGCTAGTTTGACTTACAGAACATAGACTACAAGCTTAATCCTCCGAAAGTTTTATTAATCGAAATTAAATTAAAAAAATATCAAAAAAGATGATAGATTCTGAAAAATCTTGAAATCTAAGTAGAACGGGTTGAATTATCCCGTTCCTACGGATGGGACAATTTATCCCGCCCCACTTAATCAAAATTCCGTCCCAAAACTCAATAACTAAACCAAACTAAGCAGTAAAAAAAATAAAAATAAAATAGACGAGAGAAGGTACAAAGCATTTTGTCTGCGCCCCAAAAAAAAAATAGGGACAGTACAGATCTTTCCGTCCCTAAATGTTTTATTAAATAAACCGATGATCTTGACAGCAATGTTGCAAACTAAACACATTCTCTCTTTTTCTTTTTTACTTTTCTTTTTGCAATTCCCAATAGCACGAGCTGCAAAAATTTTACAAGCCAAACCACCAGCAAGCTTCACTCAGTATCAGTCCAGTCTACATCATTCAACTTCTCAGCGTAGGCACGAATAAAATTCTGATGACCGCTTCAGGGAATCAATATCGTCGATAACCTTTCATGAACTCTGTTGCTTCAGGTCACCTGAGGTTTTTTTTTTTTCACTCCAGGACGGGAAGATCTGTACCGTCCCTGGTCTTTCTTTTTTTTTTTGGCACAGACGGGATGCTTTGTACCGTCGCTCATCTAATTTTTTTTTTACTGCTTAGTTTGGTTTAGTTAATTGAGTTTGGAGACGGGATAATTCAACCTGTTCTACTTATATTTCGAGATTTTTCAAAATCTATCCTCTTTTTTTATATTTTTTTATTTAATTTCGATTAATAAAATTTTTGGCTTAATCCTTGTAAGGAGATTCTTGTAAAATCATGCAAAAATTGCAAAATTATTCTAGTATAAAAGATATCTAAGTTACCGTTTTGTTACAGTTTGTACTGTTTCTTCTTTTGGTACCTGTGTACAGTCTACAGTGTACCACTGGTATTATTGTCTAAAATAGATATTTTCTTTTTAATCTAATTCTAACAGCTTGGTCAATGATATACGACTCAGATCAAATGATCCCCTCTTCTCATTCCCCTCTTTTTATTCTTTTCAACACAGTCGCTCTCTATCATTCCCCTCTTCTCATTTTTCTCTTCCCTCGGAACTTTGACTGCAACTAATACGAGTGCACCACCCAATTAAAAGGTGTCCGTATCATCATTCCCCTCTTCTCATTTTTCTCTTTCCAGAACTTTGACTGCAACTAATACGAGTGCACCACCCAATTAAAAGGTGTCCGTATCATCATTCCCCTCTTCTCATTTTTCTCTTCCCTTGGAACTTTGACTCCGTCTTGGTCAATATTGGGCCCCTACCTCAACAGCTCATGCTCTTTCCTCAGCCAACAGTTGTCCCGGAGGGATTAGAATAAGAGCAATTGATTCGACAGTGATCGAGAAGTCGGTAATTAATATGAGTGTACCCAATTGAAAGGGTTTGGGTAAGTTGTAACTTTTCAGAGGGTTTGGGTATTACCTTTTCTAATAAACCATTTAGAGAAAATTCGAACTCTACCTAACAAGTGGGTCCGGTATCTTAGTTCCTAGTTGTACCTATTTATAATCTCTGTTTTCAAGGTATAAGGCTCATTCCATATTTGAAAGTACATCAAAATTGAGGGAAAAAGAATCATATGGCCATGCAAAAAGTAGAGATCATAATCTCAGCTATAGTAGTTGTTTTACTCCCATTTCAATTTATCCTAAACTCGGCAGATTTAATCGCAAACAATCTAGGAACTAGTATACTTGATACCTTCATATACTTTGCCATTTGTTATCTCCTAACCAACCAAATATCTACTAGGAAATGGAGAATTTTGATGGTAGTTTTATCCCTGGGTTTAATCATAGTGATATTTGCAAATCATTTCTATATCAGTCCATGGAGATGGGAATTTGTAGCCCGCCTTATCTATGGTATTGACTTGGCAGCCATGCAGCACTTTTTGATGGTGCGATTTTTACATGATTGGAGGCGCACGGTTCTATCCACAACAACCACAATAGATGTGATTCTGATATTCAATAATCGATATGATTCTGGACAATTTAATCAAATTTTCACGGTGATCGTATCAATTATAGTATATGTAATACTCACTGTTTTTCATGTAAAGAAAATCTGGGACCGAAGGAGGAAGGTAGCAGCCATTGCATCACTTTTCCTTGCAACCTTGATGTTAGGTATTCTGTTCCGCTTCTACTGGTATGACAAGGAAATATTATTTGTATTAATTGCTAGCATCATTGGTTGTTTCTCCCTTGGTCCGTGGCTGTGGCCAATGTGTGCCCCAAAAATAAAGGCATGGTGGCAGGTCTACAGAGGGCAGGAAGACGAGCAATACGATTTCCTCGAGATGGCTGGATTACCTGCAAGGTTCACAATTCAAGATCTTGAAACAGCAACAGAAAACTTTCAAGCACCCATAGGTGAAGGTGCTTCTGGTGCAGTGTTCAAGGGGACACTAGCAGATGGCTCTACCATTGCGGTAAAGCGGATCAAATGGCAGCCTAGTGGCGAAACAGAATTTAGAACAGAGATGGAAATTATCGCAAGTCGGCAACATGTCAATTTAGTGCGCCTTCTGGGGTTTTGCCACTCTTCGAGAGGGGACCGCTACCTTATCTATCCGTTCCACGAAAACGGGTCTCTTGATGCATGGATTTTCTCTGATGATGGAAAGAGAAGTCGTTTAACATGGGCATTAAGGTATCGTATTGCAATTGATGTTGCCAAAGCACTTGCATATCTCCACCATGAATGCCATCATCGGATTTTGCATCTCGATGTCAAACCTGCAAATATTCTCCTTGATGGAAACTTCCGGGCCCTTTTATCAGATTTTGGTATCTCAAAATTAATTGGGATGGATGAGAGTAGTGTGATAACCAGAGCAAGGGGAACGGTAATTATTATTTATAAATATTCCATTGTTGTATTTTGCTGGCTCAAAATGTTTTTTTAGTTACCAATAATTTTATCTCTTCGGTTACTTTTCAAAGTTATTTTTTTTAAAACCTAATTTAAATTGAGTTATCCTAGTTTAGTTTGTATATTTCAGAAACATCTTACCATATCAACATATTTTGTACCACAAACAGGTTGGTTACCTAGCTCCTGAGATGCTGGTGCCTAATGCTATCTCGACCAAATCTGATGTCTATAGCTACGGAATGGTGCTTTTTGAGCTGATCGGTGGGCGAAGGAACTTGATATTGGTGATGGATGGAGAGACTCCACAAAGACGGAATTCGTACTTCCCGAAAATCGTCAGAGAGAAAATGATGCAAGGTGAGTTAATGGAGGTAGTCGACCAGAGCTTGATCAAGAATGAAGAAATAAGAGAAGAAGAAGTTACAATCTTAACTCGAGTGGCTCTTTGGTGCATTCAAGAGAACCTAATTCTAAGACCCAGCATGACAGAGGTGGTTGAGATGCTGGAAGGTCTTGTGCCGGTGCATGTGCCGCCCGAAAGCCCAATGTTTGTGGTGAACTTTTTGGATGGGGATTCGAATTCCGGTGTCTTACCCCGAGCTCAGGAGGAGGAGACCCCTGTGATGTCGGCCAGTAATTTGTCCATTTCCATTCAATCTGGTAGATAGAAAACAATTATATGCTATGCCAAATGATTCAATTACAGTTCTCTCAAAAAAAAAATGATTTAATTTTTTATGTAAGTCAGTACCATAGGAGCACATGGTTGCTTAATATATAATTATTGTGTATTTATATGTATAATTGTGCTTTCGTTTAGTTTCATTTTAATATATAATTTGTATTGAATATGGTATATGCAGAATGAAATATATAGCATGTGACATTTAATTTGTATAGAGTGATAAGGGTAGGACTGTAAATGAGCCGAGTTCAAACGAATTACTTCTATTTCGTGCTTAGTTCCTTAAGTTAATGAGTGAGTCAACTCGAGTTGGATTGACAATAATGAATTATAAATGTAATTTGAGTACAGTTTAATTATTACCAACTTGAGTTGGCTCACAATTCATTTATAACTTGTTTATAATGTCATTTATGATTGTATTGACATGATCATTATCTTTGCACCACAAATTTGAATTAACCAATCAAGTAGCAGCAAAAGATCTAAAATAGAGAGCCTGAGAACTATTGTGGTGAATTTTTGTGTAACACGAGTTGTTAATTAGCGAGTTGGATACATTAAAACTTAGCTCATTAATTAAACGAGCCAGTCAATTCAAATTATAAATGAGCAAGCAATGAGTTCATAACTTTTTTTTGCAGCTCTAATAAAGAGCTCTAATAAGGAGGTTATATAGTTCTTGCTCGTACGAAAACAAACCAAAACTGTAACAGAGTGAACACATATATGTGTGTTTGTATGTATATATGTATATAGAGTAGAACTAGGGTGCTCTTACGAGTACCAAACTCCTTTGTACTGTTAACTCTAAAACCTATGTGATTAACTTTGAACGACGAATCTAAACCGTTGAAATCTTTCTACCTTACGAGTGATGCGTTTACATGTGAAAATTTTAAAGTTTCGAATTAATTTAGTATAAAATCAAGTGATCAAAAAGCTTTCAAAAAAATGAATGCATTAAAATTAATTTAGAAACCTTATAATTTTGACCTTCCAATTCACTTCAAAATCCGTGTGCACGACAATTGATGTGGCCATGCACGAACTATGTTTTCATATGGGCAAGAACAAGTGGTGCAACTATTTGAACTATATTACCAAGCCATGATATGATGATCAAGAGGTGATGTCGATATATGGTCCAGTACCTGTTATAGCAAATGAGGCTAGAAAAGGTATCATGTAGAGAAGAGATTATGATTACACTCATAGAGGCATATTCTCAAACAGGTTCTGTGATGCAATAAATTTTATTTTTTTTCTCCTGTGTTTATACTTATTTTCGGATGAAACTCGAAAATATTAAATATAAATCACAGAGGAGGAGTCTACTTACACAAATTTTTTGTGACACTGAATTACACCTACATTTTTAAAGTTCAAACAATTGATCCAAACCGTTCAATATGTTGGATATATTAAAATATGTTTATAGATCAAATTTTACTTTTTTTTTAATTTTTGCTATTTATTAAGATGGATACAAAAATTCAATGGTCTGTAACTTTTGAATATAGTTAGGTTCTTACAACTCAAAGTATAGTTAGGATCTTACAAGTATTTTAGAATAGCAACTTTTGACTGCTTAAAAGTAATAAAAAAAAAGAAAAAAAAAACTGTTATGAATGACATAGTTTAGCTATCAAAGTAAAAAAAAAAAAAAAAAAAAAAAAAACTGATTTTAAAATTGGCTCAATCCGAATTTAAACAAGATGTCTTGTGTTATTTTAGCACTCCAAACTCACCTTTACTATATCCAAAAGACAAAAGGGCTTTCCCGAAAATTAACTACTAATATTAGCCCGACGGCCCAAACCCCTTTTGTAAAGCCCATAGGCTAAATCGGTGTTTTCGACTTTTGTCTCTGCTCTGGATAAATTATTACTAACTTTTCAAGGCAACCATAACCCTAGACATCTCCTAAATCCGACTTATGAATTTTTAATGCAGGGTAGAAGTTAAAAGCTATTTTTTTTTATGTGGGTTTCCTCTTTCTTGGGTGTAATTTGGCTGCTATTTTGCTTTGATAATGGAAAAATGCTGTAATTTGAGAGGTATAGTAGCTAGTTCAGAACAGCATGGAATACACTTCTTATTATGTAATAGGTAATCTCAAAATTTTAATGAACTATAGTTGATTATCTTACAATTTGTTATTTGGCAAAAAAACTTGATAGAATTGCGCATTACCTTCCATGTTATCAGGATATTTATTTTGGGTTTTATATAATTGAAATATAAAAGATATCTAAGTTACCGTTTTGTTACAGTTTGTACTGTTTCTACTTTTGGTACCTGTGTACAGTGTACCACTGGTATTATTGTCTAAAATAGATATTTTATTTTTAATCTAATTCTAACAGCTTGGTCAATGATATACGACTGAGATCAAATCCCTTTTATTCTTTTCAACACAGTCGCTCTCTCTCATTCCCCTCTTCTCATTTTTTTCCCTTGGATAATTCACTGCAGCTATATGAGTGTACCCAATTAAAAGATGTCCGTATCATCATTCCCCTCCTCTCCTTTCTCTTCCCTTGGAACTTCCACTGCAACTACTTTGTGCGTCTTGATCAATATCGGGCCCCTACCTCGCCAGCTCATTATCTTCCTCTTCCAACAGCTGTCGGTAAATAATATGAGTGGTACCAATTGAAAGGGTTTGGGTAAGTTGTTACTTGTCAGCGGGTTTGGGTATTACCTTTTCTAATAAACCATTAAGAGAAAATTCAAACTCTCCCCAACAAGTGGGTATGGTATCTTAGTTCCTAGTTTTACTTATAGTCTCTGTTTCTTCCCAGAAAACTCTTCTCTGTTTGCTCATTCCATCCCCCAAAGTACATCAAAATTGAGGGAAAAAAGAATCATATGGCCATGCAAAAAGTAGAGATCATAATCTCAGCTATAGTACTTGTCTTACTCGCAGCTCAAACTATCCTAAACTCTGCAAATTTAATCGCAAACAATCTAGTAACTAGTATACTTGATACCTTGATATACTTTGCCATTTGTTATCTCGAAACCAACCAAATATCTAGTAGGAAATGGAGAACTTTGATGGTAGTTTTATCCCTGGGTTTAATCATATTGATATTTGCAAATCATTTCTACATCAGTCCATGGCGTTGGGAATTTGTAGCCCGCCTTATCCGTGGTATCAACGAGGTGGCCATTACGCATTTTGTGATGATGAAATTAACACATATTTGGAGGATCATGGCTCTATCCACAGCAATCGTAACAGATGTGGTTCTGATATTGAATAATCGTTTCATTTCCGGAAAATTTAATAAAAATTTTACGGTGATTGTATCAATTATAGTATACGTAATACTCATTGTTTTTCATGGAAAGCAAATCTGGGACCGGAGGAGGAAAAGTAGCAGCCATTGCATCACTTTTCGTTGCAACCTTGATGTTAGCTATTCTCCTCCGCATCTACTGGTATGATAAGAATAAATTATTTGTATCAATTGCAAGCATCATTGGTTTCTCCCTTGTGCCATGGTTGTGGCTAATGTGTGCCCCAAAAATAAATGCATGGTGGCAAGTCTACAACGAGCAGGAAACAATCCAAGACGAACAATACAATTTCCTCGAGATGGCCAGATTACCCGCAAGGTTCACAATCCAAGATCTTGAAAGAGCAACAACAAACTTTCAAGCACCCATAGGTGAAGGTGCTTCTGGTGCAGTGTTCAAGGGGACACTAGCAGATGGCTCTACCATTGCGGTAAAGCGGATCAAATGGCAGCCTAGTGATGAAACAGAATTTAGAACAGAGATGACAATTATTGCAAGTCGGCAACATGTCAATTTAGTGCGCCTTCTGGGATTTTGCATCTCTTTGAGAAGGGACCGCTACCTTATCTATCCGTTCCAAGAAAACGGGTCTCTTGATGCATGGATTTCCACTGACGATGGAAATATAAGCCGTTTAACATGGGCATTAAGGTATCGTATTGCAATTGATGTTGCCAAGGCACTTGCATATCTCCACCATGAATGCCATCATCGGATTTTGCATCTTGATGTCAAACCTGCAAATATTCTCCTCGATAGAGACTTCTGGGCCCTGCTATCAGATTTTGGTATCTCAAAATTAATTGGGAAGGATGAGAGTAGTGTCCTGCAAATATTCCATTGTTGTATTTTGCTGACTCAAAATGTTTTTTTAGTTACCATTAATTTTATGTCTTTGGTTACATGTCAAAGCTTATTTTTTTAAAACCTAATTTATATTGAGTTATCCTAGTTTAGTTTGTATATTTGAGAAACATCTTACCATATCAACATATTTTTTACCACAAACAGGCTGGTTACCTAGCTCCTGAGATGCTGGTGCCTAATGCTATCTCGACCAAATCTGACGTCTATAGCTATGGAATGGTGCTTTTTGAGCTGGTTGGTGGACAAAGGAACTTGATATTGGTAATGGATGGAGAGACTCAACAAAGACAGAACTCGTACTTCCCGAAAATTGTTACAGGGAAAATTATGCAAGGTGAGTTAATGGAGGTAGTCGACGAGAGCTTGATCTAGAATGAAGAGATAAGAGAATAAGAAGTTACAATCTTAACTCGACTAGCTCTTTGGTGCATTCAAGAGAACCCAATTCTAAGACCCGGCATGACAGAGGTGGTTGAGATGCTGGAAGGTCTTGTGCCGGTGCATGTGCCACCCGAAAGCTCAGTGTTTGTGGTGAACTTTTTGGATGGGGATTCGCATTCCGGTGTCTTACCCTGAACTCAAGAGGTTGAGGCCCCTATGATGTCGGCCAATAATTTGTCCATTTCCATTCTATCTGGTAGATAGAAAACAATTATATGCTAAGCCAAATGGTTCCTTTGAAGATCAGCTTTCGGAACCAGAACTCCTATTACTGTTAAAATTAATGGAGTCTCATTATTTTATAATTACAGGTGCACAGGCTGGGTTAGAACACAACCTTATTGTGAGGAAACAGAGAAAAAAAAAAATCCTAGTAGAATCTCATTATTTTATATCTAAGCAAGGTAGTACCGTAGGAGCACATGCTTGATTGTATATATATATATATAATTATTGTGTATTTATATGTACGATTCTGTTTTCTTTTAGTTTCATTTTTATTGTGGATGAAATTGCCCCAAAAAAGTCCCTAAAGAGTCATTCAAGAATAATACTTGTATTTTATATGGTATATATATAAACACCTATGAATTATTAAATATTAATTGGGAAAGTTATCATTTTCAGGTTCTAGTTTTGTTTATTTTTTCTTTTGGGCCAGAGTCATGCTCCAAGGGCCTCACAGGCATTGAGCTATCTGCTGGGTAATCCACTAACCAGCCCGGCCCGCTTTGTACCTCCTACAGGACAACTCGGTCACGTCTCAAATTTGCCTCCTCAACTGAGTACTGACTACAATTTCCTATAGCTATATATATTACAAGATATCTAAGTTACGGTTTTGTTACAGACTTACAGTTGTATACAGTGTGTACTTTGGTATCTGTGTACAGTGCACCATTGGTATTATTGTCTAAAACAGATGTTATCTTTCTTATCTAATTCTAACCGTTTGATCGATAATGAACGACTGAGATCAAATCCCTTCTATATCTTTATTCTCTTCAACACAGTCGCTCTCTCTCATTTTCCCCTCTTCTCATTTTCTCTTCCCTTGGAACTTTCACTGCAACTATATGAGTGTACCAAATTAAAAGGTGTCCGCATCATTTCCCACGCAGTGGACTTATCAAACAAAGGTAACAATTATTAATAATAATAACAATAAAAAATAATTATTATTATTATTAGATCTATTATTATAAACAAAAATTAAAATAATTATATAAAACTAAAAAGAGTCAAACAAGATATAAATTTTTTGAAAATATTTGGAAATAAATTTTTGGCGATGACAGTGGATCCTATATATAGAATAAGTGTAAAGTAAACTAATCGTCTAAAATAGACGTTTAACTTATTCCATTGTATCATACTTAAATTTAAGAAGAATTAAATTATGACTTAAATTATTGTGATCGAAAAGTAAAAGATAGAAAATTTCAAACTCCATTAATTGTGTTCGAAAACTAATTATGATGGAGTAAATGGAGAAATTTCGGAGGTGAAACTTGACTTGGGTCTTGGGCCCATTTTTTTAGCATTAAGAATATTTAAATTTGTCACATCAAATTTATAAATCTACCAAAATAACATAGATGTCAGAGTATAATTAATTACCTTTGGCTTTTCTAAAAAACCATTTAGAGAAAATTCAAACTGACCCCAACAAGTTGGTACGGTATCTTAGTTCCTAGTTTTAATTACCTATATATAATCTCTTTTTTCAAGGTATAAGGCCCATTCCATCTCTGAATAAGTACATCAAAATTGAGGGGGAAAAAAATCATATGGCCAAGCAAAAAGTAGAGATCATAACCTCAGCTATAGTACTTGTCTTCCTCTCAGTTCAATATATCCTAAACTCTGCAAATTTAATCGCAAACAATCTAGGAACTAGTATACTTGACACCTTGATATACTTTGTCATTTGTTATCTCCTAACCAACCAAATATCTACTAGGAAATGGAGAACTTTGATGGTGGTTTTATCCCTGGGTTTAATCATAGTGATATTTGCAAATCATTTCTATATCAGTCCATGGCGATGGGATTTCGTAGCCCGCCTTATCCTTGGTATCGACTCGGCAGCCAATACACATTTTTTGATGATGAAATTTTCACATGATTGGAGGACCACGGTTCTATTCACAGCAACCGCAATAGATGTTATTCTGATCTTGATTAATCGTCAAGATTCAGGACAATTTAATCAAATTTTCACGGTGATCGTATCGATTATAGTATATGTAATACTCACTGTTTTTCATGTAAAGCAACTCTGGGACCGAAGGAGGAAGGTAGCAGCCATTGCATTACTTTTCCTTACAACCTTGATGTTAGGTATTCTGCTCCGCTTCTACTGGTATGACAAGGAAAACTTATTTGTATCAATTGCTAGTATCATTGGTTGTTTCTCCCTTGTGCCGTGGCTGTGGCTAATGTGTGCCCCAAAAATAAAGGCATGGTGGCAAGTCTACAATGAGCAGGAAACAATCCAAGGCGAGCAATACGATTTCCTCGAGATGGCCGGATTACCCACAAGGTTCACAATCCAAGATCTTGAAAAAGCAACAACAAACTTTCAAGCACCCATAGGTGAAGGTGCTTCTGGTGCAGTGTTCAAGGGGACACTAGAAGATGGCTCTACCATTGCGGTAAAGCGGATCAAATGGCAGCCTAGTGGTGAAACAGAATTTAGAACAGAGATGAAAATTATCGCAAGTCGGCAACATGTCAATTTAGTGCGCCTTCTGGGGTTTTGCATCTCTTCGAGAGGGGACCACTATCTTATCTATCCGTTCCAAGAAAACGGGTCTCTTGATGCATGGATTTTCTCTGACGATGGAAAGAGAAGCCATTTAACATGGGTATTAAGGTATCGCATTGCAATTGATGTAGCCAAAGCACTTGCATATCTCCACCATGAATGCCATCATCGGATTTTGCATCTCGATGTCCAACCTGCAAATATTCTCCTTGATGGAGACTTCCGGGCCCTGCTATCAGATTTTGGTATCTCAAAATTAATTGGGAAGGATGAGATTAGTGTCATGACCAGAGCAAGGGGAACGGTAATAATTATTAATAAATATTCCATTGTTGTATTTTGTTGACTCAGAATGTTTTTTTAGTTACCATTAATTTTATATCTTTGGTTACATGTCAAAGCTTATTTTTTTAAAACCTAATTTATATCGAGTTATCCTAGTTTGGTTTGTATATTTCGTAAACATCTTACCATATCAACATATTTTGTACGACAAACACGTTGGTTACCTAGCTCCTGAGATGCTGGTGCCTAATGCTATCTCGACCAAATCTGACATCTATAGCTACGGAATGGTGCTTTTTGAGCTGGTCGGTGGGCGAAGGAACTTGAAATTGGAGATGGATGGAGAGACTCAACAAAGACGGAGCTCGTATTTCCCGAAAATTGTCAGAGAGAAAATGATGCAAGGTGAGTTAATGGAGGTAGTCGACCAGATCTTGATCAAGAATGAAGAGATAAGAGAAGAAGAAGTCACAATCTTAACTCAACTGGCTCTTTGGTGCATTCAAGAGAACCCAATTCTAAGACCCGGCATGATAGAGGTGGTTGATATGCTGGAAGGTCGCATGCCAGTGCATGTGCCGCCCGAAAGCTCGATGTTTGTGGTGAACTTTTTGGATGGGGATTCTTATTTTGGTGTCTTATCCCGAACTCAGGAGGAGGAGGCCCCTGTGATGTCGGCCAATAATTTGTCCATTTCCATTGAATCTGGTAGATAGAAAACAATTATATGCTAAGCCAAATGATTCAATTACAGTTCTCTCAAAAAATAATGATTCAATTACAGGTACACCGGCTGGGTTAACACAGCCTTTTTGTGGGGAAAAAAACACTAGTAGAATCTCATTATTAATTTTTTATCGAAGTCAGTACCATAGGAGCAGATGGTTGTATTTATATATATATAATTGTGTTTTCGTTTAGTTTCCTTTTTATGGAGAATGAAATTTCCTCAAAAAAAATCCCTACATGGATATACTTGTATTGAATATGGTATATACATAGAATGGAATATATAGCATGTGACATTTAATATGTATAGAGTGGCAAGGGTAGGATATTGTAAATGAACTGAGTTCGAGCGAGTTACTTCTATTTTGTGCTCAGCTCCTTGAGTTAATGAGCGAACCGTTCAACAAGATATTCATAATAAAATATGTCTGGAGATGAAATTTTATATTTTTTTGAATTTTTTTTACTTTTTTAAAGATAAGTACAAAATCATTATTTCTGGACCGTTCAAAACAGTTCTACCCACTACTACAAAAAAACACTTCCTACACTGTACCTTATACACGGATTTTCTCTATTTTATAAAAAAAAACGTGTATGAAATAGGATTTTTCCAATTTTCAAAATATCTGTAGGAATCCTACACGGATATTAACTTAAAAATCAGTATCCGTGTGGAAATGAAGCTTTTGTACACGGATATTTCATTAAATATCCGTGCAGGAATGGTGAGAGAGCTACATGGATATTTCATTAAATATCCGTGTAGGAATGTCTTTTGTACACGGTTTTTTTATTTAAATAGCCGTGTATATATATTGAGAGAGCTACACGGATTTATAGGTAAATATCCGTGTAGAAAAGGTCCATTAGGGTTTTAATGAAATAAAATACTTCTCTTCCAGCGCCATTTTGATCAATATTACTCTCTCTCTCTCTCTGTATTGAATGTTGGTTTAATTTCTACGCATAAGGAGGGATCTGAGATCTTGGAAGTTTGTATTTCTCCTAAGGTTAGTCATGTGTATATATATATTTCTCTTTACCACTGTTGGGTTATTGAAGAAATTCGTTTTTCTTTGGATTTTAGTTGGTTGCTGTCCTCTTCGCCACTGTTGGTTGCTATCCTCTTCGCCACCCTCCCTTAGGGTTCTGGTGTCGGTACTGTCCTCTTAAGCTATACAGATTCAATTAATTTCGGGTGCTTACATGTTTATTTTTTTTTACGAAATTAATTTTCAGTGGTTCGTATAAAAGCTATACAGATTCAATTAATTTTTTGTATAAATATTTTCTTATAATTTTGGACGAAAATTTTAATTGAGAATTTTGTATTCCCTATTATGTATGTATATATGCACATATATATTGAACCTTGTTGTTTTCATTAGAAATGCAATATTATTGGAGACCTTTAACCAAGAGGCATCATGTCATGGATCACATGCAAACTCTCTTTTTGATATGTTGGATCTAATACGTTTTAGTATGTATGAAATTTCGGTCCAAACTAGATCATAGCCATGAGTTTTGGTAACATGAGCCCAAAAATTGTAAAAACATTGTATTGGATCACATGGTTACTAAGTGGTAAGGACATAATTTTTGGGCCAAAAATTATATTGAAACTAGATCATAGCCATGAGTGGGCCAAAAATTGATTATATGGTTACTAAGTGGTAAGGACATAATTTTTTATATAAACATTGTATTAGATCTTGAGGAGTATATGTTATATGTTGGATCAAAAGGATTGCATGTACAAAATGCTATGTATATATATGTGTTGCAAAATGCTATATGTATATACAAAATGCTATCTATTTATTTTTCCAAAAGGCTCTGTATTTATTTTTGCAAAATGCTATATATATTCAATCTGAAATATATATTATTAGCTAGCAAAAGTGGAGGCTAGCCAAAAAAAAATAGAACAATCCTACACGGATATTTAAATAAAATCTGTGTAGGAAGAGGTAAGAATAAAATATTAGTAATTCATAACATTCCTACACGGATTTTTAACTTAATATCCATGTAGGAATAGTCTTCCTACATGGATATTAATTAAATATCCTTGTAAGAATCCCTTTCTACACGGATTGTTTAATTAATATTCGTGCAGGAAGGTTAAGAGAGCTACACGGATATTTAGTTAATATCAATGTAGGAAGACTATTCCTACACGGATATTAAGTTAAAAATCCGTATAGCTCTCTTGCGATGAGATGTACTGTGAGAGGTTTTCCACACGGGTCTTTATGAATAATCCATGTAGAATTAGTATAATCGTACACGGATAATTATCCGTGTGTAAATGGTTGACATTCCTACACCCCATCATTGCACACGTTTCCAAATCCGTGTAGCTCTATCATTTTCCGTCCGTGTACAAACTGTGTTTTTGTAGTAGTGACCAATATTAAAAAATAGTAAAAAATTTCAAAAATTATAAAATATCATCCCCATGCATATTTTAGTATGAATATCATGTGGAGCGGTTCATATTGACAATTTGGACTACGAAAACGTAGATATAGAATATGAGATATGATAAGTTATGAAAGGCATGACGGTATTATACAAAACTGTTGTTTTTTAGTGATCCAAAATTGTCTAAAAATAACAATTTTGTAAAATATTTATTAAAAATTTAAAATATGTAAAATTTGATATATAAATACATTTTAATATAGAGATCATATTGAATAGTTTGCAAATTGCGACTAATTAAATTACAAATTGCGACTGATAATTGACTAAAATTGTTAAGTTATTATTTTTCTTGATTTATGTTTAGATTTAGAATTTGGTAATATTGATTTAAATGATTCAAGTAAATAAGTAATTTTCTCCACTGACCTGGGAACCAAAAACGTTTTGCTCATCCCTGATTCAAATCATGGCTACGACACTGATATTTGGTGGTTTAAAAAATTTGTACCATTACAGATCCTGACATGTTAAATGAACCAGCTTGTTTATATATGTTCACTGCATAGATAAGTATGTACTTGCAATAAAAATAAGAGAAGTTGTTTTCTCAATTTTTTTCTTAGAATACTGCTACAAATATTGTAGATGAGAAATTAAAATTGTATAATGAAAATGCATATCAAATAGTAATATGTATGCTACTTCTGTACAAATAGGGGTATACAAACGGTCAATTCGGTTGAAACCGAACTAAAATAGTCAAACCAAACTAATTTTTGGTTTTCAAAAATAGAACAGAACCGAACCGATTAAATCTATCAACCGAATAAGAACCGAACCGAACAAACCGACACAGATTTTGGTTTGTTTGGTTCAAACCGAAGTAAATATAGATAAACACCTATGAATTATTAAATATTAATTGGGAAAGTTATCATTTTAAGGTTCTAGTTTTGTTTATTTTTTTCTTTTGGGCCAGATTCATGCTCCAAGGGCCTCACAGGCATCGAGCTATCTGCTGGGTAATCCCCTAATCAGCCCGGCCCGCTTTGCACCTCCTACAGGACAACTCGGTCACGTCTCAAGTTTGCCTCCTCTACTGAGTACTGACTACTGACTACAATTTCCTATAGTATATATTACAAGATATCTCAGTTACGGTTTTGTTACAGTTGTACAGTTTGTACTTTTGGTATCTGTGTACAGTGCACCATTGGTATTATTGTCTAAAACAGATGTTATCTTTCTTATCTAATTCTAATCGTTTGATCGATAATGAACGACTGAGATCAAATCCCTTCTATATCTTTATTCTTTTGAACACAGTCGCTCTCTCTCATTTTCCCCTCTTCTCATTTTCTCTTCCCTTGGAACTTTCACTGCAACTATATGAGTGTACCAAATTAAAAGGTGCCCGCATCATTCCCCACGCAGAGGACTTATCAAACAAAGGTAACAATTATTAATAATAATAACAATAAAAAATAATTATTATTATTATTAGATCTATTATTATAAACAAAAATTAAAATAATTATATAAAACTAAAACGAGTCAAACAAGATATAAATTTTTTGAAAATATTTGGAAATAAATTTTTGGCGATGACAGTGGATCCTATATATAGAGTAAGTGATTCCATTGTATCATACTTAAATTTAAGAAGAATTAAATTATGACTTAAATTATTGTGATCGAAAAGTAAAAGATAGAAAAATTCAAACTCTTTTAATTGTGTTCGAAAAGTAATTATGATGGAGTAAATGGAGAAATTTCGGAGGTGAAACTTGACTTGGGTCCTGGGCCCATTTTTTTAGCATTAAGAATATTTAAATTTGTCACATCAAAATTTATAAATCTACCAAAATAACATAGAAGTCAGCGTATAATTAATTACCTTTGGCTTTTCTAAAAAACCATTTTGAGAAAATTCAAACTCTCCCCCAACAAGTTGGTTCGGTATCTTAGTTCTTAGTTTTACCTATATATAATCTCTGTTTTCAAGGTATAATGCCCATTCCATCTCTGAATAAGTACATCAAAATTGAGGGGGAAAAAAATCATATGGCCATGCAAAAAGTAGAGATCATAACCTCAGCTATAGTACTTGTCTTCCTCTCAGTTCAATATATCCTAAACTCTGCAAATTTAATCGCAAACAATCTAGGAACAAGTATAGTTGACACCTTGATATACTTTGTCATTTGTTATCTCCTAACCAACCAAATATCTACTAGGAAATGGAGAACTTTGATGGTAGTTTTATCCCTGGGTTTAATCATAGTGATATTTGCAAATCATTTCTATATCAGTCCATGGCGATGGGATTTTATAGCCAGCCTTATCCTTGGTATCGACTCGGCGGCCAATACACATTTCTTGATGATGAAATTTTCACATGATTGGAGGACCACGGTTCTATTCACAGCAACCGCAATAGATGTTATTCTGATCTTGATTAATCGTCAAGATTCAGGACAATTTAATCAAATTTTTACGGTGATCGTATCGATTATAGTATATGTAATACTCACTGTTTTTCATGTAAAGCAACTCTGGGACCGAAGGAGGAAGGTAGCAGCCATTGCATTACTTTTCCTTACAACCTTGATGTTAGGTATTTTGCTCCGCTTCTACTGGTATGACAAGGAAAACTTATTTGTATCAATTGCTAGCATCATTGGTTGTTTCTCCCTTGTGCCGTGGCTGTGGCTAATGTGTGCCCCAAAAATAAAGGCATGGTGGCAAGTCTACAACGAGCAGGAAACAATCCAAGGCGAGCAATACGATTTCCTCGAGATGGCCGGATTACCCACAAGGTTCACAATCCAAGATCTTGAAAAAGCAACAACAAACTTTCAAGCACCCATAGGTGAAGGTGCTTCTGGTGTAGTGTTCAAGGGGACACTAGAAGATGGCTCTACCATTGCAGTAAAGCGGATCAAATGGCAGCCTAGTGGTGAAACAGAATTTAGAACAGAGATGACAATCATGGCAAGTCGTCAACATGTCAATTTAGTGCGCCTTCTGGGTTTTTGCATCTCTTTGGGAAGGGACCGCTACCTTATCTATCCCTTCCAAGAAAACGGGTCTCTTGATGCATGGATTTTCACTGACGATCGAAAGAGAAGCCGTTTAACATGGGCATTAAGGTGTCGTATTGCAATTGATGTTGCCAAAGCACTTGCATATCTCCACCATGAATGCCATCATCAGATTTTGCATCTCGATGTCAAACCTACAAATATTCTCCTCGATGGAGACTTCCGGGCCCTGCTATCAGATTTTGGTATCTCAAAATTAATTGGGAAGGATGAGAGTAGTGTCATGACCAGAGCAAGGGGAACGGTAATTATTATTATTGATAAATATTCATATAATTGTTGTTATTTGCTGACTCAAAATGTTTTGTTTAGTTATGTTCATTAATTTTATCTCTTTGATTACATGCTAAACCTTATTTTTTTTTTTAAACCTAATTTTATCGAGATATCCTACTTTACTTTAGATATATATTACAAAAAAATCTTACTACATCAACATATTTTGTACCACAAATAGGTTGGTTACCTAGCTCCTGAAATGTTGGTGCCTAATGCTATCTCGACCAAGTCTGACGTCTATAGCTATGGAATGGTGCTTTTTGAGCTGGTCGGTGGGCGAAGGAACTTGATATTGGAGATGGATGGAGAGACTCAAGAAAGAGGGAACTCATATTTCCCAAAAATCGTCAGAGAGAAAATGATGCAAGGTGAGTTAATGGAGGTAGTCGACCAGAGCATGCTGAAGAATGAAGAGATAAGAGAAGAACAAGTTACAATATTAACTCGATTGGCTCTTTGGTGTATTCAAGAGAACCCAATTCTAAGACCCGGCATGACAGAGGTGGTTGAGATGCTGGAAGGCCGCATGCCAGTGCATGTGCCGCCTGAAAGCTCGATGTTTGTGGTGAACTTTTTGGATGGGGATTCATGTTCTGGTGCCTTTGCCCGAGCTCAGGAGGATGAGGCCACTATAATGTCGGCCAATACTTTGTCCATTTCCATTCAATCTGCTAGATAGAAAACAATTATATGCTAAGCCAAATGGTTCTTAATTTTCAAGATCGGTTTTCAGAACAAGAAGTCCTATTACTGGTAAAAATTAATGGAGTCTATTGATTCAATTAATAGTGTGATTCGTGAAGAGAATAATACAATTACAGGTTAGAACACAACCTTTCTGTGGGGAAAAAGAGAGAGAGAAAAAAAATTCCTAATAGAATCTCATTATTTCTTATTGAAGCAAGTCAGTACCATAGGAGCACATGATTGCTTGTATATATAATTATTGTGTATTTATATGTATAATTGTGTTTTCGTTTATCTTCATTTTTATTGAGGATGAAATTCCCCCAAAAAATCCCTACAGGGTGTTATTCAAGAATAACTAAACACGGATATTATATACTTGCGTTGCATATAGTATATACAGGCCTATCAAATATATAGCATGTGCCATCTTCATTTGTATAGAGTGGCAAGGGGTAGGGCTGTAAATGAGCTGAGTGCAAGCAAGTTAACAACTCAAGTGCAGCTCACAACTCGTTTATAACTCATTTAATTTGAAATTTAATTTAAAATTTTTATATGTTTTAACCTCTTATATGTAATATAATAATTTTAAAGCACTATAGAATCAAGATTGCCCCTTCATTTCGAAATTGTACTTCAGTATACCAAATCGGTATTTGGGACTGTGAAGATAAAAGAATAGAATTTGGAAAGGTCAAAGGTAAAATTGGAAGATAGATAAAATAGAAGACAGCTAATAATCAAAATACAAACTTTCCAGCCAAAAATCCACTGACAGTGCATGGGCAGTGAAAAATGAAAGGTGAATCGATCGAGGGAAAAGAAAAAAAAAAAAAAAAAAAAAACCTGAACCAGAAAAAAATGAAGTGAAATTCATATTGGAGGGTAGGTCTCCCAACATTCCCTTTCATATATATTTTTTTAATTGAAGTTTGTGTTTGACTTATTGTAGGGGTCTAAATATGTCAGGCTATGACCGGATATATTACATGTGTGTCGGTTACATACCGTAATTATTCACATGATATAATTATCTTTCGGAAAATTGGCATGGTACGTCATATGAAAGATTTGGTCACAATAAGGCACATCACGTGGTCACATGAGTCACATGTAATTAGGACTGTTAGATCTTAATCTAATGATGAATCTTCAATAAACTAACTTAAATTATAAAAAATAAATAGTTAAATGTGACTAAACATGACATGTCACGTGTGGTCACGACCGTGGCCATCTTAATACTCGAAGTTCATCAAATATCTTTTTAAGAGAGCATAGGTGTTATGTATTACTCCTTGATCCTTTTTGTTCTTGATGGATTTCTTGTTTTAGTTGATAGATGTGGGAATATTGTTTTGTTGGTAGTATATGGTTTTTATGCCTTCCGACAATTTCAATGTTGTTTCATGGTAAAACAATAAGTCTGAGACCGTTGGCTCTATTGATTGCACAAGTCATGTCATGATTCTGTCATTTTTTGCTTGCCACTATGCCTTTTATTCTAATTCAGTCTCTTCGCCTTTTTTGCTGGTTCGGATTTTGTAGCCTCTCCTGTGATGAATTCTAAAAGTTCTCTTCCACCAAGAGATAATTTTGCGGATCTTGTTCATGAAAGATAATTTTGGCTATTTAGCAATGTGCATGTGAGTTTTGAGGTGTTAGTAGCTTTGCTAAAGTGCTGCCCCTCTAAGGACATTGCTTTGTTATGCTAGATTTTCTTTTATGGGTGTTGGTTTGTTTATGTATGTACCAATTTTACTGGTAAGGATTTGAGACAGATGCTTTGAGAACATGTTTTTATAAATTTCTGAGGAGAAAAGTGTGATAAAAAATATAGTTTCTAGTTATATGTTTTTGTTACAATTAATTTCCTATAGCTATATATATTACAAGATAACTAAGTTACGGTATTGTTACAGTTGTGTAGTTTGTACTTTTGGTATCTGTGTACAATGTACCGTTGGTATTATTGTCTGAAATAGATGTTATCTTTCTTATCTAATTCTAACCGCTTGATCGATAATGAAGGATTAGATCAAATCCCTTCTGTATCTTTATTCTTTTCAACACGATCGCTTTCTCTCATTTTCCCCTCTTCTCATTTTTCTTTCCTTGGAACTTCCACTGCAACTATATAAGTGTACCCAATTAAAAGGTGTCCGCATCATTCCCCACGCAGTGGACTTGTCAAACATAGGGGAAATTTTTTATCTATAGAAATTAAAAAAGAATGAAAGAAACAGAAACAGAAAGAGTACATTATATTTTTTTTTTTTGTTGGTAGAAAGATCGGTAGGATTTGTACTTATTCTAAAAATAAAAAAGTTTGGATCGGTTGGAATTTTACTGATCCAAACTTAGTTTTTCTTTTAATCTGATGTATAAATGGAGGAAATTCTTATATTAGATCTCTAGTAAAATATGAAAAAATAATTCAAAAAATTGATGGCATGTTTATGTTATATCTAAATTTTAAGATATTTTATCTATTTTTGTAAAATCTTTTTATATTTTACTAGAAAAGACAAATTAGTTTGGATCTATAAAATTCCAACCAATCCGAACTTTTTATTTGACTTTTCTACCAATCAAAAACATGATGTACTATTTCTGTTTCTCTCTCTTCATTTTCTTTAATTTCTACAGATAAAAAATTTCCAACATAGGTAACAATTAATAATAATAATAGTAATAATAGTAGTAGTACTGTTATTATAAACAAAAATTAAAATAATTATATAAAACTATAAAGAGTGAAAAAAAAATTTGGAAAATATTTGTGTCACACTCAAATTAATATATCTCTATAAGAATGGAGACACCATCCGTGAGGGTAAAAGTGTATTTTGTCGACGGTATCGTCGCTGATATTCTTGTTGATAATATCAATAACATAAAAAATAATACATTTATGTCGGTGTACTCTCGGCAATAGTATTTTTTACCCTTGCGGATATTGTCCCATTCTTGTAGTCTACATATATGATCTCTGTTTTGAAGGTATAAGGCCCATTCCATTTCTGAAAAAGTAAATCAAATTGAGGGAAAAAAGAATCATATGGCCATGCAAAAAGTAGAGATCATAACCTCACCTATAGTAGTTGTCTTACTCTCAGTTTAATTTATCCTAAACTCTGCAAATTTAATCGCAAACAATTTCGGAACTAGTATATTTCATACCTTGATATACCTTGCTATTTGTTATATCCAAACCACAAAATATCTACTAAGAAATGGAGAACTTAATTTGATGGTAGTTTTATCCCTGGGTTTAATCATAGTGATATTTGCAATTCATTTCTACAACAGTCCATGGAGAAGGGAATTTGTAGCCCGCCTTATCTATGGTATTAGGGATGGCAAAAAAGCCCGGTCGGCCCAGAGGCCCGGTCATCCCCGCCGGGCCTGCCCGGAGGCCCGGTCGGCCCGGCGATGTGATGGGCAGGCCAGGACGGGCCTAAAGCCGGGCCAGGCCGGACCTGGGCTTAAGTCGAAGCCCACAGGCAGCCCGTTGGGCTTATCTGATTTTCTGATTTCTGATTTTCTGTTTTCTGATTTTCTGGTTTTCTGGTTTCTGGTTTTCTGGTTTCTGTTTTTCTGGTTTTCTGGTTTTCTGGTTTTCTGATTTTCTGATTTCTGATTTTCTGTTTTCTGGTTTTCTGGTTTTCTGGTTTCTTGTTTTCTGGTTTCTGGTTTTCTGATTTCTGATTTTCTGTTTTCTGGTTTTTTGGTTTCTGGTTTTCTGGTTTCTGTTTTTCTGGTTTTCTGGTTTTCTGGTTTTCTGATTTTCTGATTTCTGATTTTCTGTTTTCTGGTTTTCTGGTTTTCTGGTTTCTGGTTTCTGGTTTTCTAATTTTCTGATTTCTAATTTTTTGTTTTCTGATTTACTGATTTTTGTAGGCAAAATAGCGGGCAGGCCGGGCCGGGCCTGGGCCTGGAGGAACAGCCCGTTGGGCAGGCCGGGCCTAGATTTTCAGGCCCATCAGACTGGGCCGGGCAGGCGGGCCATTAATTTTTTACGGGCAGGCCAGGCCTGGGCTTGACAAAATACCTGTGGGCTAGGCCCATTGCCATCCCTATATGGTATCAACTCGGCAGCCATGGAGCATTATTCGACGCAACGTGCCGCCCAAAAGCTCGATGTTTGTGGTGAACTTTTTGGATGGGGATTCTTGTTCTGGTGCCTTTGCCCGAGCTCCGGGGGATAAGGCAATTATAATGTCGGCTGATACTTTATACATTTCCATTCAATCTGGTAGATAGAAAACAATTATATGCTATGCCAAATGGTTCTTAGTTTTGAAGATCAGTTTTCTGAACGAGAACTCCAATTACTGGTAAAATTAATGGAGTCTATTGATTCCATTAATAGAGTGATTCGGAAAGAGAATAATACAATTACAGGTGCACATGCTGGGATAGAACACAACCTAATTTTTGTGGGGAAAAAGAGAGATAAAAAAATCCTAATCGAATCTCATTATTTCTTATTGAAGCAAGTCAGTACCATAGGAGCACATGGTTGCTTGTATATATAATTATTGTGTATTTATATGTATAGTTGTGTTTTCGTTTATCTTCATTTATATTGAGGATGAAATTTCTCCCAAAAAATCCCTACAGAGTATTATTCATGAATAACCAAACACGGATAATATATACTTGTACTGCATATAGTATATACAGACCTATGAAATATATAGCATGTACCATCTTAATTTGTATAGAGTGGCAAGGGGTAGGGTTGTAAATGAGCTGAGTTCGAGCAAGTTACCAACTCGTTTATTAACTCATTTATAATGTCAATTATGGTTGTAATTGACATCATGACATGATTATCTATGCACCACAAATTTGAATTAACCAATCAAGCAAGTAACAACTTAAATTATTGAGTTCGAAAAGTAAAAGATAGAATAATTCAAACTCTATTAATTGTGTTCGAAAAGTACTTATGATGGAGTAAATGCGGAATTAATTACCTTTGGCTTTTCTAATAAACCATTTAGAGAAAATTCAAATTCTCCCTAATAAGTTGGTACGTACGGTATCATAGTTCCTAGCTAGTTTTACATATATATAATCTCTGTTTTCAAGGTATAAGGCCCATTCCATCTCTAAAAATAGTACATCAAAATTGAGGAAACAAAAAATCATATGGCCATGCAAAAAGTAGAGATCATAACCTCAGCTATAGTACTTGTCTCTGCAAATTTAATCGCAAACAATCTAGCAACTGGTATACTTGATACCTTGATATACTTTGCCATTTGTTATCTCCAAACCAACCAAATATCGACTAGGAAATGGAGAACTTTGATGGTAGTTTTATCCCTGGGTTTAATCATAATGATATTTGCAAATCATTTCTATATCGGTCCATGGCGATGGGAATTTGTAGCCCGCCTTATCCTTTCTATCGTCTCGTCGGCCATAATTCATTTTTTGATGATGAAATTTTCACATAATTAGAGGACCACGGTTCTATCCACAACAATCGCCATATAATCACCATATATTAGTGAGCGTCTTTGTAGAGTATCACAACCATGAGCTGATCATAAGTCCTTTGAAGATTCAGAATTTGTGATCCCATAAGCGCATGACGGCAAATCATAAGGTGATCATTTGTAAATGGAGTGCTCAAAATGTTAGAATATTGCAAATTATGGAATATATAGCCGACTAATATGTTGGTAAGGGAAATGTTAGGTTCAGGAAGAATGATATAACCAATCTGATATCGAGGGATAATGCGAAGCTTGCAGAGATTGATGTTCATAACACTGTAATGTATTTCAAACAGAAACAAGAGCAAAAGGATTCTGAGTTTTTTTATTCATTACTGACAGATAAGCATAGTGTTCTCAAGAATATTTTTTGAGTTGATGGTAGAGCAAAAAAGACATACAAAGAGTTTGGTGATATCGTAACTTTTAACACCACCTATCAGACAAACAAGTACAACATGCCTACCACCACCGTCAATCCATCTTATTTGGCATGGCTCTTCTCAAATACGAGACGGCAGATAACTTTTGCTGATTGTTCAAAACATAGTTAGAGGCAATATACGACAAGCATCATTCTGCCATTATTACCGACTATAAAACTACACTAATTGACAACCACAATTAACAAACAAATTAACACACAAAGTACACACATCAATACACAAACTATAATTAATCCAACTAGTTGTTTCTTGAGTATCGAAGTGAGTTCCACTTCAAATATATCTCTTGAACATTTTATGTGATGTTGCATCCGAGATATGTTCTTGAAATTGGTAGTGATGTCGCACCAACCATTCCACACATTGCAATTTTGACAACTATAAAATTATCTTCCATAGTTCTTCGGGGTCCGTAAAACCATCACAACCATTGTTGTATGGCATCTCTTGCAAGAAGGATTTGATAAAGCATGGCTATTTTGACTACTCATTTCGTCTACACAAACAAAAATTAAAAAGGGTTAGATATTAACTTATTCCACTATTTTGTCTACACAAATAAAAATTAAAAAGGATTTGACTACTATTTCAACTATTTCGAACATTACCAACTTATTCCATATGCCTTATGAAAGTGCAGAAACAATTTTTTTATTTTGTGTTTTTTTTTTATAGTATAATGCCTTGTCAGTCGCTATATCTTATGCAACTTATTCCATATGCCTTATGAAAGTGCAGAACATTTCGACCATATTCCCGTAGGCCTTAGTTTTCAATAACCAAATATAATGCCTCTTGAGAAATCGGAGCAGATAATGCCTCTTGATACCTGAACAAAGTTAAGATCACAAGACTCAGACAAAATGTTATAATACCCAACCAGCACGGAACTTGTGCCCATTCCTCCTTTATCAGCACAAGTGGGACTAAAACATCAAGTTAATAAACTAAAATTAAATGGTATACAATGAGTTGGCTGTCTACTATTTAGGTCCTGTACCAGTTTGTGACAGTACAGTGTGTGCTACAATGATGAAATGGTCCAGTTTGGAATTGTTGCCTAGTGCACATATAGATCGAGGAGTATATTTAAGAGATTTAATTCAAGCCTTAAATATCAAATCTAAAACCATACACACTAATATGCTAATAAACAGTATATGATACAAACAAAGTTGGTATCAGTTATAGTGGAACAATTTTCTGTGCTGGCAAAGCATTTATATAGTAGTAAAAGATGATAAATGCATGAGTTACAGTAAAAAATCAAACTGAAAGCGGAAGTAATTATTAAAGTAATAGACAGAAGAAATAAATCACCCAAATTTAGTACAAGAGATCATTTTGTAACAATGTTGTAGTTTGTTTAGGCCGCAATTGTAAGAATTAAATAATAAAAGATAAGAAAAATACGTTAAAGACACTAACTGAAGTGTAAACCAGTGAGATTTAAAAAAGGTAACTCTGATAGAAAATTCATCCTTCATAGGATGAAACTGAAATTATCGGAGTGTGATTAATGAAAGAAAACGAAATTGAACAAGTCAGATCCACAATTTCACACTAAATGAGAAGAGCACGGATAACCGTACTGTGAATCGATACATTCATCCCCTCCATCGAAATGTGGATCATCTATTTACTTAGGAGAGAGGAGATGCGTTACCTAGGGTTTCGCTGCCCTGCTGTGAGAGAGCATCGCTGCCTTGCCGTGAGAGAAAGCGTCGCTAGGTGGCTGCATTTCCAATCAGCGGGGCTAGCTAATCTCGCGTGATGCGCTGTACCAAGAGAGGCAGGGCTAGGGTTTCGCCAGGGAGGAGGTCGGGCTCCAAGAGAAAGAAATTTTAATTCGCGTGAGGAAGCACTGTTTAATTAAACTGGATTCGTATAGTGAAACCCATCTCCGAAAATTAACATTTAATCCATCTAGCATTTGGCACGAATCTTGAAGCACATCCAACGACTTAAAACGTAAATTAAAACCAATCTTTTAATTTGCAATGCACGGTAGTTTTACGCTATATATATGGAGTAAAGCTACCGTGCTTTGCAAATTAAAGTGGGTATTTAAATTTGCGCTCATATCTCTATTTTTAAAGTTCAAATAGTCAATATGAACCATTCAACATGATTTTCATATTGAAATGTACTTGGAGACCAAATTTTATTTTTTTTTGGAATTTTTTTACTATTTATTAAGCCACTTTAAAAATCAGAAAATCCGGGTGAACAGTAAAAATTTCTGGACCACCGGATTGGCGATTTTCAAAGTGTCTTAATATATAGTAAAAAAAAATCAAAAAAATGTATAATTTGGTCTCCAAGCACATTTCAATATGGAGATCATGTTGAACAGTTCAGATTAACTATTTGAACTTTGAAAATAGAGATATGAGCGCAAATTAAAACACTCACTTTAATTTGCAAAGCATGGTAGCCTTACTCTATGTGTGTGTGTGTGTGTGTCTGTGTGTATATATATGTGGGTGGGTGTATGTGTGTGTGTGTGTGTGTGTGTATTTATGGAGGTTGGCTAATATCAAAACGTTTGCACCACGGCTCCCGTGCAACCAAGTCGGTTCAATTTTCAAAGCCCAAATGATCGATCCAAACCGTTAGATGTGATCCTTATATTAAAATGTGCTTGTAGACCAAATTTTACATTTTTTTTTAATATTTTTACAATTTATTAAGCCACTTTGAAAATCAATGATCCAACGGTAGCTTCTGGTTTTACTGTTTGGTTAAGCCATTATTGAATCAGCAATTTTCAATGTGGCTTAATAAATAGTCACTAGTACAAAAAACCCCTTCACTGACCCTCAATCACCGACTGTTTTATTATGTAACAGTCAGTGTAGAGACTATGTGGCAAAATTGTAAAAAAGAACAACTTCAACACTGACTGTTCACTTTTAAAAACAGTCAGTAAACCAACACTGACTGTTATTTTTCCTACCCGTCAGTGTTTCTTATATCCTTCACCGACTGTTTTTATTTAAAAACCGTCAGTGTAGAGCAGTCACCAACACTGACTGTTTTTTTAAGGGAAGCGTCAGTGTTGTCCTAACTTTCACTGACTGTTTTTTTAATATAACAGTCAGTGTTGAGCAGTCATCAACACTGACTGTTTTTTTAAGAGAAGCGTCAGTGTTGTCTAAACTTTCACCGACTGTTTTTTTCATATAGCAGCCAGTGTTGAGTAGTCACCAACACCGACTGTTTTTTATTTAGGAACCGTCAGTGTTGAATAACTTTCACCGACTGTTTTTTATTTAGAATCCGTCAGTGTTGATATATTTTCACCGACTGTTTTTTTATTAAGAAACCGTCAGTGTTGATCACTTTCACCGACTGTTTTTATTTATAAACCGTCAGTGTTGATAACTTTCACCGACTATTTTGATTTAAAAACCGTCAGTGTTGATAATTTTCACCGACTGTTTTGATTGAAAAACCATCAGTGATTTGTTGGAATTCGGTGCTCTCATCAAATATTCAAAACATTCAATAAAATATATATATTCAAAACATTAATACTAAATTGCACCCACATTTCTCAAGTTCTGATACAAAATTGCACCCCTCGAAATTCAGTAATTTAAGTTAGTTCTGATACAAAAGGTTTATACATTTTGTATTGTCTGTAGTTGTAGTTAATGTGAATTGACAAATTTGGAAGTCTCAATTGCAGTAGACATTTAATTAAAATTTGAACATTAGAGAACAAATTTTTTCATATTATAAATAAAAATAACTAACCTCTTTTATAATAATAATAATAATAATAATAATAATAATAATTTCTTATGAGAGGATAAAAATTAAGATCGGAAGCATGAGAAGCTTTTCATAAGAATATTTTGAATTTTGCATCATTTCTAATCTATTCCTCATGTAGGTTAAATCATAAAAATAATGATTCCAAAAATATTCTCATGAAAACGAACCACCATCACACTTAACTTCGCACATGAGAATATTATTTTAATTTTTTTAGAAGCTCTACTTTAATCAAATTATTAATTATCATATTTTTTTTTTTTAATATCTTATATGCATGTTTCCTTGAATATCAATTTGTTTTGGAATTATTCATGTTTAGTTTTTATATTGGTGATTATTTTTTATTAACTAGATGCATATTATGTAACGAACAATCAGTGTTGATAGTTTTGTCTACACCGACTGTTTTTTCAATTAAACAGTCAGTGTTGCTTAATTAATTTAGGTAACTAACATCAAAATTTGACGTTAATTTTAAAAAATATTTTGTAATGAAAATTATATTAGTAATGTTTATGCAATAATTAATGTTATAACATGTTTATTGCTTAATTAAATGATTTTGACACATTAAATTATATAGCACTACATGCATGTTGCATATATGACTCGCATCTTCTATTCATGAACATGAAACATAAACTCTTGTTTCGTGAGTTAACGAAGACATACAAGAATATGTCGTCTGTGGGTCGATCAGAACCGTTTAAATTAAAGATCACTACATTTATTGCCTTGCATACAAGTTTGATCAAAATGTGTTTTTATTTACCCATCCATCTAGTTGACCGAAAATTGAAGCATCGTATGGTCATAAACACTTCGTGTTGGATCAAAGCTCATACATAATAAAGCTTCCGAACTTTTATGTTGATTACGTTCAATGTTCTCTCTTGATCATTTTAAAAAAGATTTGGAATGATTTCACTACAGATCGACTGTTGATTTTCCGGATGAAAATGAACGGTCTGATTCCAAACTAACTTTTATGGTGATTTTATTATCAATTTTTCTATTTTTTTTATTCACTGACTGTTTTATTTCAGAACCGTCAGTGTTGATACTTTTACTGACTGTTTTTATTTCAGAACCGTCAGTGTTGATATACTATATTGACTGTTTTTTAATTTGAAACTGCCAGTGTTGATATACTATACTGACTGTTTTTTTTTAGAAACAGTCAGTGCTGATATTTTATACCGACTGTTTTTATTTCTGAGCCGTCGGTGTTTTATTCTGCACTGACTGTTTTATATTTTGTGAGCCGTCAGTGTTGTGGTTGATACAACGACTGTTTTTAATTTCAGAACCGTCGGTGATGTTTCATTTACTGACTGTTTTATTTTTATTTTTGGGATCCGTCAGTGTGTTGGCAATGTCATTTCCTAAATCCTTCCAAATTTCGTTCTGCCGCGCAAAAAATTAAGTTTCCCACTTAAAACTTCCCCTCAGCCAAACCCTTCCCCTCCGCGCAAATTCCCTCCGCTGTTTATCTTCGCCAAACAATTGAATCTTCGTTGTTTCTCTCCGCCGCCAAACAGTCCGCTACTCCTCTGTTTCTCCCCGCTCCGCCACCGGTCCACTACTCCGCCACCAGTCCGCTCCGCCACCAGTCTGCTACTCCATCACCAGTCCGCTGCTCGCCACCAGGCCGTCAGTGTCGTGTTCTCTCCGCCACCAGGCCGCTTTTCTTGCGATTTTACCTCCGCCGCCAGGCCGCTTTTCTTGCGATTTTACCTCCGCCACTGACCAATCACCACCCCTAAAATTGTAACTGCAGGAAGTCCAAGTGCCTAAATTGTAAGTTGCCTCTGCTATTTTGTAATACAAAATTCATTGTATGTACATTTTTTGGATTTTCTTCAATGTCCGAATGTGAGTAATCAGTAGTTAAAATAATGTGTTGGTGACTTGGTGTGGTACATGGAAAAGCGAAAAGCTGTGTGTTAGTTGCAAGAAAGCTTGGTATTGCTCTGAGACACCATGTACTTCTGTGTTATTTTGTTATTTTTTTTTCTCCTGTCTTATCTTTTCTTTTCTTTGCTTATTTTATTTTATTTTATTTTCATCAGGCTGTGCATTTGAAATCAGACCACAGGAGTGAATGCCACAAGCTTACTGCTCCTGATTCTCTGATTTTTTTTTTATTTTTTTTTGCATTTCAAGGCCCGTAGGCTAAACTATTACATGTTCCTAACAGCTCTTTCTTACATTTGGGTTTAGGAATTCTCACTTTCAATACTCAGAGTCTATTGCAAAAATTAAACCTCCTAAAGGGAACCGTTACCAGTAAGCCTGAACAAAGGAAATGTGTAGCCTACATAGTCAATCCCTTGAGTTCTACCTGCCTTTGCTAGATGGTCGGCCACATCATTATGTTAATTTATGTTAATTCAGCTTGGGATTAGTCAGCAGGGTTAGGTGCTATGCATTGTTCTTAGAAGAGAGATTTGAATATTTTAGCATGCTCAACTATGACTTGGAGACTGATCCACTGGTATGTGATCTAAATTATGTTTCATTTTCTGATTATTGATCGTGTATACTATTTTTGTTTGTGTGTGTGTGTATTTTGCAGAGATCGAAGAATCTTGACATAATAGAACTACTTAATCAACTGCCAGCTCTACAACAACTTCTATGTTGCTTACTTAATTGCATGGTAAATGTTTAATTATTAATTGTATTTTTTGAAATTGCATAGAGTTCTAAGTCTTGAATACTATTTTTAGTAGCATCCTACAATGTTTTAGTTCATCATGCACTAACAATGGTGAGTTTTCTAATTGTAAGAAAATATTAATTGGTCCAATCTTGTTTGTGTTGTATTTTTATTTAATAGTTTCCTAATTGTAAGATACTAAGCTGATGCTAGTAATCTGTTACAGAGAGATCAAATTGTACTAATTACTATTTTCAACATTGTGTGGTTGTGATATTCTTTAGGAATTTATTTAGCCATTCATATTGGATCATTTGATAAAAGAAAACATGGATGACCCGGAGAGAAGATCCTCCAAACTACAAGGTATAACTGGACAGAAAATATATGATGTCTCTGTGATTTCTTTCTTTAAGGATATCAGAATTTGTGAATAAAATTCACATGATCCTGTCGGTGCAGTAACAATTTATATGTCCCGTTATTCTATATAGCCCAAATTTTGTATATCTACCCAGGTATATACCTAATTACATACTTGTAATGCAATATTTATGCCATTTCTTCATTTTACTGCGTATAATAACAGATGTATAAATGTTTGTTTTCTGATACAGTCGTAATAGAGGCAAATTGTGAAGAACCACTCCTTCCCTGGCCCCAATCCGTCCAAAAAACCGGACTGGTACTTTTTTATTATAGAAAATTATTATATTCCTTCATTGTTCTTTTGAAAATTAGGTTTTGATATGTAGAACCAACCAATAAAGACATAAGCATCTCAAACTACTTACATCTAATTTTCGTTTTTTTTGTCTTATATTACAAATAAAGGAGACATTGTGTTCAATTTGACGTGGAAAGGGTTCTGAAGCCCCTCTGTGAATAGGAGATGCATCAATGGAGTATAGTTAGCAGCTCCTGTGTGACTATTTACAATTTATAGCCTTTTAAAAATTACTTAAGATTGAATATGTTATGTTGTTATTATGTGCTAATATGTGTTATGTAAAATTTGTTATAGTGTGATTTTTTGTGAATGAATATGTTATGTTGTTAAATTGTGTTGTCTTTTGTTTATATTGTTTAAAATATTTGTATGATATTGTATTTAATGTCAATGAATGTCGAATAGTAATATATGGCTAGCAAAAATATGGAGGCTAGCCCCGATACAAGAAGAACCATGCCAAAATTTTTATGCCAACTCTGACTGTTTTTAAAGAAAAATAGTCAGTGTTGATGACTCTCACCGACTGTTTTTGAAGAAAAACAGTCAGTACTGAAGACTTTCACCGACTGTTTTTCAAGAAAAACAGTCAGTGTTGAGGACTTTCACCGACTGTTTTTGAAAAAAAAACAGTCAGTGTTGAGGACTTTCACCGACTGTTTTTGAAGAAAAACAGTCAGTGTTGAGGACTTTCACCGACTGTTTTTGAAGAAAAACAGTCAGTGTTGAGTACTTTCACCGACTGTTTTTTAACCGTCAGTGTTGAGTATCTACACTGACTGTTTTTTACCCGTCAGTAAAGGTATATCTACACTGACGGTGACATCACTGACGCTTCAATAACAGTCGGTATAGGGATATTTTAACAGTCAGTAAAGGGGTTTTTTGTACTAGTGAGTATAAAATTTGATCTCCAAGCACATTTTAATATAGGGATCCACTACAACAAAACTGCGTATTAGCGACCGGTATCAGCGACCGGTGCTGTCGTCGGTCGCTGATGTCCATTTTCCTCCCAAAAAAAAATAAAATGACAAAAAAATCTGGCGACTAGTTTATCAGCGACCGATATCAGCGACCAGTTTGATCCCCGGTCGCTGAAGGTCATTTTGTTTAAAAATAAGAAGAAAAAACATATACGACAAAACCTTTCAGCGACCAGTGCCATCACCATCAGCGACCATATGGTACCGGTCGCTGAAAGTTTTCTCTGAAAAACCCCGCGGATCCCTTTCTTCTTCTCCCAGTGGCGCTTTTCTAATTTTCTAGATTTAGACCTCTGCTGAAAAACCTCCACTGACGAAATCTCACCTCCTCTGCCTGACGAAATCATCACCGTCACTCTGACTCTCTCCCTCAGTTTCTCTCTGATTTCTCTTTCTCCGTTTTATTTTATTTATTTTATTTTTTTTACTGGTGCTACAATAGAACCATTTATTTATGGTTTCTCTGTCTTTAATTTCTTTGATTTGCTTTGATTCTAGATAGAAGAAGGGATCGACAACCAGAATTCAAATTTCTCACTTTCGTGTTGGTGAAATGAGGTGGTTTAAACCCGACCTCTCATATATCTAATATGTGCAGTAAGCCCCCTTCTCTTTTAAACCTATATTGGGACTAAGGACGGTACCAAATCTGATTCTGGCATGATTTAGAAATGCCAGGGACCAATATGTGAATTTATTAGAGAGAATAAATCGAAAAGTTGGAAAATTTTGATATAAATGGTACCTTGTTTTGAATAAATTCCTCATATAATTTTGAATAAGTTAAATGACCTTTGCTAATCGATTAGGCTCTTAGCTAGTATGCATGCTTATAATTTTTGAGACAAATTTCTCACCACTGATACTTGATTAACCTCCTTGAAACCATAACTGGTTTTCTAAATATGCTTTCTGATTTTTTATGGTGATGTACTTAGATGATAATAAGCAGCTGATCTTGACAATTCTGGACAACCAAAATTTGAGAAAGATGTCAGAAAGAGCCCAGTAAGTTTTCTTTTGTTATCTTTGCAGAGAAAAAAGCTTTGTACTTTCTGTGCTATTCATTTAAAATGTTCCTCGTACATATGAGAATGCAGATGTATCAACATACTTCAATTATAGTAATTTGTTAGTAAATTTCAGCAATTATTATATGAGCTACATACTTGAAATTAGCAATCATTTAGTTAAATTTTGCAAATTTTTGGATAGGTAACATGAACACCTCCATTAGTTGTTGTCATGCTTCGAAAGTTCGAAGGCAGAAATATCGACTCCTCTTTGCAAAAAATGTCAAAGCAAGAGTGTTGTGCCAAAACAATATATCATAAAGAACTATGGAACATAATTTTATAGCAGTCCTATTATACATTTTAATAGTTGTACTTCGTTTTATAATTTTGTTTAAACGACATGTGATGCGATGGCTTGTGATGTAATGATATTTTTTTAATGTTTGCTTTAAGTCTTCATGAGATGTAATTAACAATTTAAAAGGTTCAGTATGATTCGACCAGTATGGTTCAACAGCTTTGTGATTATAGATTTTCAATCAACTAAAAATGGTAATGCATTATACTAAAAGCAAGGATTAAATATGATTTAGGGTATCAGCGACCGATGTTGAGTATTAGCGGCCGCATTTACCAATCGCTGATGCCTTAACATGACGTCACCAAACAATTTTAGCCACCAAAAAGTTTGGGTCGCGGATGACTTATCAGCGACCGGGATGACGTCATTCAGCGACCGGTGACATCATCTGGCAAGAATCAGCGACCGGAATATCAGCGACCAAATAGACTATCAGCGACCGGCGCCATACTTATTAGTGACCAGAAAGACCGGTCGCTGATACACCTTTCTGCTGTAGTGATCACATCTACCGGTTTGGATCGATTATTTGGGCTTTGAAAATCGAAAAACGACTTGGTTGCACGGGAGCCATGGTACAAACATTTTGATATTAGCCAACCTCTAGCATGCTTAGCCACCTCATTTATTATTAAAAAAAATATCATTTGTGTTGAAATTTAATTTAAATTTTTTATATGTTTTAACTGCTCTTATATGTAATACAATAATTTTAAAGGACTTTACGTAAAATTTCAGAATCAAGATTGCCCCTTCATTTCAAAATTGTACTTCAGTTTCTAAATCGGTATTTTTGACTGTGTGAAGATAAGAATAGAATTTGGAAAGCCCATATGGGCTCAAGAACCGTCCGATTCACTTCAAGATCCGTGCACACGACAATTGATGCAGCCATGCACGAACTATGTTTTCATACTAACAAGAACAAGTGGTGCAACTATTTGAACTATATTACCAAGCCATGATATGATCAAGAGGTTATGTCGATATATGGTCCAGTACCTGTTATAGCAAATGAGGCTAGAGAAGGTGCCATGTAGAGAAGAGATTATGATTACGCTCATATATAGAAGCATATTCTCAAACAGGTTCTGTGATGCAATAAATTTTATATTTTTTCTTCTGTATATTTTCGGACGAAACTCAAAAATATTAAATATAAATCACATAGGACGGATCCACTTACACCATTTTTTGGTGACACCGAATTATACCCTACATTTTTAAAATTCAAACAGTCAATCCAAATCATTTAACACGTTGGATATATTAAAATGTGCTTGCAGATCAAATTTTATATTTTTTTAAAATTTTTTTTTACTATTTATTAAGATTGGTACAAAAAATTAATGGTCTGAAAACAATGATTTTGTAAAATACTTAATAAGTAGTAAAAAAAATTTTAAAAAATGTAAAATTTGGTCTCTAGGCATATTTTAATATGGAGGTCATGTTGAACGGTTTGGATCGACTGTTTAGACATTAAAAACTTCAAAAATAGATGGTGTAATTTTGTATTATCAAAAAATGGTGCAAGTGGATCTTCCTCATCACAACAACTAAAAAGTATAGTTAGGTTCTTACAAGATTTATTTTTGAATAGCAACTTTTGGCGGCATAAAAGTAAATATATATATATATATGAGGAGGATTCAAATGCACCAATATTTTATGCTCCAAATTCGTTCCAAATTCTGGACCGCTATTTCAATTCAGATGAATGGCTCAGATTTTCTCCGCCTTGGATTCTTTGTTTCCAAAAGCATGCGCTCAATCTTCTCCGGTGAACAAAAATACTGACCCTTCTCTCTCTCCATTCGTTCGTTCTCCCCACCCCTCTCGGACTCTTTTACAATGTTGATTTTGCATAGTACTAATAAAAAAAGAAAAATGCTTCCAGTTTTACCGAGGACTTTCTATCTACATTCATAAGAAGCACAAAATCTGGTTTTTGGTTGAACCCCAAATTGATTTGATTATTACTCGGCTAGCAACAAAAAAAAGGAAAAGAAGCACACAATCTGTTTTGTGTTTGAACCTCAAATTGATTTGATAATTTCTCGGTTAGAAAGAAAAGGAATTGAAAACCGTGTGAAATCAATTTTGGTGGTGCCTAGTCTCTCAGAACTAATCATATTTCTGCGTTTTATTGATACTGGGATTTCGTTGTCTTCAGGGTCGGACCCAAGCCTATCCGGGGAGGGGGGGGGGTGCCCCCTCCTGGATTTTGCGTGTTTTAGCGGAAGTCGGGACGTTTCGATCGACTCTACCCCTTTCTGGAATTTTTTTTGTCCCCCGCTGGATGTTTAATTTGTAGTTCGGGTTAAATTTAGGGTTAAAATTAAAGTAAATTTCTTCAATTTTGATTAATAATTAGAATTATATATTTTAATATCAGAAATTACAAGTCAGAGCATTGAAAAGTATAAATTAAAGCATTATTTTTTTATTAAATACTTAATTAGTTAATAGATTTGGACCCGTTTATTTATTTAAACCCAATTCGATATTTTTTTGCCCCCTCCTGACGAAAATTCTGGATCCGCCCCTGATTGTCTTGCATATTGAAAGAAATTAAATAGGAACTTAAAGAAAGTAGATTGCGTCAGAGAATGAAGATGATGGCAATGAGGGCTTGACGGAGGTTGAAAGCATGGCTGGTTTGCTGGTAGGCACGGCGGAGGCAGCAACTGCAGCCGTGATGTCATTCACTGGAGAAAGATAAAAGTTAATTTCTTCATTGTGAGAAGGAGAACGAGGCATGGCTATAGTGCTATTTCGTTCACAGGAGAGAATCGGAGAATTCGAAGCGACCTGCGCTGGAGAGAAAAAACTACCTATTTTGTTCACTGGAGAGGAAAGGAAAGAATTGAGCGCGTGTGTTTGGAAATGAAGAGTCAGAGGTGGAGAGAAGTCTTGAGCCGTTCATCTGAAATGAAATAAGCGGTTCAGGATTTGGAATGAATTTGGAGCACAAAATATGGTGCAGTTGAACCCTCCTCAATATATATATATATATATATATATAGAGTTGGGCTATGGTACTCTATAGAGTAAAAGGTCTTGGTACTCTACGGCACTATATTTTCATTTTAAAAATTCAAACACCCGATCCGAACTGTTGAACATGTTCTTCATATTGAAATGTGCTCGGAGACCAAATTTTACATTTTTTGGAATTTTTTGCTATTTATTAAGCCACTTTGAAAATCGCAGATCCGATGGTCCATAAATTTTTACTGTTTTTTTACTGTTCACAGCAGATCTGAGATTTTCAAAGTGGCTTAATAAATAGCAAAAAAATTCCAAAAAATATAAAATTTAGTCTCCAAGCACATTTCAATATGAGGAACATGTTCAACGTTCGGATCGGGTGTTTGGATTTTTAAAACGGAGATATAGCGTAGAGTACGAAGGCCTTTTACTCTATAGAGTACCATAGTCCATCTCTCTCTCTATATATATATATATATCTGCTATGAATGGCATAGTTTAGCTATAAAGTAAAAAAAAAACTGTGTTTAAAATTGGCTCAATCCGAATTTAAACAAGATGTCTTGTGTTATTTTAGCACTCCAAACTCCATCAATTTTATTTATATCCAATATTTAATAGAAATTGCCAAATATATCCACCAAAGTTAGGTTTTATTAAATCTACCCAAACTAATCAATTATTGGCCGGTCCTTAATTTGTAATAGGAACCGGCCAATTATTGGTTGGTCCTTAACTTTTTTTTAATATTTTTTTGAAAAAAGTTATAATTTTTATATTAAAATATTTGAAATATTATTTTTGTTTCTTTTTTAGATAAAATACTATATAATTTGATTTATTAGAAAGACTACAACAAATAATTTAGATCAATATTTTTCAGATCGAATTTTTCGCGGCTATAAGAAAAATTAAAATATTTCTTTGTGTGTTATTGGAAAAAAAATAAAAATGTTTTCAATCTGAGTTATTGATCCCGGTTCAAAAGTCACTTTTAGGTAAATATAAAAAATATTTGTATCCTTTTATTTTCAAAAAACTAAAAAATATATCTGCAACTGTATGTATCAGAAGTTTTTAAAATTTTTTTTTTTTGGGAAATTGAAATTATTATTTTATTTTTTATTAAAATATTAGAAATTTTTTATATGTTTCTTTGAAATTGGATAGAATAATATACAATTTAATTTATTAGAAAGAATCAAACAAGTAACCCGGATCAATATTTTTCATATCGGACTTTTCACAGCTGTAAGAAAATTTTTAATAATTCTTTATATGTTATTTGAAGAAAATAAAAACTCTTTGAATCTGAGTTATTAATTCCAGATCAAAAGTCACTTCTAAGTAAATATAGAAAATAATTGAATTTTTATATTTTAAAAAAAATCTTATATTCTCTTACACATTTTCTGACACCATTGAATTTTTATTATTTTCCAAAAACAGACAAATTCAATTATTTTATATATTTACCTAGAAAAGACTTTTGATCAGGGATTAATAACTCAGATTCAAAGCATTTCTGTTTTTTCAATAACATACAAAGAGATATTTTAATATTTCTTACAGCCGTGAAAAGTCCGGCCTGAAAAATATTGATACAGGTTATTTGTTTCAGTCTTTCTAATAAATTAATTATATAATATTCTTTCCAATTTCAGAGAAATATATAAAAATTCTAATATTTTAATAAAAATTAAAAAATAATCTCAATTTCCAAAAAAAAAACAGAGAGACACATCGTTTTAAAAACTTCTGATGTAGTTACGGATATATTTTTTTATTTTTTTTTAAATAGAAGGTTCCAAATATTATATATATTTACCTAGAACTTTTGAACCGGGATCAATAACTAAAATTCAAATTATTTTTATTTTTTTCCAATAACACAAAAAAATATTTTAATTTTTCTTAAAGCCGCAAAAAATTCGATTTGAAAAATATTGATCCGGATTATTTGTTGTAGTATTTCTAATAAATCAAATTATATATTATTACATCTATTTTTGAAAAAATATATAAAATATTTATAATATTTCAAAAAAAAAAATTATAACTATTCCAAAAAAAAAGTTAAGGACCGACTAATTATTGGCCGGATCCTATTAAAAATTAAGGACCAACCAATAATTGGCCGGTTTGGATAAATTTAATAAAATCTAACTTTGGTGGACATATTTGACCATTTCTATTTAATGTTAGATATATATATATAAAAATGACGGCTGCAAACTCACCTTTACTATTTCCAAAAGACAAAAGGGCTCTTCCGAAAATAAACTACTAATATTAGCCCGACAGCCCAAATCCCTTTTGTCAAGCCCATGGGCCAAATCGGTGTTTTCGACTTGTCTCTGCTCTAGATAAATTATTACCAACTTTTCAAGGCAACCATAACCCTAGACATCTCCTAAATCCGACCTCATCATCGTCTCCAGTTCCGACGTGTACCGATTTCCGACAGTGATCTCCGTCCCTGTTGCCACCTCTTCTAAACAGGTAGATTCTCTTCCCTCATCAACCTCTCCAGTTCCTTGTGTTTCTTTTTCTATATTTCTTTTCTTTGTTTAGAAATGTTTCAATTATTTAGGTTATCGTAAGCTGAGTCGATTGCTTTGTTGGCCATGTCGGATGCTGTTCCTTTACAGGTAACAAATTAATTTAATGTATTTTTCTCTTTTATCACAGCGATTTCAATTTAGTTATTTCTCGTTAGTTACTTGGAAGTCCATTTTTTTTTTCTTGTAAAAAATCAAAGTGGTATAGTAGGATTGTAGAATGATACTGGGGTTAACTGTTGTAATGTAGTGTCCAAGAATATACTGTTATAATGGACAAATTTTAAAGGAACTGGGATGAGAGTGACAATGGCGGATGGTGAAATGAGAGAGGAGAGATAATCAGACTAACTAACACTATATTGATTATTTGTTTCTTCTCCATTTGAGATTGAGTGCGAAAGGTCCAGTTCTGATAATAGAGGTCCACACGTCAGTTGCTTAACCTTCTTATTTGCTCTATTGTTGGGTTCTGCCTGTAAACGTCTTAGCTGTTTTCTTTTATTGCTTTGGTCAGTTGGATGTTCACACATAAATAATACGTCATATATGTGTCTGGATCATATTTGTGCAGGGTAATATATTCTTATTTTCTAGTAGACCTTGCATACTGCAGTATAAAATTTAGATACTTCTAGTATCTAGGTGAAATAAGATTTTTTTTTTTTTGAAATTCAGATAAGAAAATCTGATATTTATATCTAATACATAAAATAAATCAAACGAAGATATGGGATTTTATCCCGTCCTTTTTTCTGAAAAACAAAATCAGAATTCTGATATTTTTTTATAAAAGAGAATTTTTTAATTAATTAACCTAACAATCTGGCCCCTTCAAGCATAGGTCCCTTAAATGTACTCCTGCCCTAGTGCCCTGCCCAAAATGCCCTTAGCTTCATCTCTTCTGTTCAACCATTTGAGCAATTCAAAATAGCCTATGGCTAACCCAATTTACCCCGAATTGTGATTAGATTGTGATATGTAAACTCTGAAATTCTTGTGATCCAATGTGATTGTTTGAGAGGAGAGAGAATTCAAATTTCAAATTACCATTTGCAGTTCATAATCTCGACCTTGGATAATTTTTTTATTGTTCGTATTAGTGTTTCATACAATGCTAATTGCTTACATGAAGCGTGCTAAGTTGCCTTTTGTCTGAAGCATTTACCAGAACTTCACATTCATTGGTTCCATTTTGGTGTGATTATGATATAATAGGCAATATTCTTTTTTTTTTCCTTTGTTTACATAAATTGACATTTGAAACTGATGTAGAATGTGATGCTGGAATTTCGAGCTGGGAAGATGTCCCTAGAGGGAACTAGAGTGGTAGCAGATACGCGCAAGGGGCTGGTGCGCATTGGCCGGGTAAACACTAAACAGATTTATTCTATTTCTTTCATTTCTTTTCATCTCATTTCAAGAGATCATAAATTTTGTTATTTCATTTTCTAGGGTGAAGAAGGATTGGTCCACTTACAATGGCTTGATCGAACCCAGAATATAATTGAAGATGTATCTTTTGTTCTCTCTCTCTTTTTTTTAGAAGTTATCGATATGAAAATTGTGTCAGAGAAATATAGCTAAGACTTTATATGACCAAATATCACAGGACCAAATTGTCTTTCCAGATGAGGCTGTTTTTGAGAAGGTAATTTCTTATCACAGTTATTTCTTGTGTTTACAAGGTTTTTTCTTCTTCTTTTATATCTTTATTGACCTAATTTATTCTCTATTTACTTCATTAGGTGAACCAATCATCTGGAAGAGTTTACATCTTGAAATTTAGCTCAGATGGTAGAAAATTTTTCTTCTGGATGCAGGTTAATGTCTTATATGCCACATTTACCCTTGTGAAAAACTTTGCACAAGCTGGTTATAATACTTTCTGTAATCTTTAGGAGCCAAGCACTGAAGGTGACTTAGCAATATGCAACTCAGTCAACAATTGTCTCAATCGGCCTTTAGGTAATTGTTAATCTTTGGACAATTTTTTTTAGTGAGGCTACGATACTATGTACAGCGCATATTGGTCTGTACTATGGATCAATATCTCCAATTTTAAGTACCAAAAAGTCATTATGAACTGTTCAACATGATCTTTGAATGAAAATGTACTTGTAAATCAAATTTGACATTTTTTTAGAATTTTTCTACTATTTTTGTAGATAGGTAGAAAATCACTTGATCTAAAGATTCTGAACCATTCAAAAGTAGTATTTTTCTACCTATCTAAAAAAAAGTAAAAAAAATTCTAAAAAGTTAAAATTTAGTCTGCAAGTACATTTTCATATGAAGATCAAGTTGAACGGTTTGGATCAATTGTTTGGACTTTAAAAATGAAGATGTCGGTCGTAGTACAAACTACAGACCAATCTGCGCTATGCATAGTAACATTGCCTCACTAATATTTTTTTTTTGTGTACATTCAATAATAAGCTCTTAACTTTGTTGGTTTTAGATATGATGGGTGATGATGAAGCAGAGGTCTCGGTTCCTGTCCAGGAATCAGAAGAGGCCACTGAGGATGACATCTCTTCTAGGTATTCCTGTATATTTTACTTATCAAGAGGCCAAACAAGCACCTTATGTTAATTCGTTATTTGTATTTAGTTAACAAACACAGCATGAATTGTTGCCCCATGTCAGGTTCATATTGGTTCTTGACTAGTAATTAGTTTACAAATAACACTCTTTACCACTTTATAGAATTACATCTATGATGTATCTCAAATGGAACTTAATCAATAGTCAAAAACTATCTTCAGGATGAACTAATCAGTGTTTAGATAATTTCATATTGAGAAAACCCAATAACATTCTGCCATTTTTTGGCAAATCATGTAATGTTAATGACCACACTTTATGTGATTGTTATATTTACCTTGAATTAATTGCACATCTAATTTTTTCAGCCATAGCAGTTAACTTTTAACCTTTTTTTATTTGGAATATCTCAGATGGATAAATAAAAAACTGTACTTGCCTAAATGCAGTGTTAGTTTTATCAAATTACTGGGGTCTCATCCTCTCATATATAGGGGTGTTCATCGGGTCCGGTTTATTTGGTTTTTAACCGAACCGAAAAAATTCGGTTCAAATGGTTCGGTTCGGTTTAAATTATGATGTTTTTCGGTTTATTTAAATTGGTTTGGTTTCTGATTTGGACAACTCATGTTAACCGAACCGACCGAAGTCTTTGCGTAATCACGTGCCTTAACTTCATGTCTTATCTTTTTGACTTTCTCTCTACTGTCCCAGCAGTAACTTTTCGTACACCCTCATAATTACCTACCTGCTCTCTCTCTTTCTCTCTCTCCCAAGCTTTCTATTTTTTTTGAAAAATTGGCAGATGCCTCTCCCAAGCTCTCTGTTTCTCTCTTCCTCGTTCTTTCTCTCTTTCAAATTCTCAATCACTCTAACGGAGAATATCACAAAGTTATTGCTCCTTCCAAACTACGTAAGGACTTGAAAGCACAAAATCGAAGTTCTTTCAATCCTTCTCTCTATTTTTAATTTTATTCTAAGTTAGATTTCACTCATGTTCTTCTTTTCTTTTTGTAATACCTACCTGTGTACTGTGGCACTAAGCATACATGTCAGTAGGTAGTTTTTCATTCCTGTTTTTCTTCTTTTAGTTTTCCTGGTAAATAATTACTGTAATCTGTCTTTTTATCAATGAAATCTTAGCAAAGTTTTGTAACTTAGCAGCTTTAATATTTGGAACTTAGCAAAGTTTTGCAATGGGCCTACGGGCATGTACAAACCAAAAAAAACTTTGGTTTGTTTGGTTAAACCGAACAAACCGAAATAAACTTTGGTTTGGTTTTAATCAGTTGATAAGGTTAATTCGGTCGGTTCGGTTTAATTTTCAAAAACCAAACAAAACTTTGGTTTGTCTATTTTATTTCGGTTTTAACCAAACCGAACCGATGAACACCCCTACTCATATACAATAATTTAAACTTGCTTTATGTCTATTATTAGTTATTTTATCTATCTGTCTGATTATGATAGGATATCTAGATAGTATTGAATGACAATCAATACTTGTGACTTCATATTGAAATTTCTTTTGTAGTTTGGCACTCTCTGATACTTATAGCTTTATTTAGGTTGAACCATTGTTGGATTCCTGCTTTAGATGCACAAAGCATTATAAATCGAGTAACCAGAAGTTTAGGGGGGCTTTTATAAATCAGACCTTCCCTTTGTTGAGTTCAATTATGAATTTATTGTTAAACTCTCTTAAAAGCTTTTGAGTTCTTATGTAGGAAGTTATTTTTTTGGTCCCAACTCAGATCTCAATTTGACATTGTCAGTATCATTGCATGCATCTTATGTACACAACATGAGAGTTAAGAGTGGCCTAAACATGTGATTTAGATTCATTCAGAGTAACTTAATCATAGTCTTTGCCTTTCCACTTCTTTATGACTCTTAAGTACTTGTTTTGTAAATTACTTATAATTTTGTGGTTGCAAATCTCTCACTTTAGGGCTGGAAATTTAGTTGATCAAAGTATGGCAACTGATCTGACTGGTGAGGTGACATCTTCTGCGGGACCCGTGCAATTAGAAGATTTACAGAGAATACTCAGGAGTATCCAAACACCAGGTAACTCAACTGGCATTTCTCATGCCGTTATGTCATACAAATTATTGTAGTTGCCAAGCATTTACTGTTTATATCGATAGCAATACCATATAGGACATATGCTGTACCATTACCAGTATCATACCATGATTTGGCTTCTCTGTGTTTTCTGTTGGTTTTATCTTCTCTGGTAAATGTTAGGGCTCTATTAGACTGCACCGTGATTTCTCGTGTTTATAAGAAAACCTATAATATTATTTGTTTCTTTTATTTGTTTGACTAAATATTTATTTTCTTGTTTGTTTTCTATCAATGGTGGCTACAAATCCAGTGGAAGATCCAGATGCCCGTACGTACTTTGCGAAAACCAAATTATCTGTGTTTCCATTAATAATTACAATAATAAATGTTTTTATGCGTCTTTTGTTTTATTCTTGTGTCTGATATTGCAGGTATCGGACTCAGTGATATATTAAAGCCTGATTTAGTTTTCCCACTTATTGAGACATTTCCTATTGAGCAAAGCCTAGCATCTTATCTGCCCGAGGTACGTGTCAAAATTAGTAGTTTTGGTTTTAAATAATGATGTTTTATTAGTATTTTAGCAATTGATTGATGGCCTTTTTTTCTTTTGGTATTTTTTTAAACTCATATAAAGTACCACAATTGGTAATACCTGTACTAGGTCTTCCCAAAAACATCTGTATTTTGGCATGCTTATTAGAACACAACTGTGAGCATTTCTAGAAATTAATTCACATAAGAACTGTTTAATTGGCTGCTTTAGGATCTTTAATTAATGAAAAGCTGGCACTGACTGGTGCATTGATACTAAATAATACAGTTCTTGAAAAATTATGACATCTAGTAATTAATTAACTATTGCTATTGTTATTTATGCTAATGCAGGGTTCTCAGTCTCGTGCTGATATTTTTGAATTATTGCAAAGCCCTCCATTTCGTCAACAACTAGACTCATTCTCACATGTATGTTTCCTTGTATTATTATTGTGTAGAAGCACTATGTCTTTTTTGTTTGCCCATTTGGGACAACTTATGTTGATTTGTTTTTCAGGTTCTTAGAACAGGACAGATAGACCTATCTCAATTTGGAGTCGACCCAAGTAAATGTAAGTTCTTTTTTTTGTGTCAATGTATTAGCACACTAATAACTAAATTGCAAATGAAAAAGTCTCTGTCCTCTTGACACCTTATAGTGCTGCCTTAAAAAAAATGCTGAATAGATCTTCTCTTTAACAGATAGATTCACAGTGATTTCTTTCCTTGAGGCTTTGGAAGATTCAGTGGCAAAGGCATCAGAAACCGAAACAAGCTCATTGCCAAAAGATGCCATGGATGAGAGTTGATTGTGAGACATATCTCACACTAGAAGTTGGGAGTTGTGATAGAAATTCAATGCGGCACTGGGCATCCAAAGAGTATGTTAATTTTTTTAAATTTTGGAGCCCCGAGTATCATGTAGCTGGTTTGTTTATGTTGTAATTTGTTATGTGTCAGATGGTCATAGCGGTTACTTGATAAACTGGTTGCTACTTAGTTGATTGTTTTGTAAGTTGAATTGTTTTCTTTTTAATTAAGATATTTGGCAAATTGTCAGTGGAAATTCTGGTCTCGGTACACTATTCAGTAGTTTTTTTTTTTTTTTTTAAATTTGGAGTGTAATATAGAATGTATTTAGGCATTCCTAATATTTTTAATGTACTATTGCTGTTAATTCTAATAATTATAATATTATAGAATTAGAGGAATATGTTTTGGCCGGCACGTCTAATTAACGAGTTTTTTTTGTTGTCGAAAAACAATATTGTACTTGCACATCTAAATTCTCGTCTCTGCAATACTTTGAGAGGTTTTTACTATGATTTCAGAAAAAGTAAATAATTAACGGTGTATTTTACAATTGTAAGTGTATATTTTAAAAAGTAGTTTGGATAATGAATGTATATTTTAAAAGTAGTCGGATTATTGTGTACTGCGATAATTTAGTGTTCATTATTCAATAATTGAGTGTGCTTTTGGGGTTTTGAAAATGAGCCTAGAAGTTAAAAGATAGCGGTTGATAGCTGTAAAAACATTTTTGACAGAAACATGCAACAATTGGTAAGAATTGGGTTTAACTGAAACAACATGCAACAATAGATGGGTGTACATTTTACAAAAGTTAAATGAATATTTGGCATAATAATTCAGTGTACAATTTATTTTATTTTGAACGCCCTTCTTCCTACAATAATTAGAAGAATTACTGATTGCCCTTCTTCCTAAAATAAGCGTGTCGATTGTCATAATGAGAGCAGTTTGGGTTCGATGAGTTCCATAACTGTCCAATCCGTTTTAAGATTCGTGCGCATATATATTAAAACAAAGATGTACGGATATTAAAGCAACACACAGATCTTAAAGCAGATCGGATGGTTATGAAACCCATCGAACTTAGTTTGAGTCTGATGGGCATCGGACCCAAACTGCTCTCCTTTGAATAGGATATGCTGCTTTTTCATCCAAATGTTCAATTTTTTTTCATATGTAAATCTCAATAAAAATATACGGTTGGATGAGAAAAAACATGCTTATTTTTTTTTTTTTAAATAACAACATATTTCATTCTCCAACTGCCAAACTAGAGAGTTTGATGAGACGGGGTTTCAGTGGCTGCTTGAATATTCTGATATAAAATTTGTTGTGGTGGGTCATTAATTAATTCATTTTCAAGGAACAACGTTTGCATAGTTTTTGAACTAGAATCTGTAAGTTTTTAATTTATTGTATTTTTTGTAAATTTTCTTAAATTTGCTGAAATATATTTTGTAATTTTCTTAAACTGAAAATTTAAAAAAAAATTTGTATATCTTGTAAAATATGTCACTAAATTATAAGGTAAATAAGTTAATAAAAAATAAAGTTCAATTATAAAAAACTTATTAAGCTATGAGTTAGGTAACATATTATAATTATTACCAAAGGAAAGATAATTGAAGTCATGATTAAAATAAACTCACCTGATCCTCTAAAGTAACTCAAATTTTGAGGTTAGATATGGACCATACGATCAGAATCTGAATCAATCTGGCTGGAGATAGATTGCATAACAATCCTTTAATATTCGTGTAAAGAAGATCTAATGGTCCGGATCTAAACTCAAAATTTAAGATACTGTAGATGATATGAATGCCACAATAAAAAAAAACTGCATAAAGTTTGCAAGACTTCATTCTCTCTAAATGCACCAATAATTCTCAAGAAGCTCTCCAGAACAAGTATGTATATATACTATATAATATGAAATAGACTTTGTATGTCGTTAATTTGTTGTATTTTTATAATTTTCTTAAATTTTCTTAAATTTATTTTGTAATTTTGTTAAACTATCAAAAAATTAAATTAAATTGTGTAATATGTAAAATATGTTATTGAGTTATATGTTAAATAAGTTAATATTAAATTAAGTAGGACAAAAAATAGTGTGCCAAAAGTATAGAACATTTGATTATTCAAAGAAAGTAAAAGTTTTTAGAAACCATGGTAAGCAGGGATAGATCTACGTTTATATTAGAGATACTAAGCCACTCTATAATTTTAAAATTCTTAATTATTTGTATTAAAAAATTTATCTTTTTGAACTTTTATATAGTCTATCTCCTCCTTATAAAATAACAAATGTTTGCTTATAGTATAATAGTTAGAGCTCTATTTGGTATTTGTAAGATCATGAATTTAATTCTCACTAACCACATTATTTTTGTCTTTTTAATATATTATATTTTATAAATTAGCTCCTTTATTCAAATTTTCTAGTTCAGCCTTAGAGACAATTGATGGTTGAAAAATTGTGGTATAATTTGGTGTGGTGGGTCATTAATTAATTATCAGATGATGAAGCGAAAAGGCTCATATCTCTGACAAACTTTTTTTATCAAGTACAGAAAGCGAGTAATTAGCGAAGCAAACAAGACAGACAGAGAGAGCATGTTTGTTTTTCCTTTTCAACCGAAGCTAAACAACAGCAGTACCTTTAGTAGTTATTACCGTACGATGAATTGAATTAAATGAAACGAAATGAAATTATTATTAATCTGACTTCTGACATCATATCAATGAATTAAATGAAGCACGGAGGCCATGTGCAAAGCAGATCGTAATCGTACCAAACAAAATAGAATCGTCGCCTCGCCTGTTGATTTCAACAGTAGGCATTGATCGGAATTGGATATCCACATATTCTAATCTATAGATTTTCATGTGGGTTATTGAGTTTCTTTTTATAAATCATAAATAAAAATAAAAATATTTTTTAACCCAGCATGATTTGTAGGTTTTTTTTATAAAAACTATAAAAACTAGTTGGTAGTCCGTTCCCTACAGTATTTTATACTCCAGAATGGACTGCCAATACATTCCCAGCGAAAAAAAATATATATGCACGGAAATTGAAACATATATGCAGGGATTTTAATAAGTAAGCACGAATCTTAATGCAGGTCTGATGGTCACCACTAATTTCAACAAAGCCCAATGCCCAATTTGATCCGGACGTTGTCATAAATCATTTACAATTAATTGATCTGGATCGTTTTTTTTCAACTTGGCACGAATCTCAAAGCCCAAAAATACCGCCCCCTTATATGGACCGGTTTTTTTAACTTGGCACGAATCTCAAAGCCCAAAAATTTTGAACTCACTTGGGAACGAGTTGGAAATCCGTTCTGAATATTTTTCTGAAAAATGACCCAGAACGAGTTGGCAGTCCGTTCTAGAGAAAATACTGTAGGAAACGAACTGCCAACTCATTTTTTATGGTTTTTATAAAAAACAAAGCAATCATGTTGGAACTCTAAAAATAATTTTTTTTATTTATAATTTGTAAAAAAAAACTCAGGGTTATTAGTTATTAGTAAAGGATTAGGAGTAGGTCCTACATTGGTTTGATGGGTGTAATTACCATTCAATCTGCATCAAGATTCATGCGAACTACATTCAAATTCTGGACCGTTCTTTTAACTTGGCACGAATCTCAAAGAGGATCCCCTAAAATTGAAAGTTGAAAGTGGAAACCCATACCACGTGCTGTGACCATCTGTCCCACGTGCTCTGTTCCTCAGCAATCTGCATGACGACTTCATGCAAGGAGCCAGCTGTCAGCCCATTTCCCCACCTGCGCAGTTCGCTTCTTCTCAATTTTCTATTCTGTTCTGCTCAACCAGCTGTGCGCCATTACCCTTTTTTTTTTACTCTCTTTTTAACACTAAATCAACAGTCATAACTCTGAATTAGGTACAAGTTCAAGGCACATAAGTGTTCTAATTAATTCTCCTAAAAAAAAGTGTTGTAATTAATCATACTTTGTAATTAATCCATACAGACCAAATATCATTAATTGACAAAACTATATGTGATGTGTGTTTAAACTTGTAGGGCCTATTCGTCCAACACAGGAGATTAAACTTGAGCATGGATTTTGAATAAAAAAATATTGTGCGTTTGGAACAGTATTTCGATCGAACATGCCTGTACTTAATTAATCATATTAAAATAGAAACTATGTACTTAATTAATTATTTTAAAATATAAATTATTTCACTTTATTTTATCAAAATTAAGAGACTATATGATGTGTACTAAAACTTTTAATATTACGTACCTAAACATTTTTTATCAGTAGACTTTGTATGTTCATTTTGATTTATCTCAAAGAAATTAGTTTTAACATATGAACTATAAAATTGAAAATAACCTTAAAATTATTTGGTCATCCCTCATCAATCAAATTCAAATTTTTCTATATATTTCTAAATTAAACGATTTATTTATTTGTCAGTCAGTTTATGTTACTATGCATATCAAGGATTGGTCCATAATACATATAAATATTTTCTTTTTCAAAATTATAACTGTCGATCCGAACCGTTCAACATGATCTCCATATGAATATCTACTTGTAGACTGAATCTTATATTTTTTAATATAGGAAAAAAATCACTTATCTGAAAATTCTGAACCATTCAAAAACAGTGATTTTCTATCTATCTTAAAAATAATAAAAAAATTCGAAAAAATAAAATTTGATCTGTAAATACATATTCATATAAAAAATACATTAAGTAGTTCGGATCAACCATTATGATAATAAAAACGAAAATATTATATTACGGATCAAATCGTGATATATATAATAACGTAAACTCGCTCTTTATTCGTCCTATAATCCCGCCTAGATGATTTTGAAGGTTCACTTTTCATTTTCCATTTGAAATCAAAAGGCTTTTCCTCTGCTGGCCCCTATGAGTCTATGACCCAATCTTATCCGCACGCATTACGACCTACACAACGCCATTATTTTTTTTTTATTAGATAATATTTTCATGAAACTATGACCGTTATCTTCGCCTCAATCTAGTCAACATTGTGCTCCAAATCCAAGCAAAAGTAAGAAAGAAGCAACATATGTGCTCCGAGCGTACGGCTGTACACTAGTAGACGAAAATTAAAATTACTGATGCTGGATTGCTAGCTGGTTTTTCTGCACCATATTTGCTGTGTGCTCTGTGCACGAGTATAATATGTGGCCTTTTATTTTTTTGGATAAAATATATATGCCTTTTTAGATGTCAACTTTTTAATAGTTTCCGTACAATTTGAAACTTTTCGTATTTTGATTTTGATTTGATGAGCCTAATGACCATCTGATCTGCATCAAATTTTGTGCAGATTTATTTCAATTTCCGTGCACAAAGATTTTAATACTAACCGTACAGTGTCAGAGCTAATTGGACCTAAAAGTAGGTTCGATAACCATCGGACCTACTCCTATCTCTTAGGAAATTTAGTAACCATATTTTCATTTTTTTTTTAAGTATCTATCCATACTGCTCTCGTTCTACGGTTCTACCTAGTGCCTATTATAGTGACATGGTTCACGAAAAATTTACAAATTATTCGTGTTTTATTCATTTTTTTACGTTTCTAAATCGAACACCGAATAAAACACACAAAAAATTTATATTACATTTTATTCGTGAATAAAAAAATTACAAATTATTCACGAATAAAACGTAAACAAAATTTTTTTTTTTTTTTTGGGGTTTTTTTTTTTTTGCTTCCTTATAGTACCAAATCATCTCCGAATTATATCTAAATTATTCTCGAATTACGAATTTTTGATCCTGATGAACTGAATCCGAACTATTTGTTTGTCACTAAGATACCTATTATGTACTACCTATTTCGAGAACAAGAATTTGGCAACACCAAATATACATCGGTGATTGCCACAAGAGACCCAAAGCCCACAAGTTGTTAAGTTCAAACGGCTAATTACTAATCCATCATCTTAAATTTAAATCAAATCCAGCGAATGGCTGCGATCCATCATAAATAAATAGAAGCATCACTTTAAAGTCCTTTTTATTTCCCCACACTCTCCCCACTCTCTCGAATTGCTTCAATTCTTTCCTCTTCTATATTTATTTATTTACCCCCATCACAAAAGCAAACAAGGATGACAAAAATGGTTCAGATTCCTTCAGTGATCTCTCTTCTTCTCTTGTTCTTCTTCACCAGTAGCTGCCTCTGTGTACAATACAAGGTAGGAGATCTCAACGCATGGGGCATTCCTCCTCCATCTAATCCAAATGTCTACTCTCTTTGGTCTCAAGCTCATAAGTTTCACCTCTACGACACTCTCCGTAAGTAGATCAATTTTAACTTCTCTGTTTTTTTTTTTAAACGAAATATGTACACTCTATAATAATTAATTTATCTCTTTTCTCAATTTCGTCAAGTGTTTCTCTACCCACCGAGTGAGGATTCAGTGTTGCAAGTGACAGAAAAAGCATACAACAACTGCGCCGTCTCAGATCCAATTTTACGGATCGATGACGGTAATTCGATTTTCAATCTCACCTCTCCCGGGCGATTCTACTACATCAGCGGCATTGCTGCTCGCTGTCTGAAGAACCAGAAACTCACAGTTGATGTACTCTCTGCTAATGGCACCTTCTTCCCACCGGCAGATGGGCCCGCAGGAGCTGCAATGGCACCCACCGCAAATTCGCCGTCGTATCCTTTCGTATTTGGTCCCTCTGCTGCTCAGTCGTCTGATGCGGTGTCACCTCAGGCAATGTTTGCTGGTGTTGTGGTGATGCTGTTACTGCATATTTTGTTTTGAGAATTGAGAGGAGGTGATGGAGATGAGATCTGGATCTCCAATTTTATTTTATTTTAGATTAGATTTGGGTTCGATTTTGGTTACTTTTTGTCTTTATTCATTCAGTTATTTAATTTTGTTATAAGTTTAATATTTTTGGGGCTGCTTTGGGCCTAGTGGGCCTTGATTTGCTACTTTTCATTGAGAACAGTGAAGGGTGTTTTGGGCCTTTCGATCTAATCGGATGGAGAAATATTGTGGAATTCTTCTATTGGAACTCAAAATAGCGAAATTTTTGCTTGGTTTTGCTAAAAAGTTTTTATTTCGTGGGGTTTGGATCCTCTGAGTTCACTCAAATTTTGAGTTCAACTTTGGATGGAACAATTAAAATTCGGACTAATTCGGCTCTTGATTTGACAAAGTGCTGTTATTTCCACGTTGTGATAATTTATTTGAGATTTTAATTATCTATCCTTTCTCTTTTGTAACTCTCTGCTATTTTTTTTTATTCTCATCTACTAATCACAATTATTCTATTCTTACACTAATCCTAATACGCGGTCCTTTAATATTTGTGTGGATTTAAATCAGACTATCCGGTTCTAATCTTAAAATTTGTGTCAAGTCAGAGGATACAAATTCATACGAGAGAGAGCATTTTTTTCATTGGAAACATTCATATTTTAAACTTAAAACTTTTTAAAATAATTTAAGTTGATTCTTAAGCTTTTGTTTATATCAACTTACTCTTTGAACTTTAAAATAAATAAATGATTGTTTAACACAAATATTTTTTTGACTGATATGAGGTAATTTATTTTTTTGCTACTTAATTGAATATAAATCAAACGTAAACAAAAGTTAAATAAATTTTTTTTTTTTTTAGTTTTCGCATTGCTATGCTTATTATAGTTTCGGTGATGTTAATTTTTACTCAAAATTATTTGAATAATTATTTTATTGTTTAGCAACATTACATAAAAAAAATGTTATATGTGAATCTTTAGTTATAATTATCCATATACAATAACATAAAGCTCGATAAAAAAATACGTCTAACTTAAAATTCGAAGCTTGCCTTGTCACCTTACAATAATTAAAATTGGAATGCAATAGTCAGAATGTAAACAAGTTATACTAACTCAATTAAGCTCTCATATTTTTAATACCCAATTCAAAGTTATACTGACTCAAATACGCCCTCTCATCATTTTCATCTTGCACCTTCTCCATTCTATTTTAACATCAATTTTTCCATTATATCCCAAAAACATTTCTATTTTGTTTGCTCCTCTGAAATTCTTTGCTACACAAATGAAAGCAAAATAAACGATAAATATTGTTGTATTGTTTGCTATACAAATTAAATCAACTTGTTATGTAATTTGTTTAATTTCTTGTAAATATTTTTGTTGATTTTCTCAGATATCTCTTTAAACAGTACATTAAAATGACAAAATATTATTATGATACTTGTTTTTTCTATTTCATTTTATAATAAAAAATTCTATTGAATTTTATAATAAAAAGAAAAAAAAAAACGAGTATGTGACAAAATATTTTCACATATATAATAAATTCAATTAGTTTCTTTCACAAAAACTGAAGAGATATATAAATAAATAAGCAAGTAACATTTGCATGATAGATCATGCTAAACTTATCTCTCTCTCTAACTCCACATGCAAAATTTCATATATTATCAATTTTAATTGAACACTTGTAAAAAATTGTCTTGAAGATCAAGAACTGAAAATTGTTACAAAAAATTAATAACTGAAAATTATTACAAAAACAAAATTAATTTTAACAATAATCAATTTGTCAAGAGTCAATTTTAAAATTTTTTTTGGTTATTTTAGTCAATTTATCTTTTTAATTTAAGGAATCTTCCCTGATTTAATATTTGCACGTATATATGCATGTGAATAATATTTTTTTTTAGGTTAAACCCTTTGGCAAATATGTACGGGAACAATTTACACCACACAAACAGTATTGTCGAAGGATTTTCTCTTGAATTTATAGGGAATTCTAAACTTTCCCAAGGAAGGAAATATGTATCAAACAGTGTAGCGATTGTAACATGTCGCCACAGAAGAATTTTGAACTAGATTAAGAATATAATTAATTAGTAACTCGAAACTACTAACACATGATTTTCACTGATATGTGAAGTGAAATCCAATTATCCAAAAGAGTTTTCATTGTGCAATCAAGGATTTAATTAATTCAGTCAAAGTTCGGTCAACTGAATAATTCAGCGTTTAGTTCGTCATCATAAAAAAAACAAATTATTCGCGAATAATTCACGAATCTTGTGATTATGGTTGCACTATGGAGGTTTGCCACGTCGGATTAAGTGGGCGGTTGTGACTATAGCTTTACTAATACCTCCTAAACCTTTCTCTAAATTAAGGGAGGTATTATAAGTAAACTATTTTTATTTGTTCCTAGATTTTCTCTGATATTCTTGGTCCTTTAGGAGGGTAATTAGTAAAATTATTAATATAATGGTCCTTGTTTAATTGAACCAGGAAAAAGCATTATCAAACCATGCATCCAGCAATTTCTTATTCTTAATTAGTTCCATCCTCTTTTCATATCTTTCATTCTTAATTATTAACATTGCAGATAAAACTGCACATAATTTCAACATACATACAACAAGAATATTATAAAAGAACACAAACTCATACTCAACGTAATATAGCAATGTAACATTGCTATTTTGGTACCATAACATAACCAAGGCCATCACAATCCAACTAGATCTTTATTTCATTTCAAATGCAAGAACAGCCAAATCAAACATTTGACTTTAAGGTTTTGGCAATATCGATGACAAAACGGTATCTGACATCTGACTTGGCAAGCCGCTCCATCGCCTTGTTCACATAATCAGCACTGATCAATTCTATGTCAGCTGTTACGTTATGTTTTCCGGAAAAATCAATCATCTCTTGTGTATCCTTAATTCCTCCAATACAGCTTCCAGCCAGAGTATTCCCTCCTGTACCAGTACAAGTGTACAACAAATGTTTTATAGTAAAATTGAAGCATCGAAGTTTGTAGGAATGAATTAATAATAGCTAAAATGTAATATATAACACACCAGGACAGCACTTGGGAGTTGTTGGTCTCGGTGGTCTGGGCCATGTGGCTGTCAAATTTGGGAAGGCCTTTGGAATGAAGGTGACAGTTATCAGTTCCAGCCTGAGGAAAGAAAAGGAGGCGATTGAGAGGTTGGGTGCCGATGCCTTCTTGGTTAGTACCAATGCCTAACAAATGAAGGCTGCTATGGCTAGCATGGATGGAATAATTGACACTGTTTCTGCTACACATGCGATCACGCCTCTATTAGGACTTCTCAAACCAACTGGCAAGATGATATTGGTCGGTGCACCCGAGAAACCCTTGGAGGTCCCTGCCTTACCTTTAATTTTTGGTAATTAATTATATTACATTTTAGCTATTATTAATTCATTTCTACACCTACAAACTTGGATTCTTCAATTTTACTATAAAAAATTTGTTGTACACTTGTACTGGAACAGGAGGGAATACTCTGGCTGGAAGCTGTATTGGAGGAATTAAGGATACACAAGAGATGATTGATTTTGCCGGAAAACATAATGTAACCGCCGACATAGAATTAATCAGTGCTGATTATGTGAACAAGGCGATGGAGCGGCTTGCCAAGTCAGATGTCAGATACCGTTTTGTCATCGATATTGCCAAAACCTTGATGTCAAATGTTTGATTGAATTGGCTGTTATTGCATTTGAAATGAAATAAAGATGAGTCGGATCTAAGTGATGCTACCAAATAGCAATGTTACAATATTGTTATATTATGTCGAGTATGCATAATTTGTTTTCTTTTATAATATTCTTGTTGTATGTATGTTGAAATGTGCAGTTTTTTCTGCAATTTTAATAATTAAGAATGAAAGATATGAAAAGAGGATGGAACTAAGAATAAGAAATTGCTGGATGCATGGTTTGATAATACTTTTTCCTGGGTAAACTAAAACAAGGACCATTATATTAATTATACTAATCACCCCTTTAAATGACAAAAAATATAAAAGAAAATCTAGGATCAAATAAAAATAGTTTACTAATACCTCCCTTTGGAGAAAGGTTTCGGAGGTATTAGTAAAACCATAGTCACAACCGCCACTTAATCCGACGTGGCACAATCCTATAGTACAAACATAGTTACAAGATTCACAAATAATTCACATTTTTTTATCACAAACCGAACACTGAATTAGTCGGTTGACTGAACTTTAATTGAATTAATTGAATACTTGATTGCACAATGAAACCTCTATTGGATAATTGGATTTCACTATACATATAAGTGAAAAGCATGTGTTAGTTGTTTCGAGTTACTAATTCTATTCTTAATCTAGTTCAAAATTGTTCTGTGGCGACATGTTACAATCGAACGCGTACCAGCTGACACAAACCAATACAAATCATAGTTTTACCCGCTACACTGTCTGATACATATTTCCTTCCTTGCAAAAGTTTAGAATTCCCTATAAATTCTAGAGGAAATCCTTCGATCATACTATTTGTGCTCATCTATTGGTCAAGCAATTAATTCATGTAATACTGAGCTCATCTAGGATAAGTGGCTACCAAAACAATTTTCTGTTAGTTTTCCTGTCATGATTTGCATTCTACTGCTCGAGAAAGAGATTCATCTGATCAAACTCGAGGTCAACCATTGGTTTATAGAATCATTATTGTCTCCTGCATATTGATATAAAAAGATAATTCATTGGATTCTGAAGTATCAGAACCATTCAGTCAGGCGTCTTTCTTCAATAAACCTGAGCAAGCTTGGGGATAGAGATCAGAACAAATTTGTTCCGAATTCCAACCTAGGGAAAATCGGTTCAATATATATATATGTGGAATTCATATAATAAACTTTGGACGGCATAACTTATGGGAATACGCTGATTTAATTTCAGCATATGAATTCAATTTGGAAAGCTCGTAAAGTCGTAAAGAGAAATATAATGTGTTGTCTCGGACATATTCCTCTTGTAAAAAGTAAAAGAAAAAAAAATATATCGTCTGATGCATAAAAAAATGATTTGAAATTTATTTGAATTGAAGTCAACGAGTCAACTTGAGTTGAAGTTTCTAATTCTCCGTAGTCGTGTGTTTTTATTTTATTTCACTAGTGGAAAAATGACTTTTAGTGTCGCCCTAATAGTATCGGTTCTTTGAATGAAGTGATACAAAAAACATTTAGTATCGGTTAGTTAAAAATAAACGATACTGAAAAATATTTAGTATCGGTTCTAATACATAACCGACACAAAAAATACATTTAGTATCGGTTCATTACCAAGGAACCGACACAGAAATTTTTGTATCGGTTCTCTATAGATAACCGATACAAAATTGTGCCTTTTTGTATCGGTTCCTAATAGAGAACCGATACAAAAATTTCTGTGTCGGTTCCTTGGTAATGAACCGATACTAAATGTATTTTTTGTGTCGGTTATGTATTAGAACCGATACTAAATATTTTTCAGTATCGTTTTTTTCAATAACCGATACAAATTAGACCTTTCTTCCTATAAATTTATTATTCTATTTTCTTCCTATTTTCTTTTGCATGTAATTAAATATAAATTTATTATTCTATTTTTTCAATTTTTCTATTCATTAATTAAAGAGCTAAATTATTCCAGAAGTAACAATTAATTAATTACATCTAATCCCATTTAAATTACATCATGTTTTAAATAAAATTAATATTAGTATCGGTTCACAGTGGAGAACCGGCACAAATTAACTTTTAGTATCGGTTCAGAGGTATAACCGACACAAAATTTCTTTTAGTATCGGTTCACACATATTAACCGACACAAAAATGGTTTAGTATCGGTTTATTCGTAAGAACCGACACAAAAATAGTTTAGTATCGGTTCATTAGTAAGAACCGATACAAAATAGGTATTAGTGTCGGTTATTAGGTTAGAACCGACACAAAATTGGCAATATTTACTTCCCTCCTCTTCTTCATTTTTACTTAGATCATTTTGTTTCAAATTTTTCCTCTCTCTCTTGGACTACTCCGCCGGCTAAGACCTCCGCTCGCCCAAGACCTCTCTCTCTCGGACTACTCCGCTCCGCCGACCAAGACCTCCGCTGTTGTCGTGTCACCCCTCCTTCCCTCGGCCAAGACCTCCGCTCGCCCCTCCTCCTCGCCGAGCTCGCCAAGCTAGGGTTCCGCTCACCCCTCCTCCTCGCCGGCCAAGAAGGCACCACATTTCGACCTGAGAACCACTGTGTAGTAGCAGGTACTTGAACTGTGAGGGTTTTGTGTTGTTTGTGTGGTTGTTTGATTTTGGATGTATGGTGTGTACGTTGGTACCAGTGGTACCATCCTTTGTGCTTGATGTCTTGCCTCTGACCTGTACCTCTACTGTGGCTGTTGCGAATTGGGAGTTTTGGTGCTATTTCGGTTTTGTGTTGCTACCAGTACTTGGAACTGACAGGGACCCAAATGCAAATAAACTGGGATTTTGGGTTTTTGTGAAAATTTCTAACATTAGACAAATTATGGTAATCTTAGTGACCTAAATGAAATTTTTTTTTATATAAGGAAATGGGTTCGGCCTTGGCTGGGGTTTACACAATTTTGGGCTTTAGCCCAAACTCAAACTCAAACTCAAAATCTAAATTATATTAGTTATATGTTGAGGGTTTAGGGTTTCAAATGAACCCGAATTGAACCCGAATTGTGAGGGTTTAGGGTTACAAATTGTTTTAAGGGTTTAGGGTTACAAATTATTTTAAGGATTTAGGGTTACAAATTGTTTTAAGGGTTGGTGATTATGTGTGGAATTGTGATTGTGAATTACAAATTGTTTAGGGGTTACAAATTTCAATTGGAATTGTGCTTATGTGATTATGTGAATTTAGTTATTGTGATTGTAAATTTAAATTGGACTAGTGATTATGTAAATTGGAATTGTGGTTGGAATTGTGATTGTTTTAAGGGCTACAAATTTCAATTGGAATTGTGATTATGTTAATATGTGAATTTTTTTAGGGTTTGTTAAATTAGAATTGGAATTGTTTTAAACATTAAATTACAAATTATGTTAAATTAAGTGATTATGTGAATTGGAATTGTTAAATTACAAATTTCAATTGGAATTGTCTTCATATGTAAATTGGATTGGAATTTTTTAATGTGACAAGTCTTATATCATGACAAATTAGAATGTGTGCTTATATTTGTCAAGTATGAGAAGCATAAACTTGTAAGAGAACTTGCGATCATCGACGCGCTGAAGGAGTAAGTGTTTCAAATTAAATCTGCTAAACCATTTCAATATCTCTTGTAATTACTAATTTCTATGTTATTTCAACAGTCCCTGGGTTGTGGAAAAGGCAACCGGAGGAATCGGAAGAAGCGACAAGTTGAAGCTTATAAAGAACAAGATAATGTGGTGCTTACGACTAAAATTTACTATTTTTAAAAAATTACTTCGGTTTATTATGGATTGTTGAATTGCATCTTCTAAAAATTGCTAACTTTTTGCTTGGGCACAATTTGATATAGTGCCCGCAACAAAGGGACGGCTGGGAATGTGCATATTATGTCATGATGTTCATGAATGACATAATTAATCACTTCCTCGATAATTTTTCGCCAATACAGGTATATATGCATTTATATTTTTCAAATGTAACCTTAGTTGTTGATTCGGTTTTTATTCAATAAATAATTAATTGCGCTCTTCTTTTATATTAAAAAATGCAGGATTGGAAAGCAACTCCATATTCTGTGGCAGAGATCAATTCAATTCGTTTCGAGTGGGTTAGGTTTTTCAAAAGTGAAATATCGCAACCAAGTATAACAGTTTAATTAGGATTGTTTGATGCGATAAGTTGTAAGAACAATTAATTTAGGTTTAATCTAATTGTAATAACAATTTATTTGTTTAATTTAATTTAGGTGCTGTATAATATAATTTAGGGTTTGATTGTATGCATGTTTTTCATATAGGCCAGCCAAATATATGGGAGCTGGCCACAAAAATAAATAATTTTTTTTAATATAAAATAAAAAATAGTATCGGTTCTGTAGGCACAACCGATACAAAAGGTAAATTAATATAATAATGATACCAAACAAAAAAGTATCGGTTGAAATGGAAAACCGACACAAAAACAAATTAGTGTCGGCTCTTAATCAATACCCGATACAAAAATAACAATTAGTGTCGGTTCTAACGTAATAACCGATACAAAAATAACAATTAGTGTCGGTTCTTATTTAATAACCGATACAAAAATATATTTAGTATCGATTCTGAGTTAATAACCGATACAAAAAATATTTAGTATCGGTTCTGAGTTAATAACCGATACAAAAAAAAAATTAGTATCGGTTCTGGGTTAATAACCGATACAAAAAAAAAATTAGTATCGGTTCTGAGTTAATAACCGATACAAATAAGTTATAAAAAAAAAAATTTCGGGTCGGAAATTTCTAACTTTGTATCGGTTCCACTTGATAACCGATACTAATTGTTGGATTCTGTATCGGTTGTACAACCGACACTGATTAGTTCCGGAATTTGTGTCGCTTCTATCAGTGTCGCCCCGATGTCCGACACTAATAGGCCTTAATAACCGATACTAAAAGTACATTTTCCACTAGTGTTTCAAACATAAATGATCCATTTGAGTAAATTTAATTTAACAATAACAAACAATTTAAAATTGAATGTCAAAATTTTATTTATTTTTAAATAAAAGAAGTTCCTATGTCCACGAAAACGGAGTTTGCATACCGAGTCAACTTGAGTTGATGTTTTTGAACCTCAGTAGTTATATATTTTCTTTTATTTCAAACATTAACGATCCATTTGAGTGAATTTAATTTGACAACAACAAACATTCAAAATTGGAAATCAATATTTTAACTTTTTTAAATAAAAAATGTTCGTAGATGTAGTCTGCGCACCAATTAGGGACACACATAACTAGTATGAATGCAATTTATGTGTTTGTACAAATATTGCAACTTTTTATGTGGTTGTACACACATAACTAGTATGAATGCCTTAGAGAGTCCGCAAACAATCTATGTGTTTCTACAAATATTGGAATTTTTTTTTAAAGTATTGCCTAACTCTGGATTTTTATTATTTCAAAAAGTTAATTAAAAAAAATGGGCAGATGATCCGCATGAAAATAAAAAGTAATATTTTCTAAAATGCAAGGAGCAAAAATTGTCATTAGGTTCATATTGCAAGGAGAAAATATTAATTAGCATGCACATGTAGCCATGCATATGATTTGATTCTTTTCTCCCCGCTGGTCACATGGCAAAGTGCGCCTCTCTCTCTCACACACACACACACACATAGGGAGGGAACCGGCTCTGCTCCTTTTATAATATGTATAGCATGAATTGGTTCGTAATATAGATCAACCTGTCTTAAAAAGTAGTAAAAATAATTCTAAAAAATATTAAATTTTGTCTGCAAGTACATATTTATATGGTATATATTGAGCGGTTTGGATTGACCATTAGAATTTTAAACGTATTACAGACCAATCATGCTATGCATAGTACCATATATATATGTATGTATATATGTATGTATGTGTGTGTGTGTGTGTATATATAGAGGTTGGATAATATAAAATCTATATTAAAATGTACTTGGAGACCAAATTTTACATTTTTTGGAATTATTTTACTATTCATTAAGCCACATTGAATATCATTGATTTAATGGTGACTTCTGTTTTTTCTATTTGGTTAAGCCATCGTTGGATCAGCGATTTTCAAAGTGGCTTAATAAATAGTAAAATAATTCCAAAAAAAATGTAAAATTTAGTTTCCAAGTACATTTTAATATAGAGATTACATCTAATGATTTAGATCCATCTTTTGGACTTTGAAAATCAGAAGACGACTTGGTTACATGAGAGCTCAAGAATAATCGATTGTATATTAGCCAACCTCTCTCTCTCTCTCTCTCTCTCTGTATATATGCGGGTTCCAATGCCTCATTTTTATATCTTCATTTTCAAAATCCAAACTGTCGATTGAAAACCGCTCAACATGATATCCTACTGATATATGATTAGGGATGAAATTTTATAATTTTTGAAGTTTTTTTACTATTTTTTAAGATAGGCAGAAAATCACTGTTTTTGAAACGATAAAAAAATGTAAAAATTATAAAATTTAGTTGTCAAGCATATTTTAGTAAGGATATCATGTTGAGCTATTCGGATTGACATATTGAATTATGAAAACAAAGTTATAAAACATGAGGCATGATGGGGTTGAAAAGTATGAGGTATTGGAATCCTTCTCATATTTATATAAAATGTACGTGCTTGAAATGAAGTTATATTAAAATATGCTTAAAACAAAATTTTATATTTCTTTGAAAATTTTGTACTATTTTTTAGAATTTTGAAAATCATTGCTTTAGTGAATTTTTTTATTAATATTTTTATTTAATAAAAAGTTGTGATTTTCAAAAATTCCGAAAAAATAGTAAAGAAATTTCCCAAAATGTAAAATTTGGTCTCCAAACATATTTTAATATGAAGATCATGAAGGAAGGTTTGAATCAACTATTTAAACTTTAAAAATGAATATATGAGCGGGAAGTAAAATACTCGCTTTACTTCGCAAAGTACTGTAGTCGAACTCATATATATATATATTTATGAGTTATCCTCTACATTTTCAAAGTCCAAATAGTCTATCGGTATATTAAAAGATGCTTGCAGATCAAAATTTATATTTTTTAATTATGTTACTATTTATTTAATATAGGTACTAAAATTTAATATTTTGAAAACAATAATTTGTAAAATACTTAATATTTATTCAGATGGATACAATTATTCATATTTTGTAACTCTCAAATTAGAATTTTAAAAAACAGTTAACTCTTTACACTCCATCTTCCTTCTCCTCCATAAAAAAATGTTAACTCTCAAATTATTCATATTTCCTTTGCTCGTCTCATTTCCTGTTTATTTTTTTAAATATCTCTTCGGAATTTTGAAAATATTTTTATAAAATTGACAACAAACACGTCCAACCCCTCCCCCCCCCCACCCCCCCCCCCCCCCCCCCCCCCCCCCCCCCCCCCACAACTAAACCCCCTTGATTTGTTCCACACCAACCTATCAACCACCATTTCTCTCCCTCTATCAATCCCTCTCCCGTCTCTCTTGGCTCTCTCTAATAATGGAGTTGAAAATGAGTCTCATTGCTATATTGCTAGTACTGTGCACCACACACAGATGCTCAACACAGAGTACAAACATCAGCAGGAAAAGTTTCCCTCAAGGCTTTGTGTTTGGAACAGCTTCATCTTCATACCAGGTTACTAGTATTGTATCTGAAATTCTTCTCAGAAAATTATACCCTTTTTTAATAATTTAATATGAGGCCATAGTGTTGTTCAGCAATGCTTTTGTAAAATAATCGATATTCCATTTACAAGTTTCATATTATTTAGTTATACATGTTAGTTAAAGGATTTAGTGGAGTCCATATGTCAAAGAAAAAATTCTCAAAATAATTTTTGAAAGATTGGAATATTATGAATATATTTATTAAATTTTAAAAAAAAATGCAAGTTATAAATGTTTTGTCTATTGTTGTGTATATAAGTGCTGTCATTTTGACTTCCATTTAAACTTCTGTTTTTTTTTTTTTCCTCCCATGTTTAATTTTTTATTATCTAATAATTTTGGAAAACAACTGAATGCAACATCAATGAAAAAAATATAAATTTATATACATATCAGTTCGATATGGGGACACAAGTAAAATTAACAACAATGAAAGTTCAAATATTAAGATGCCAGTTTTTTGTAAGGTCAAGGATTATATATATTAAATATGAGAAGTTGAAGAAATATATAATAGATGGAAAATTATGCTTTATAATTAATATTTTTTAAATATTTTTCTTTCGTTCAATAATTAATATCATATATACGATGACTGTCTTATATAGACAAAGAATGGGACTGTATCCGCTATTGGAATACCCACAAAGATATTTTTGTTGGTAAAAGAAAAATCACCTTCCGGTCAGTATACCATCGCAAATCGTCACTTTTTACCTTCGACGATACTGTTCCATTCTTATAGATAATCTAAACAGTGATTCAACCGGCAAACTCCGATCAGGAATAGCCTATCCTAAGCAAGCCGGAAAGATCCAATTGCAATTTCTTTTTTTCTTTTTGAGGAAGATCCAGTTGCAATTTCTTGTTTTCTTTTTTCCTTAGTATATAACTATAACTAAGGAAATTGACTGTCAAACGAATTATAAACAAGCTGTGAGCCAATTTAATTGAGTTGGTAATGAGCTGAATTTGAGTTGATTATACAACTCGTTATTGACATTCCAACTCGAGTTGAGTTGCTCATTAACTAATATGACATTTCTGTTGGATAATTTAGCATAATTTATTGCAAATTCTACTGGATTATTCAGTGGAATTGCATGAGTCTAATTCTGCTGAATTATTCAGCAAAATTAGATTTTTTTTTGGCCTAATTCCACTCGATTATTCAACGGAATTTGGTTTCTTTCCACTAGATTTCTAATTCTAGAAAAACCTAATTCCGTTAAATAATCTAGGGAATTAGACTTAAAAAAAATTATGTTGAATAATCCAGCAGAAATGTTATTTTTGAAAAAAGGTAAGAAAAGTAATGTCATTTGTTTTAATTAATCCAGCAGAAAGGTTATTTCTGAAAAGTTCAGAAAAATAATGCCATTTTCTTTAATTTATTTATTTTAATGTTATTAATAAAAATTTCGGTCTTAAATATCTTGATAGTGGTCCAAAGATATGTACTGGCGGTGTTAACTGTTTTATATATTTTTTTTCTGGCTGAATGTATCACGTCTTAAATAAATAAAAAAATCAAATCATTAATCAAGTAACATGGTAACACGTTCACTAAAAAAAAAAAAAAAATTAAAACGTTATGAATGGAATATGGAGTGATAAATAAATTGTTTGAGAATTTCTGTATATCCCTTCAAATTTTTGGAAATTAAGTATTTCTCCCTACTAAAATTCGTAATATCTATTTACCCTTGTAATTTTTAAAACTCACAAATTTATCTAGTTTATTATCTTTTTCTATTAAAACTCATTGTAAATTTATAAAGTACTTATATTATTCTTTATTAAAAAATAAAAATGTACAATATTTAAGAGAAAATGTAATAAATTGAGTCAATTTGTGAGTTTTTAAAATTTAGAAGGTAAATATAATATGATTAATTTTAGAGAGAAAATTACGTAATTTTGAAATTTTCTCATCATAGTTCTTTAGAGATGCTATATATTTAGGCAATGATACATGATGGATCCAAAATGCACTAACCCGTTGATTAATTTTTTATAGTGAGATCGATGATAAGGTTTTCTATATCATGTGCATTAAATGAATGCTCTTATCAACAAAGTCAAATACATAAGAAAATAAATAAAAACCAATCGGCCCAACAATCATGGAACCTTACAAGTTATAATAATTAATCATTGTGTTTATAGCAAATTGGCAATGCATTAATTGCAGTATGAAGGAGCAGTGAAGGCCGATGGCAGAGGATTGACTATCTGGGATAAATTTGCACATACATACGGTATTAAATACTTTCAATAATATTTTATACGGATCCGAATCTGTTGAAATCCGAGATGAATGAACAATATTCCTAAAATCCCTGCAATTCGGATCCAGTCATCGAACTGTTCCGAGATGTGTGCACAGAAAAACCAGCTGTTCCGAGATTCGTACAAATAAAAAGTTGAATGGTTCAAATCTCGGATTTTATGAATTTTCTAGATAATCTCGAATTTCAGCTTTAAATTCTATTTTATACAGGTACTAAAATATAAAGGGTAGGATTAATTGTGGCCGGTATTTTATTTTTTTTAAGGGAAGGTGATTGATTTCAGCAATGCCGATGTGGCAGTGGACCAGTACCACCGTTTTGAGGTGAGTTGTTTTATTTTGTAAGGAAACCCATATGTGCGCGTTCATTAATTGATATTCAGAAAAGGTACACCAATTTAAACCAGTACAAGCAAGCAGGTTAATGTGCAGTGCAGCATATATATACCAGTTCATGAGACCTGCATATAATTATGTATTCCTGATCAACCCTAACAATCCAACCCAACTATTTTTTGGAACCGGATCACCTGCCTCTCTGTGGGCAGGGAATTTCTGCCCCTAAAGTCACAGCAGGGTGGAGTCGGGGTGTGTTTTGACACTTAAATATTTGATATTATTTTTCTTTAAACTAACCAGGCAGTGATTTTAGGAGCAAGAATTTTCTACCCACGCACAGAGAAGTAGGAGATTCGATTCCCTATTTTTTTTTTACCTCTTTTGAGGTGAAACCCATAAAATCCAACCAAAGTCACCAATGTGAGGATTGCCCCAAGATACACTTTGTTTTTTTTTTTTTTTTTGGAGAAAGGCCCTTAATTAGGCTTTGTCCCTAGATACTGAATATTGAAGCTAGGTAGTACAATTCCAAAAGAAAAAGCAAAAGCAAACCGTTAAACATCAGGAACATTTGAAAGCAAAACAAACACTTAGTATGGGAAAAAAAAAATATTCTTACGAATTTCTCATGAATTAAATGACTTTAGATTTGAAAAATCGAAATTCTCATTTCCATATTAAAAATTCTCATTTGCCGAATAGGCCCTTAAACATCAGGAACCGTTAAAAGCAAAACAAACGATATCAACATCAAGAAGCAATTTGAGGTGAGGTTAATTACTTAAAACAACCTAGAAAGTTTTAATTATATACACAATAAATTTTAAATATACCTCATATAATCATTTTTTCCCAAAATTTCCTGATGTTTAAACTTGATGGATTATACCAGGTTACTTTACATAGGTTGGTTTATCAGAAACTCCGAGCGCACATAATATATTAATAACTTCATATAAAAAATCATTAAAAAATTCTAAGATAACTTTAATTATTACGGAAAGTTACAATAAATTATTTAATTGATGGATTATAATAATTTACTAGCTAGTTCATCTTTATGTTTAAACTAAATAGTTAACCAAATCAAGACCAGGTTACCGATTTATAAATGAGGTGTAAATGAGCGATCCAGGAAAATTTTAGCATCTCTGCATTATTATTATTATTTTTTAAAAAAGGCTGATGCCCATTTTATTAATTAGAAAGGTACCTTTACAACCACAACTAAAGATTTAGCATCATACAAACTAGCTGTCTACTGCAACTTTCTTCATATTCCAAAACAACCAAAAATCTATTAAAAGACCATATATCAACCATAGCATGGAGTTAGCTAATGACAAAAAATAATCAAGATAAGAGGTAACTAAGTCACTGAGAATAAGGCTGAAGCTAACTATATATAGATGACAAAATTGTGAGTAGAACTTCATGCATATCTAAGGGGACTCAGTTCCTATACCAGTGTCGCCAGTAGGCTGATACACCACTACCTCCAGCGGCCTAATCTGATCCAAAGGAATATCATCCTCAATAATCGGATTAAAGGAATAAGCTAACATTTTTTATCACACTATCTGACTAAACGATTTTTGTAGGAGGATATACAACTTATGGCAGACATGGGAATGGATGCATATAGGTTCTCCATTGCATGGTCTCGAATTTATCCAAGTACAATTCTTTTTTAATTTCCTTAAAAAGTACACATGCATTTGACTTAGTTGAATTTATGATGATTTTCTCTCAATAAATTTCTATAACATTGGTGTTATTTTTTTTCTTCTCTTTTGGTCACATTAATTAGATGGTACTGGTGAAATTAATCAAGCTGGAATTGACCACTACAACAAATTAATCAATGCATTGCTTGCAAAAGGTATGGTTGAAATTGTACTAAGCAGGATTAATTTTTTTTTTTTTTTTTGAATTCGAAAGTGGAGGTTTAGACTACCAGTTTTCTTTAATTGTCCATAAAGAACCTCCATTCAGGTTTCGAACTCTCAATCTCCCACATAGATAGTGTTGCTTTTTGCTACTAGATCAAAGGATTAAATGCTAATTTTTTTTTTTACTTTTGTCATATAATTATCATGTTTGAATGGCAAATAATTATAGGGATCGAGCCTTATGTAACAATTTACCACTGGGACCTTCCTCTAGCCTTAGATGACAAATACCATGGATGGCTAGATAAGCAAATTATGTGAGTTTCATGTCTCCCACTACTACATAACTGTAGTATATATATTTTTTAAGAGGTCCGTAGTTTTAAATGCATACTACTAATTTTATTGATAAAAAAATGTATTTAGAACAAGTCAAATGAATCTAATATTTATATCTACTAATTTATTTTCACGAAATCCTCTAAATTACGCTAAGCTATTCTAATCTTCTAATCCTACTTATATACACTTTAAATTACTCTATTACCTTAATCTCTATATTGCTCCACAAAATCTGCTTTTTCGACCGCCGCCAAGTTTCGACGATTGGATTTGCTTACGGTCACACTCCGATCGAAATGAGGGTAGAGACTCTATGCTTTGAGCTCCGACGGTACTACGCTCTCGGATCTGGTCCCCTCTCTCCCTCATTCTCCTCTCCGCTCGAGGACGTAGAGCAGAGAAAGAAGAGGGATGTTGTGTTACGGGTGAGACTCAGAAAGAGTGGGAGGGGCAGATTGGGGGTGGAGGGAGCCGCTGCGCTAGTGTTTGGGAATCTCGTAAAAGTCGCTCCCACTAGGACACTCTTTTTTCTGTTACATCTAGTACTGTAGTCTTTTATCAGGTAATAACTGGATTTGTTAACGAATTTTCTGTCACTAGATACCAACACGATATAACAACTTACATATACAATAAACATCAATCTACATAAATCAAGCAACACACACATTTATGCTTCGGTAATAGGTTCCATTGTGTATGTTATGTTGTGCACTCGTTCATATATTCCATACACCTTGCGCATTACATGTAGATACCAAATTAATCCGGGACTTATTCATTGGAATGCGGTTGAGAATATTCTGAAGTACCTAAGGACTAAAGATATTTTTCTCATCTATGGTGGGGAAACATACCTGGTTGTACAGTATTACACATATGCTAGTTTTCAGACCGACCATTACAATTTTAAATCCCAATCGAAATTTGTGTATCTCCTCAATGGTGGAGCTCTGACTTGGAAAAGTTCCTAGCATGATACCATAGCTAATTAAACCATTGAAACATAATACATTGCGGCTTCATCAGCAGTAGAAGAAGGCATCGAGATAAATAAGTTCATGTCCGAACTTGATGTGATTCCAATCATCGCCAATCTGATAGATCTCTATTGCGATAACACTGGCGAGATTGCTCAAGCCAATAAACCAAAAAATGTACAACCAACATAAAAAGTTGGTCCTTCTATTGGTTTTAATGTACGAACCAATGAACACATCAATAAACTGTTCTATTAGTTACTATATTAATACCGATAGGATAAAATAAATCTCTCCTATTGGTACCTTAGTATAAACCAATTAAATAAAGTTGTCTACCACTGCTGTCGGTTCTGAGGACACAACCGATATAATAATTTTTCAATTTATTTACTAACTTACCATAACACGTTTAATCTATCGGTTTTAGACTTAGATCGGTTTAAACCATTAGAAAATGAGCATTCGAAGAGGTCATTTATGCAGTAGTGTGCTTTTATATGCTCTAGTTTGATATATTTTTACAAGTTAAAACAATTGACATTTTTCGCTGAATTTTCTCAAAACTTGCATCATGAAAAATGTAAAACATGAAATACCTAATGTGAAAGCAACATGGCAGCAACGACTTTGAGAATTACGCCGAGACGTGCTTCAGGGCATTTGGGGATCGGGTGAAGCATTGGATTACATTTAATGAACCGCACACTTTTGCAGTACAAGGCTATGATGTGGGGCTCCAAGCCCCTGGTCGCTGTTCTATCCTTCTCCATTTATATTGTAGAGCAGGGAACTCAGCAACTGAGCCTTATATTGTTGCCCATAATGTCCTTCTGGCTCATGCCACCACTTCAGACATATACAGGAGGAAATACAAGGTAATATTTACTTCATGTATTTTATTTTACTGTTGTCATTCTTTATTCAGAATTCACAATAGAAATAAAGTTTATGAATTGAAGTCCAAGCTTAGGTGACTAGGATGTTTATTGATAAGTATTCTGTAAAGTAAGGGATCAAAATTAGAGGTGAACATTATTAATTGTACTACGTACTTATAAATGATATTATGAAAGACATGCATGTTTAATTTGTGTTATGTGATTTAAATAATTTGGTAAATTCATTTTGCGCTGGGGGAATTTGTTTATAAAGACCTCTGTTTATCTTGTTTTAGTGTAGAATAACATTGTTTATTTTCGGTTCATTTTAAAATATAGCCAACACAAGGTGGAATTGTTGGGATGACATTTGATGTTATCTGGTTTGTGCCAATGACAAATTCATCCGAAGACATTGCAGCAACCCAAAGAGCACAGGACTTTCAATTTGGCTGGTAGATTTCTTAATATGTTTTTCTTCTTTTGTCCCAATGTTTAGAAAAAGAATTGTTTTGAGATAATTGTCCCTTTCTTTCTATTGATTTGAAGAAAACTTACTGGTACAAAATTGATGGTTTTATACCAGTCAGTAAGACTAGCAAAAAAATTTAGAATAAGTATTCAGATGTTTACTTGATAAGAATGAAAAGTAAAAAAAAAATCGATGTGGATTTTATATAACAGGTTTATGGACCCTATATTCTTTGGTGAATATCCAAATTCAATGAGAACAAGAGTCGGAGATAGATTACCAAAATTCTCAGCTGATGAGGCAGCATTGGTTAAGGGATCATTGGATTTTGTTGGTATAAATCACTACACCTCACATTACGCAATGAACAATTCAACAAATATAATTGGCATATTGCTCAATGACACACTTGCTGACTCCGGTGCCATCACACAACGTAAGTTCATAATAGTTCTCAGTGCCATTTCAATTGTTAGAAAATAATTTGCCAATTAGGTCCATTTGAGGAAGCATAATTTTTTTTGCTTGAATAGTACCTAATCAGGTTTGTGTTATATCAACAATTAAGTTCACAATTATTTCATTAACCAAGAGTATTATTTGTTTTTTTTTTTTTTCCTGATATGCAGCATTCAATGGCACTAAAGCAATTGGAGATAAGGTAAGGAATTAAGAGAAACTTTTAAAAACGCTATATATAATATATGATATTACTTAAAAAAATTATAAGATTGAATAGAAAATTGTGCTTTCAAATTGAGATCTTAAATGATTTCCTAATACAGGCAAATTCTGTGTGGTTATATATTGTACCTGAAGGGATGAGGAGCCTAATGAACTACATCAAAGAGAAATATAATAATCCACCAGTTGTGATAACTGAAAATGGTTCTTTTTTCTCCTTCCCAATTATTCTATTTCATGATTACCCATATAATGTTTATCTTTATATGAGTGAGGCTATGGTATTATAGATAATGCACATTGGTCCCTACATTCGATAACTATCTCTGTTTACATAGTCCAAGCAATTGATCTGAACCATTCAACATAATCACCATATGGAAATGTATTTGTATATTAAATTTTACATTTGTTTTGAATTTTTTTACTATCTTTTTAGATAGGTAGAATATCACTTGATCTAAGGATTCTAGACCATTCAAAAGTCCTAATTATCTTCATATCTAACAAATATAAAATTGAAGTCTACAAGTACATTTTCATATGGAGATAATGTTAAATGTTTAGATTGACTATTTGGACTTTAAAAACGAAGATATTGATCAAAATTACGGAGCAATGTGTGATATGCATAGTACCATACTCATCTTTATGTTGACGTTCAAATATAAGTGAAGGAAATATCTATGATGTTTGTGCAGGGATGGATGATCCAAACAACCCACTTATTTCAACCAAAGATGCTCTGAAGGATGATAAAAGGATCAGATACCACCATGATTATCTCTCAAACTTATCTGCTGCTATCCAGTAATTTTAGTCAGATTTACATAAGTATCGTATATGGCAATCCACGGTTCAATACAAAAATTTAAAAAGTAAAAAATTTAGACATTTGTACTCATACTGCAGTATGTATACTGTAACAGAAAAGTTTTATGATACCGAAAAGTAGGGTGGGTAAATGGAACCATTCAGCAACTGGAATAATTTCAAAGAGAGAATTTTAATAATCTATCCAATTTATGTACATGAAGATAATAATTGAAATAAATTTCTGAATGTTATACAGGGAAGATGGTTGTGACGTGCAAGGATACTTTGCGTGGTCTCTGCTTGACAACTGGGAGTGGGCAGCGGGTTACACTTCGCGATTTGGGCTATACTTCGTCGACTACAAGGATAACCTTAAAAGATACCCCAAGAACTCAGTTCAGTGGTTCAAAAACCTCTTGAATCCAGTCTAAACACCTACACCGCAATTTTTTCATTTGCTTTCGCAATTTTTTCATTTACTTTTTATGAAAGTGATTAGATGTTAAGAGACATAAAAGATAAATATTAGCTTTTCAATTTGTTATGACATATTATTAATTGCAATCAAAAGGATATTACATTTATTTGAGGTTTGTCTGTAACGTGTACAGACACATTGTTTGATGAATTTATAATGATCAAGGAGGAAACTGAAAGCTTGATTCATATTTGCTGAAACATCTTCATAACCTGCTTCTTCTTTTTTCTTTTCCTTCATTTTACATTTGCTATAACTTCACATCTTGATCTGGGGATGATCCGCAAATTTATATAATTCCAACGAGAACAACCCTTTAACTTGAGCAATTCAAAAATAAGTTTTGGTTCAACAATTTTAGCTCACTTTGAATTTAACTGATGAATTAGCAATTCTAATTTCTGCAAACCCAAGTGAAAATATATACTTGAGAAAAAGAAGAAATATCATGTAGCCCCAAATTCTTATCTCCAACATCCTTCAACTTCTTTTTTCTGAATTCTCTACAAACTAAATAAATGTAAATTGTGATAAAAACATATTGCTTTTAAGGAAGAGAAAAATAAGAACACAATTTCCTTTCCATTAATTCTTAAACATATTTTCTTCTCTTACATCTTTAACAGGTACAACTCTATTAATTAACTCTTACCATCAAAGCAAACTCCTAAAATTCGAACAAAAATAAATGTAAAAGGAAAATTCTAAACAACATCACTTAATTCTAACCCTTGGTTACCAAAACTGCCATAAATTATAATAGAGAACTCCAAACGACTTAAAACTGTAACCATCTGTAACTAGACTAGAAAACATATCAAATACACATAATTGATATGCCCATAATGACCTACATTGCCCCTTCAACTTTTCATTTAATATCGCCTCAAAATCTGACTGTATTTGAGTTTATTCTTTAACAAATTCCTTAATTCCAATCATCATCTTACAATTTTCGAAAAGCACTGATGGTAGCGGCTTTGTAAAGATATCTGCCACTTGGTCATGATTCACAACGTGACTAATTCGCACATTAGCTTCCTTCACGTATTCCCAACTAAAATGAAAACAAACATCTATATGCTTACCCTCGTGGTTTACCGGATTCTTGGCAACTCAATTGTGGATTTATTGTTGACTCGTATTTCAGTTGCCTCGTGTTGCTGTAGTTTTAGCTATACAGCAAATTGCTTAGCCATATTGCGTGGTACACACACCAAGATACTGACACACACTTTGCCTCACATGTTGACAATGTCACTATTGGATGCCTCTTCTAAAGCCATGCGAAAGCCATGTCTTCCACATAAAACACATTCCTGATGTGCTTTTCCGACCATCTACATCGCCACACCAATCACTATCAGAGAACCTACAAGTTTTGTATTCATTTGTCTTTGAGTAGAGTAACCTGAGTGACTCCATTCATCGGATATATCGAAGAATCCTCTTAATAGTCATTAAATGAGAGTATTTCATCTACACCATGAGCTGACTCACTATGCCGACACTATATGCAATGTCCGACCATGTGCATGTGACATACCGTAGACTCCCAACCAAACTCCAGTATTTGTTTGCATCCCCTCGATCTCCTCCCTCAAACTTAGAGAGTTTTGTTTTGAGTTCCATCAATGTTGCTACTGGGTTGCACTCTTTCATCTTGTTCTTCTTTAAAATGTCTTTTGCATACACCTCTTGTGACACAAATATTTCAGATTTTCCTTGCCTAATATCAAGACCAAAGAAGTACTTCATCAACCCCAAATCTATCAATAACAACCGAGTTGATTTCGAACCGAGTTGGGAGCAACTTGGATTCATACTCGTGAGACAATCGAGTCAATGAAGTTGAATCAGTTTTGATTGAAGTTAGTGTCAACTCGAAATGTTAGTGGGTTCAATCTAAATTAATTCTGAACGAGTTATGAACGAGTTAGTTCATATTTTCATATAAAATTAAAAAAAAGTTTTGTCTTAATCAATCATTGAGTTGTTTGTAATTTAATTTTATTAGTTTTAATAGATTTTGTTACTTTTATTTGCAATTCATAGTTTTATTTTAATCACAACACATTTATACCGATATACCTAAGTTACATATACGATCCTTTAAAGAAAAAATTATTCGCCATAATTAATTGAAAGCAATTAGTAGACAATTCTGAATCAAAGACACAAAAATAATTTGTTAATCAAATTATACATTAAGAAGTATACATATAATGACTCTAGAAAATAATAGACAACACATTAAGAAGCAAACACCCTCCTATCTATTTTTCAAAAGCCACACACCACCACTTGTTGACTAACTATTCCAAAATTGCTTTGCATAGAGAAAGCATGGTGGCAAGGCAACAAAACAGAGCCTAGAAGAGCTCTCTCCACCTCCTCTGACACACCTCTCTTTAACAAGTCCATTGCATAGTCCATGAACAAGGCTTCACAAGGCAATGTTATCGGCCCATCAACTGTGAACCCAAACTCCTCTTCAGACAAATTGAAAAGCTGCATAAAGATTCTAGAGTTGAGGTATTCTAATGGAATCATGAACCGTTTCCCATCAATGGTGTACACCACAAAATGCCCTTGTTCAGCCTGAGAGCTAGTGCATTGGTCGGTGTTACGGTGGGAAAGCTTTCTCTCCAATGTGAGCCTTCTTCTTCCTAATACAGCCATTCTCTGCCACTTCTTTGCCATTTGCACCAGCTTCTTGGGACTAACCATGTTTTTAGATTTCTAGTCGAAATGTGTACAATGGGTAATGTATATCCGAGTAATGATGAAAGAGAACTGTGCTCTCATATGATTATATAGGCTTAGAAGTGATAAGCCTCAAAGCAAGTGGAGCTTTCCTTGAGGTCATATGACAGGTTGGCAAGGGACAAAGCCATGATCTCTCTAGCAGTGGGATATGGGCATTTTTGGATTGGTGTGGTTTATATTGACATTAATGTAGAGTACAATATATTAGTTCAGCTTTAAGATCTGTTTGCTTGGTTTTCTGTACATAAAATCTTGTACGACAACTTGTGAGACAATATTGATATAGCACCATACATATCTTCAATTCTTTAAAGGTTATTAATTGACTTCGACAACCTCATGTTCTTAGATTTTGGCTTGTCTTCTATTATGACATGTAAGAATTTAGCTGTTCTAGTTAATTCTTCTCATAAACAAGGTGCATTTGACTCTTCTCCCCTTCGTAGGAAAACTGGAGACTTACTTTTCCTAACTATATTGAACCCTGTGAGGTACCTAATTATGTACATCTGTCACACCACTTGTGGCTCCCAAAAGTTAAACTTTGACTCACTGACAACTTTATCATTGAAATTAGATCCGAAATCACTAACAACTCAAGAGCTTAAATGGCGAATTTTGGGAGAGGTAAAACTAAAAAAGCTAGAGGGTAATTTTGTGAACTTTCAATTTTTGAGTTTTGCTTTGTATAGCATCTTCAATTTATATTTTAAAATAATCTCTGAATTTTATCTTTTTTAGATAGGGCGCAAGGATATATCAAATTATTTAAATTCAAGCTGTTAAGTATGTAAATCTTGGTACATAACTCTACAAAGTGCTAATTTAAAGTTTATAATCCTAACAAATCAACTCAGAATACCTAACATATCATGAGAAAAAACAACAACAGAGCAAATAGAACCAGCACACACCTCTCTTTAACAAATTTATTCAAGTTGTGATTATGAATTTATGATTAATCTAAATGTCATAATTAAATAATAAAAAATAACATATATGGGCGTGTCATATCCTAGATTTTTAAAAATTGCTGTATCGTTGTATCCGTGTCGTATCCGATACGATACCCGTACCCGTATCCATGCAAAATAGGATCTAGCTAACCTAAACAAAATTATTTAATTATATCAGCACTAAATACTAAATACACAGCTTATGGAGATGATGTATAAAAGAGAAGCAGATCAGTAACAGTAAGCCAACATTCTCTATTGCTATATAAGCCCATTTTCAAATGATGGTTTCCTGAATTTGAATCCGAGTTGGTAATGTATGTATGTTAGAAAGTTAGAAACAGTTACAAAGGGAGCTAGTGGGGAAATATCCAGCAAATCATTCAAATTTTAAATAAAATTGTAAATCATAGAAATAATTGATTACACATATATCTCCTAAAATTTGAGACTTCTATGGCAATATGAAAAAGCAAACACCCTCAATTTCTCAAAAGCTACAAACCACCACTTGCTGACTAACTATTCTTAAATTGCTTTGCATAGAGCAAGCATGGTGGCAAGGTAGCAAAACAGAGCCTAGAAGAGCTCTCTCTACCTCCTCTGACACACCTCTCTTTAACAAGTCCAAGGCATACTCCATTAACGCTGCTTCACATGGCAATGTTATCGGCCCATCAACTGTGTATCCAAATTCCAAACTCTTCTTCAGAAAGTTGGAAAAGATACATAACCGCTCCGTTTATATCCTCACGGAAGAGGGAGATGCCACCACAGCATTGGTGTGGGGAAACAAACCCCTCTGAAATTGAGAATCTTATATATAGATTTAACTGTGAACAGTCCATTAGGCTCCCATTTCCAAGATATCCTGTCATGAGAATGAGTAAATGAGATAGAACTAATAAAGTGTAGTACTGCTAGCCAATCATCAAGTGTAATTTGATCAAACTGTCTTCTAAACCTAACCGCATTGCCTTGAGTGATACACACACAAGGCAATGCGGTTAGGTTTAGAAGACAGTTTGATCAAATTACACTTGATGATTGGCTAGCAGTACTACACTTTATTAGTTCTATCTCATTTACTCATTCTCATGACAGGATATCTTGGAAATGGGAGCCTAATGGACTGTTCACAGTTAAATCTATATATAAGATTCTCAATTTCAGAGGGGTTTGTTTCCCCACACCAATGCTGTGGTGGCATCTCCCTCTTCCATATAAAATCAAGGTTTTCATGTGGCTTTTACATAGGAATCGAATTCTGACAAAAACTAATCTTCGCAAGAGAGGTTGGCAGGGTAGTGTACAATGTGTATTCTGTTCCCAAACTGAAAATACTAATCATTTATTTCTTAATTGCTCCCTTGCAAGACAGGTCTGGTTCTGGATGGGGAAGAGCTCCCATTACTTGCCTCACTGGTCCACCATACAAGATATTGTCGATTTTGCGTGTTCACTAAAAGGATATAATAGAACTGCTTTCTTGATTGTTTTTAGCGCTTTATGTTGGACATTATGGAAATTACGTAATGATTATTGCTTTAACCAGCCGATTGCACCAAAAACATTTCGTACCATTGTCTTGCTCACTGTTTCGTTGATTTCTTATTGGTCAGGTGTTATCAAACAACCAATCCGGGACATTATGATTGCTGACTGGATGCCGGAAGACACTCAGCTGATTCCCCTGCAGGTGATGGCTCCAGACGTGTCACCTTCGGCAGTAGAGCTGCAGATGGTGGTTTACCAGCCCAGAGTTGACGATGAGGACCTCTCTGATTCTAGCCGTTAACCACCTGGCTGATTTCGTTATTTTGCATATTTAGTTCCTGTAATATATTTAGCTTCTAGTTGAACAGGCAGCTTTGGTTCTTTTTGCTTTAGTTTGCTAGTTTAGTCTACACTCTAGAGACAATTTTGCTTGCTTTTACAAATTTCGTTTTGTACTCGAATATTATGTTTCTTTAATGAAACGGGCTTTATGCCTTTTATCAAAAAAAAAAATATCCTCACGGAATTATCTGGATACAGAATTATCCGTATCCGTATCCAGATTATTTTTTCATACACTAAAAATATCCATATCCGTATCCGCAAGTATCCGTATCTGTTTAATTTGAATACGGATAATAAGCAGATTCGGAGCGGATAATCCGAATAAGTTTACACCCCTATTAATACATAGTAATATTTAAGTTTGTATGTATATTAATATAGATTTAGATGTCTATTTTGGTGTATGAAACCTCAGAATTTTTTTTTATAAACCATAAATAAAAAAATTAATTTTAAGAATCCAATATGATTGATTCGGTTTTTTTAAAAAAAAAAAACATAAAGAACGAGTTGGCAGCTCGTTCTGAAATTTTTTTTCCCCACAGAACGAGTTGGCAACTCGTTATTGATTTTTTTTCAGTTTTTACCAGGAAAATTGGTTTTTTTAGCTCGAAACGAGTTGCAAATTCGTTCTCCAATAAAATATTAATCTTTTTTTTTAGTGTTTACTTATAAAATAAATTAGATGTTTTCTTTGATTTTGTATAGTAACAATTTGAATAGATTTTTTTTCTGTATTTTGACTATATATTTTATCATTTTATCAAATCAATGGATTGGTTTTCTATATAAAAAAAAATCATAAGAAATCATAAGAAATTTTTTATCATACAATTTTTTATATATGTGTGGCAGACAATCATAAGAAATCAAAATAATATTTGTTTTTCCGTTAATTAATTAATTAATTTTAATTTGTTCGTAACATGCACTAACATGATAACAGCTTTTATATTTTCTAGCGTGATAGGCACCTCCAGGGTACCAAGTTCCTTTGCCTCGATTTTTTCCGTCAATCAAATCATAATCAATCTCATCCTTCCCATGTAATTCTCGCCTTAATTTTGAAATGCTCCTGTCACGTCTCCTCTAGTATCATATATATACAAGGTCCTACAAGTATTATTTAATTACAGCTAGCTTCAACAAAAAATTAAAAAGAAAGATGAAATCTGTTAGTAAGGACTAATTAATTAATAAAGGTTTAATTTTGTTCCTTTGACTCGATTAATTAAGACGTCAATCAAATCATAATCAATCCCATCCTTCCCATGTTCTCGCCTTAATTTTCAAATGCTCCTGTAGTCCTATAGTATCATATCCATGCTCCTGTACGTCCTGTAGTATTATTTAATTACAGCTTCAACAAAAAATTAGAAAGAAAGATGAAATCTGGTATAAAGGTTTAATTTTCTTCAGAAGCTGTGTGCATGAAAATTTTCAGTACTCGTACACAAAATTTTGATGTCTTCAAGTAAAACATAATTTTATATTTTATAATAGTAATTAATGCCATAGAACAAATTGCAATAATTATAATTAATGCCATAGCCAGCTTAAGAGAAATTAAAAATTAATTAATTTCTCACTGGTGCATTCGAGCAAGCCGCACGAGTTACCTCTCTACAGAAACCGCACAAGTTACTATGTTGTTTGTGAGATTACCTATCGGTGATCTAACGAGGAGGCGAGATTTGACTGAGCAGCTCGGCTCAAATCGGATCATGTGAGAGACCACCACAAGAGAGAGAGAGGAGATACGAGGGAGATTATTTTGGTAGTGGGAGAGGGAATTTGAACGAGTAATTTAGGGTTTTGACGTAAATTAGCAGGAAAAGAAAGAAAATACAAGGAGGGAGTGGCGGAAAAATAGAAGGGAAGTAAAAAAATGTAATTTTCAACCAAAAAAGGTAGAGGGAAGTACATAATTTTATAAAATAATTTGAACTGATAAAATTAGTTTATTTCGGTGGAATTTTTCATTTTCTTTTCTTAATTGTTTTGTTATTTTCCAAATATTTTAATTTAATAATTTAATTTGAGAAATATTTTTCAGTGTAAAATTAGAAGCGAAACAAAAAATGCTTTTATTTTTTTTATTTACATATGTACAACAAATATTTTTTAAAAATATTACGAATGTGAAATAATATAAAATTAGGTAACGCATGTATGAAGTCAACAACACTATTTATGATCTAGGCACTTCCCTTGAGCGTTGAAGTCAACAACACCTATAAGAATATATGTATTATTTTCAATTACTCTAACTAACAGATATGTTGTATTTCCTCCGTAAATATTGGGATTTTGGAATTAGGGTGGGATTTCCTAAAAAACTCTGAGTTGGCTACGGTATATTTTCAATTGAGGTCCTTAAGGAATTTTTAGGGACCCAAATGAATTTAATTGGTGCTTTTCCTAAAGAGACATTGTTGTGAAATGTGTCCTATATATCCTGCAACAGTAGTGCAGATTAAGTATTTTGCCAGTATTTTGAAATACCTAGCTTGTTGTGCATTTTCAAAACCATTTTTTTTTTAATTTAAAGCATCAACAACTAAATCAAACAAAAAGGGAAAATAAGACTATGATGGGAAGCAATGATAAAGGAGAAATTTGTTCACTCCATTGGAAAAAAAGATGAATGGAAATGATTTCAATAATTTGAAAATGTTTGATCGGAATCAATATAATAATGGGATGAATTCATTATTGAGAAGCAAAACTTATCCATAATTTTCATCAAATTTACAAAATCCACCATTAAATAAGTAATTTGAATGGTGCATATATGCGTCAGCCTGCTAATAATTTTTAGATCTAAAATTGAATTTTATGATCAAAACGTCTGCCTTGAACTTCCTCTAACAAAAAGTCTCAATGTATTCTATGGAAGGCCTTCTTAAAATCAAGTTTAGAAAGAAAACCCTGAAATTTTTATACCTTAATCTGATGTAAAATCTCGTGTGCACACACAATTTTATCAGCAATCAATCTACTTATAATGTAAGTTGTTTGAGAATCATTTATTAGTTTAAAGCTAAAAATTAATAAAATTAATTTGCCTAACTTCTGTTACTAAGCTTGTATCTTTTTTGCATTGAAAAGTTTTACCACATCTTCTTGAATCAAAAACCTAGGGTTCAGGGATAAATAACTTTTAAAAATAATTATATGAACAAATGACACCAGCCGTATGTCAAACCAAGGAATTTATACAAAAAGTACTTTTTTCGTGCCAGCTTGTTACTACCTTAAAAATATTGAAAACTAAAAATGAATTATAAATTTTGTATAAATATAATTTCGAAATCGTTATATTTTATAATAAAAATACTATTTTAATATACTTCTAATTTTAGAAAACAACTATGAATTCAATAGTGATATTATATATGTTTATAGTTAGAAAGCAAAACGTACACATGAAAAATTGTAACATTTAATCAATATATATTTTAAAAGAACAATATTTTTTTTATTGAGACTCGTTGAACGTACCCTCTCACTCGCCAACCAAGGGCCAATATCAAAACCTATGTACTTCCTAAAACACCTTTTCCCAATATCAAAATAACAAATTCTCACCCATTTCCATTTAATGAAAACGTGTACGAACAAACCATACCATAAAAACAGATACAAGTTTAAATCCATCATAATTCTCAAATAACCGTTAGTAGAGATTCAATTTGCTAACGGTTAAGGCGGGCGAGAAGTCATCAGACTCAACACATGAGCTGTCCAGTAGAAACTCCTATATATATAATGATAACTTCAAAAAGCACAGATACAGGGACAAAAGCTCCCACCTTTGCTCTCTCTCATTTGTGCCTTCAAGTCTCTCAAGCAAAGCTTGAAAGAACATAGCACCTATTTAAATTGTAAATAATCCTCTCCTAGTAGCCTCCATTGTAATGTCAGTCTTTCTTCTGACCTCATCTGCAAACACCTCTCTTTCCAAAACCGCCACCAAGACAAACTGTCCCACTGGAACATTGAAAGCTCGGATCTTTTCACCAAAGACCACCACTCCTCTTTTATCCCAATCAATTCATGTAAAATCTGCAAACAAGCCAATAATACCAAATGTTAATGGCTATAAATTGTGTAGTGAACAACTGACACCGGACTTTGCACTGCCTGACTGGAAGAGGAAGCAAACTAGGACTAATGATTTGTATTCTGATGCGTTTGACTATGGGAGAATGGTTCAGGATGGGCATGTTAATCGAAAATTTCAGTTTCGATCGTATGAGGTAGGGGCCGATGGGTCCGCATCCATTGAAACCCTCATGAACTATCTCCAGGTTGCCTTATCTTCTTTTTAAGTTCTAAATTGATTTTCCAAACCATGAATATAAATTTGAAAGATGTTCCATTTGCTGCAAAGTTTGGGGCCGGAAATATTTTTCTGATCCATTTATGTGCTCATTGTATATTTTCCTCTATTATTATTTTATCATATAAATAACAAATATCTTTGTAAATATTATGTAAACTAGTTAACGGCTCACTTGAGTCGATGTACATATTTTTTTATCAATAAAAATCCGTAAGATGGCTCGTTGCCACCTTACCCTAAAAAAAAAAATAACAAATATCTATATTTGAAACTTAGTGTATATTAAGTTGTTGGGTTTTCCATAATGTTAGGAAACGGCGTTGAATCATGTGAGACTGGTAGGTTGGGATAGCGATGGATTTGGCTCCACACCGGAGATGAGTAAAAGAAATCTCATCTGGGTTTTTACTAAGATGCAGTTGCTCGTCGATCGATATCCATCTTGGTACATGCATGCATGCTTCTCCACAAATTTAGTTTTCTCCTTGTTTAATGGTTAATTTCATGGGTACAATTAATAAATGGTTAATTTTGCATAAATATATATATTCCTAAAAAGTACAGAAACTTCATTATTTATACATTATTTGCACTTCAAAAACTGCTTAATATCGGACATTCACATTGCTTATATATGTTATTTTAGTTCAATATAATATTGTTATAGAACCTTTATTATTTTTATGATGTTACTATACATCTCCATATTTTCCAGGGATGATATTGTTGAAGTTGACACGTGGATGGCATCGCAAGGTAAGAACGGAATACGGAGAGAATCGCACGTGCGTGATTTATTCAGTGGTCAAACCATACTACGAGCGACCAGGCATGAAACTGACACATATATTATACTCTTTTGCATCATTTTGTTAAGAGATAGGAGCGTGGAATAGAGGAATAGATTGGAAACGATGTTATATTTATGTCGAATAAGAGTAGAAGTGAGTGGAATTGGAGAATTAGGAATAGTAGAATTGGATTTGAACTTTTGCAATCAAATTCCTGTTTTTTTATATTTGAGTCCCTCCTCTGTTTCTCTATGAGCCAATTCTTTATTCCATAGGAAAGGTGGAATAGAGAAATTAGTATTTTTTAAGAGATGGATTTGACTCATTTATCTATACTCTTATACTCTTCCACTATTCCACTATTCCACCATATCAACCGAACACGATCGGAATAGTGGAGAATTGAAACCTATTCTAAATTTCACTTTTCTTCATGACTTTTTCTCTATTCCAATGGTTTGCCGAACCGACCACGATCGGAATTAGCATTTTCCTCTATTCCGATGTTGGTACACTTCCTGAAATTTGTCGTATAGTAATTACCTGAACTATATCCTGTACAAGATGGATAATTCTTGTATCAATTAATTTAACTTTTATGATATTTTTAATTGGTATTTTCAAAAATATTATTTCTATTTTAAATTTTAAATTCTAAATATGTTTCTAACTATTTTAGATGTGCACCAACTATAAAATATTTTAGTCTTTTAAAATAATTTTTAACTTTTTAAAGGTGATTTTAAAGACTTTTTAATTGATGATGTGCCAAACAATAAAATTAATTCAAATTTGATGCAATCACAAACTATGATAAAGAAGGATCCAAAATTGGAGTTTTTGAATTTGAATATTATTTTATAAGGTAAAACAAACATACATACAATAAAAGTTTAAAATATTTTATAATTACTAGTAATAATTCTGAAATAAAATCTCAATAAAGGTTGGCAAGCATGCATGTACTTTTCCAAATCAAACCATTCATCTGTGTTGAGATTCCTGCTTGCCAATTTGGCGAGCAGCTAGCGGATTCGGATCCGTTAATTCAGTATTGTTTAAACTAGCTAGCTAGTTGAAGCTCAACGTGCAATAAACCCAAAAAATAACATTAGAGTCGAACAAAATAGACCAGAAATTTGTAATATTTGGCATAAAGAAAAAAAAAAGAAATTTTATATATACTATTGACATTTTAGTTGTTCACATTTTCATTTAAAATGCCTCTTTTGCAGTCTAATGGTGATGATGAATAAGCTAACGCGTAAGTTTGCGAAATTTCCCTATGAGGCTTGAAAAGAGATTGATCCGTGCTTAGTCGAGAGGATGTCAGTTATTGATGAAGATAACCGTGAGCTTTCAAAACCTGTGGATCTTGATGAAAACAATGCTGAAAAGTACCTTATCAGGGGCCTAACTGTAAGTTCCACAAATATTAAAAAAAAATTCAGTCCTTACTAAAGTTATATAAATTACCTACCAATGTGAGTTTTACCCTATATTAGTGGTTCTAATTACAATACTGACAAGATAACAATTAATTAATTTCAAGTATCCATGACCGAGTTTGGCGAGTAAATAATTATTTTACATTGTTTCAACTTGAAGAAGTAATGGGAATTAACTATATGTAATCTGGATAACATTGTAATGCACTCTGCTATTTTTTACAACTATTATTGCATAATAGTGCTTAAAAAAATTAATTTTAGTTGTAAAATAATTGCAGCCTAAGTGGGGCGACCTTGATGTGAATCAGCATGTCAATAATGTCAAGTACATCGGATGGATTCTTGAGGTCTGTTATTTTGAACAATAATTTTGGTCTCTTAAAATCTTGTTGGATTAATAATTTTTACAAGTATAGCCCAATTTTTGAAATATTGTACTTCAGTATTGTAATTTTTAGTTGTCGGATAGCATTAGTTTATTAAAAAAAATCTAAAATACATACATTAACTAATTAGACATAGTTTTGTCAAACTTGTAAGAAGTTGGGTCCTACAATTTTACCCCTATACAACAGAGTGCTCCAATGGACATACTGGAGAAGCAGGAGCTGGTGGGGATGACGTTGGACTACCGGCGCGAGTGCAGAAGGGACAGTGTTGTGAAGTCCCTCACGACCGTCTACTCTGATAGTGCTGACTCTAATCGGAAAAATTCTATGCCTTCCATCCATTGTGATCACCATCTCAGCCTCGAGTCTGGCATCACCATTGTGAAGGCCCGTACAATGTGGAGGCCAAAGCGGGTGTCGAACCAGAAGACAATTTTAGTTTAACTGGAGTCAAATTACTGGAGAGAAATGGTGCTACTTGGAATGGAGAAAGGCGCTGTTAAATATCTGTTGAGATGTACGAGATAATTAATCAATTCTTGATTTTATTTGTAAATTAATGGAGAAAGGCGATGTTAATTAATGCAATCACAAGCAGATCTATTTGCTAGAATACGAAGTCTTCTCTTGGTTTTTTTGTATACTCCATCTCTTGTATCTCCAACGTGATACAACCCATCTTTGACGAGATTAAGTCGCGATGAACCGAGGCACGTCCTAACTCAAAGAAGATTAGTCCGTACTTCTTAGTGTGTATTTATTGATTGTCCGTGTCAAACTGATTGCCGATCTGGTAAGCATGTAACTCTATCCTCTTTTATACCTTGTGTTGTTGTATGCGTGGACACCGAGCTCAATGAATTTCGGAGTATTTATAGGCCTATAAGTCGATTTGGATCTCGTGCGGACACCTAATTGGGCCTTTCTCACAAGCTGGTAAGTATGTTTGGGTCTCGTATAGATGACCCGAACGGGCTTTTTTTGTAGGCCGATAGGTCAAGCAGAAAGGTGTACGGACAACTCGAACGGACCTATTTCTTGAACTTGTTGTCTGGTCTTAGTACTTAGTTCATGGTGGTTTTCATGAGATCTTTAGTACATGACTCTATCACAACGAAAAACATCGATATCTCTCTTTCTCTCTCCCTCTCCTCCTCTCACAACGAAAAACATCTTCATACTAATAACAAGTGACATGATTACATTGAAGCTAACATGCCCCCTTGCTAATTCTTCGACTCTCCGGAAGCCCCCAACTATACTCCTAGAGCCACAACCAAAATATTGCACTTCTTAGTGCATATTACTACCCTATGATAATTTTTCTTTCTGACTAACAAAAGACTAGCTACCAAACTACTACTACTTCCAGGACATACATGTCGTCAAACATATTAGAATACTGCCATATATACCAACTACTTGAGCAAAAACTAATAAAAAGACCAAAAGATAATAGTGGCATCCTTACTGTTATGGACAACTCCAAAAGTTCGACTACCTTCATAACCTTAAGCATCTTCGAAGAGTGAGAGTGTGTTAAGTGTAGCTATCGACCTACGAAGACTAAGGCAGAGAGTTCCAGGACTCCCAATCCATAGTCTGGATTTTAGTTTGTTATTTTAAGAATGTATTTGAAGTATTTTGTGTCAGAAGACTGAGTTTATAGTATTTTATGTTCTTTTGTATTGTTAGACTTTGTGTTGTAGAATGTTTTATTGCTTGGATGTTGTAGACTATATTATTATATGCATGTTGGTTTTTTAAATTGTATTATTATTTTATCTGTTGTTTGTGATGTTGATTTTTTTAGGCAAAAATGATGAGCAAAAACACACCAAGTCAATCATCCGGTGGTGGAAAAGAAAAATCTCAGGAGACATTTTCTTTTTGCACTAGAAAGGACTGTAAAGTTTGTAGGTCAACCCAAATCAATGATGATGATGATTTTGGAGAAAGCCTTTACATAAAAATAAATCCGATTAATCCAAAGAAAAATGCCGGTAAGACTGTCTCTACGCCTGGTGCAACTCGTACCGGCGAAGTCAAAACAAAGAAAAATGCTAGTAAGACTGTATCTTCGTCTGCTGCGACTGAACTAGACTTAGCCGATGATTTTGTTCCTTGTACTTTGGTACTGGTTCTCAGAAGTAGTATTATTTGAAGGTCTGTATCAATGTATGTAGTATTATCTCATTGATACCATCAATATCAATGTCTGTATCATCCCGATTGACGACGGACCGTCTTCTAGTTTCAGGAGGTCTATAGTTAGGTAATGGATCAGGTACAGATTGATATCCAACCTGACCAACACATGACTACCTTCTAGTTTTAGTTCGGGGTGCATCACTATGCTTAGGTACTTGCAAATACCTATCTCGTCTCACAGGTTCACAAGGGGGTGATGTCACATCCTCGTTGTGATCATAACCATAATCAGTGCCATAATTGTCAACATGGATATAATTGTCATACGCCGGGTTATCATAACCCGAGAAATAATTCTGGACAGAAGGTCCAGTCCCGGTGTCCAAGTTGTTCTGTGTAGAAGGTCCAGCCCCGGTATCCAAGTTGTTCTAGGTAGAAGGTCCTGTCCCGGCACCAACTGGTTTAATCGATACTTTTTTGCAAAACAGGTCCATTACTGAGATTGAAGTGGACACAAAAAAACCATACACAGCTATCCATATATCCTGGTCTGCTATAGGATATTTTACATAGTAAGGTTTTGCACCGGGCGGTTGGTTGTTAATCCGAGTACTAATTTCTATGGTCAATCAAGCACAGTCCCAACCGGTTTTTTGAAAGATGGCTTCCGTAATTTCAAAATTTATAGTATTGGAATTCACTGGGAAGCCAAAACTCGCATCTTTCGAGTATTGGCATCCAAACTCCCCTTTCGTGATTTTTCCGTCCAAGTACAATGCAATGAACATATTTGGTTTATTTCTGTCATTAGAAAAGAAATTCTATATCAATATCAGTTTTTTGTTTTTTTACTAATTTTTAACATGTTTCTAAAGTATAAAATAAAAATAATTTAAAAAAAATATACCTCGGTCACTGTTGAGAGCACTATTGATCGCAATCGCCTTAGAATCGCCTAAAAAATCTCTTTGGAGCACTGTTTGAGAGCTGAGGTCAGTTTGGAAGAAGAGTGAATTGTGGTGAGACAGGAGAGAGAAAATACTGAAATATAGGTCAGATAGCAAACCGCCTCCCTCGGGGCGTTTTGTGCCCAGGGTAAACTGCCCCACTGTGGGGCGGTTTGGTATGGAGGGAAGACTGTCCCTCAGTGGGGTGGTTTGGCTATTTTTCAAATTAAATTGATATTTTGAGTATTTTTTATTTTTTATTTAAACGGGTACGTAAAAAAAATACTGACTTAAATTTTTAAGTCACGTTTGTCTCTTTATTATTATTATTTTTTTTTAAAAAACCTGAGAACAGGTCAACAGCTACCTGCAGGGAGAAGAACTTCCAACTTTTCAGTGGAGATCTTTTGCGACAAAATTCGATAGCTCAATTAAGATGATTCCAGCTTTCTCTGTAAAGATACATGGGTAGAAATTGATTCATGGTGTCATCTGTGTAACGTACAATCATAACAATGTATAGAAGATCCTGAACAACAACCTAAAGAAAAGTCACGTACCAAACATCCGCACGAAGTCCCATTAAATCCTTTCCATCACTATATATTCACGACTCACGAGTCACACTGTCCTGAGAGATATCTCAACTTTTGCGTGTTTTTTCGAAAAATCGCAATTGTTCAAGTAGAGGTGTTCTTGAATTCAGACCGAGTAAAGTAACCCAATTTATTTGTTTTAAATTGAGATCCGATTTCGAGATAATCCATTCGGATCTGGAGCTCACACATTTTGAGAATGAATTCGAATTCTGAGATGATTACATGTGACGGATTCGAATCGGACGGTCTTGATACAAAACTCAAAAATTGGGTTACTTTAGAGGATCCAGACCCGGGTATTCATTGGGTCCGGTTTAGTCTTGAACTGAACCAAACTAGTATAGACTAAATGGTTCGGTTTTTCGATTTAACGGTACGGTTCAGTTTGTTTTTTAAAACCGAATTATATCTTTGGTTCGGTTCGATTTGGAATTTTCAAAACCGAAATAACTGAACTGACTGAACTTTTATATATTATGAATTTGGTCCGAATCACCCCGGTTTATTTCTTAATAACCCAGTTTATTTCTTAATCAATTGCTTTAAATACATCGATTTATTTTTTACTATCTCGGTTTATTTCTTAATACCACGATTTATTTTTTAATATACTTCAATTTATTACAAAACAATTGCTTTAAATAAAAAAAATTAATATGTTTCGGATTGAACTGAACAAACCAAACAAACCAAAATAAAACTTCGGTTCGATTTGGTTCAGTTGCAATGCTAAATTGGTTCGGTTCGGTTCTATTTTTGAAACCGAATTATAACTTTGGTTTGTCTCGTTTGGTTCGGTTCAACCAATGAACCCCTATGTTCAAGTAGGTTATGCACGAATCTCAAAGTACTAATAATCCTGTACCCCTGCGCTATTTCCGAATAGGCACCAGACGCATCGGTCACGCAAAAATTGAGATATCTAAGAGGATACGCACTCCATGCGCTCAGTGTGACTCGTGAGTTGTGAATTTATCGTGATGGAAAGGATTTAATGAGACTTCATGCGGCTTATCTATTGCAGTATTTAAAAATCACAGTTTTTCAATAAATAAAAAATAACAATTTTGTAAAAAGCAATGATTTTCAAATATTAAAAAAAAAGTAAAAGAATTTTAAAATATATAAAATTTGATGTCTAAGCACGTTTTAATATGAAGATTATGTTGGAAGTTTCGAATCGACAATTTGAACTTTCAAAATGAGAAATATCAGCGGGAAGTAATATAGCCGCTCTTTACTTTCCAAAGCATGATAGCTCATCCTATATATATATATATATATATATATATAGTAGAACTAGGGTGCTCCTAGGAGTACTAAGCTCCTTTGTACTCTTAACTCTAAAACTATCGGATTAACTTCGAACGATGAATCCAAACAGTTGAAATCCTTCTACCTTACGAGTGATGCATCTATATTTGAAAATTTTAAAGTTTCAAATTAATTTAGTATAAAGTCAAGTGGGTTGAAGAATTTCAACGGATTGGATTCGTCGTTCGAAATTAATCCGATAGATTTTAGAGTTAAGAGTACAAATAGACTTGGTACTCCTAGGAGCACCCTAGTTCTACTCTCTCTCTCTCTCTCTCTCTCTCTCTATATATATATATATATAGGACTTGGCTACGGTGCTACGCGTTTCATAGAAGACCTCCGTGCAACGGCTCAAAATTTGAGTTTTCAAAATCTTAATAGTCGATCCAAACCATTCAACATGTAATATGTACTAAAATGTACTTGAAAACCAATTTTTTTATTTTTTAGAATTTTTTTACTATTTATTAAGTATTTTACAAAACTGTTATTTTTCAATGATCCAGAATTATTCAAAAATAATAGTTTTGTAAAATACTTAATAAATAGTAAAATAATTCTAAAAAATGTAAAATTTGGTTTACAAGTACATTTTAGTACATATTACATATTGAACGGTTCGGATCGACTGTTAGGATTTTGAAAACTCAAATTTTGAGCCGTTGCACGGAGGTCCTCTATGCTATGCGTACGTAGCATATTAGCAATTTCTTATATATATGAGGAGGATACAATTACGCCATTTTATGATGACACATCTTGGCACTATTTTTTTATAAGTTATTTTTGTGATTTTAAAATCCAAACAGTTGATCCGGACTGTTCAATATGATATTAATATTAAAATGTGGACAATATAACTAGAATTATATACTTTATGTAAAAATATGTTATGTTTGAATTTTGAGAACAAAATTCTTTTGAATGGAGGAAGAATGTAACACTTCATCAACAAGTTATATTTTTAATGTATAAAAGTAATTACAATTTAGTGTTTGAATTTTGAGGACAAAATTCTTTTTGAAGGAGGGAAGAATGTGATACCTTAAAAAAAAGTATTTAGTTATAATTATTTATGTGGACAATATAACTAGAATTATATACTTTATGTAAAAATATGTTATGTTTGAATTTTGAGAACAAAATTCTTTTGAATGGAGGAAGAATGTAACACTTCATCAACAAGTTATATTTTTAATGTACAAAAGTAATTACAATTTAGTGTTTGAATTTTGAGGACAAAATTCTTTTTGATGGAGAAATATTAAAGAGGGGAAGAATTATATATATATCAAGAAATATTATTTATATTTATAGTATAACTAGAATTATATCCTTTATGTAAAAGATTCGTAATGTTTTGAATTTTGAGGACAAAATTCTTTTTGAAGGGAGGAAGAATGTAACACCATGTAATTTTAAGTACGTACGATCTAATTGAAAATTTGATTTTAATAATATATATGATTATGTAACACCACATAATTGAAATACTAAATTAAAGTATGACATAAATAATTTATAATTATTTGCCTTTCTATTTTATTATTTTTTTTCCCTTCATATAGATAGATCTACTTAACAAATTACCCTAAAGAAAATATCTTGAATCAAACAAATATGTTCCGATGTATATCAGTATTTAAATAGTATATAATTATAAGTTATGCAAACACAAGGCCCAATTTAACATTTTAGTTTCGGCAGTCCAGAATATATATATTGTGAATTATTCAAATTAGAATCATAACTTCTCAAAATAACCACCTTGCATTTAGCGTCTTTTCCACTGTAAATAACATCTATTCACTCTATATTCTTCCATTATAAAACAACTACTTGCAAAATTAAAAACCCTACATTTCTCTCTCCGCCATCTCTTCACAGAAGTTGTTTGAAAAGAACTCTACATTCTTTTAATTTATTCCTCTTTCTTGATAACTCCCATAAGAGACCCAAGCCGTTCAAATCAAGATATTTCAATCTTTCATTTAATTAGCGTTTAGTAAGTAGAGTCAACATTTTTGTATATATTTTTTTATGTGATAAAACTTCTTGAAAACAATATTGTTTCTGAAACTTATGTATTTGATCAGATTTCTTTATGTTTATTAATTTGGTAAGATCTCTAAATCATAATCGGTAATGGTGTTGATTTTCAGAAATTATGGAATTTCGTAAATCATTTTGTTAAATGATAATCAAAACATTTCTTAATGTTTCTTAGACTTGTATTTTATCTATTTTTATTCTTTTGGAATCGGCAAGTCAAGGAAGATGTTATTTCATACTACCTATATATATGTCTTCATTTATATAATTTAGATACTGAGTTATTTTAACTAATTCGATTCATAAAGAAAGTTTGATAATACATATTAGTAACCGATTAATACTCGTACTATATATGGTACTATTGAGTAACTTCAATTATTTTTGAGTTTTCATCGAAGTTTGGGAATTGCATAAGTTAATTTAGTATTCAATTAGTTTGAGTAATTCCAATTAATTTCTTAAATAGTTCATTTTCTCTGAAGATCCTTAGAGTTTCCTCTCTGATAACTCTAAGATTATTTTATTATAAAGAAGTCTAATTCAGTACTTTTACCAATGATTTAGTTCTATTTTCCTTGAAAAATAATTTGCAAATATAATTACCTTATTTTAGAATAATGATTATATGTCTGAATCTTATTGATGATATTCAAATTATAAACTTGACAAATATTAATTTATCAACGAACTTTGTTTAATTATCAAAATCATGCATAAATATATTTTTTTAGAAATCGTGTTACACAGTCTCGGTTCGAGTGTCGAAGTAAGGAGAAAACATAGAGACACATTGAAGTGGCTGACGACAACAGGTGCGGGTTTCCTAGACTTTGTAAAATTATTACTTATCATTTTGTGTGCATTTATTTTTATATAGTTCAATTATGCATGTTGAATTCGAACAACCGTTTGACTTTGTTAGAAAATATTAGGATATGATTATTCGTTTGATCAACAGACTTATAGGATGTGTTGTGTTGTGTCGAGTTAATATACGTGATGTGAACGGATAAGAAAAGTGAACAGGAGCCGATATGTTTGCATATTGGGATGTATACATTGGGTCCGGTGTTCGACTAGACCTCTCGATAACGTGACTGTAGGTGAAAGCGGTCCTGTCACGGGTCAATACCTAGCGTAGGGTGGACTCCCTGTCTAGTGAGACAGCCTCTCGCTGTTGGTTGGACTTCCCAGTGAGTTGGCGGCCTCCCACTGTTGGTTGGACTTCCTAGTGGGTTGGTGACATTCCAATGTTGGTTGGACTTTCCATTAGAATGGCAAGATAAATGGACTAACGGAAAACTTGAAATAAAGGAAGTGTTTATGATCGTAGGATTACATGGCATTAGAAACGCATGAGCATTTATTATTTATTTCATTTTCATACTTTTGAGAATTAAGTTAATTTTACAAAATCCGGGACTGGAACTGAATCCCGCACTGAGAGAATGTTCGAATCTCTCACTCGTTCCACTGTTATGTGGGTTCCAGGTAATGAGGAAGAGGCGCCATAACAAGGTCGTGAGTAAAAGCAAGCGAAATGATCCATATTTATGATTAAATGCCACTTTTGTTTATTTGTTTTGTTTGTTTAATTTTCACTAAATTGGTACACTTAAACATGCATGGTTGTTACCGTATTCTTAACCATGCATGTCGTGACCGCTGTTGAACCACTTTGATTATTGTTGTAAGACTATTGTATGTTATATTTAATGTGGCATTTGTGGATTTTATTGATAATGTATGTGATGTGTACACGCCTTACGTATAAATACGTGGCGGGTTGTCACGGGGTGTGACAAATATGATATTAATATTAAAATGTGCTTGGAGACTAAATTTACATTTTTTTGGAACTTTTTTGTATTTGTTAAGATGTGTACAAAATTGTTGTTTTCAGATAATTTTGGACCATTGAAAAACAACGATTTTTCAAAAATTCTAAATAAATAGTATTAAATTTCTAAAAAATGTAAAATTTGGTCTCCAAGCACATTTTAATATGGACATCACGTTGAACTATTCGAATCGACTGTTTGAATTTTGAAATCGCAAAAATGATTTATAAAAATACGGTGTCAAAATGTGTCACCATTAATTTATATATTATCACCATCATCGGTTCAGTATATGGACTAGTTAGTGTATAATTTAAAAATAGTACACTATTTAATAATTTAAATAAATAAAAAAGTTCATGAATTTAATGAATAATTTGATATGAGTTTTGTATTGACCGTACAATTCGAAATTTTAAAAATAATTTAATAAAATGTTGAAAAAGAACAATTCAATATAATACAAATATCATTTGATAACTCTGTTGATCTGTTCGGATCCGACTAATCAAAACCCATAAACTAAAATCTTTCCCCGAATGCGTACATATCCTCCAAGTATGTGGAAGACAAACAATTAAGTTCAATGATGGAAAGGTTCAAAAGTTGACGGGTGTGAGGCATATATCCGATTTGTCGAAGAATTTGATATTTTTGAGGTCTCTTGAGAAAAAAGGGGTGCAACTTGCATATATCCGATTTGTTCATCGGTTCGGTTCGGTTCAAACCGAACTGAACTAAGCAAACCGAACTTGCATATTTTTGAGGTCTCTTGAGAAAAAAGTGGTGCAACTTGCATAATTCTGTTTTAAAAAGGAAACCGAACCGAACCATTAAACCGAAAAAACCGAACCATTTAAACCAATCTAATTCGGTTCGGTCCAAAACCGATTAAACTGGACCCAATGAACACCCTAAGGTGCAAGTTCCAAACTAAATGTGTAGCCTTAGAGTTTCTAAATGGGCTCTGACAATCTTGAAGTCGAAGAGAATTAGAACTCTTTATTTTCTACAAGTTTCAGTGGTCATGGGCTCGGTCGCCATTGCGCGTTCGGGTACTATCTCAAATCCATATGCTGCAAGGTTGTGGCATATGAGCGGGCGAGGAATAACCATTTTGAGCAAGAGAGGCTTGTGTTGTGTGGCCAATGCACGGACAACTTGCAGTTTTGTGAGCATTGTATATTTGACAAGCATAAGAGATTGAGCTTCTCCATGACCATTTATTCGACTAAGGGAACATTGGACTATATCCATTCAGATCTTTGGGGACCTTCTTGTGAGCCTTCCAAATGTAATGATTCTTGTTACATACTTACTTTCATTGATGATTTCTCAAGAAATGTTTGGATTTATTTCTTAAAAGAGAAAAGTGATGTGTTTCGCACATTTAAAAAATGGAAGTCACTTTTGGAGAAGTTAAGAGGTTGAGAACCAATAATAGTTTGGAGTTTTACAACTGTAAATTTGATAATTTTTGTAAGGTCGAATGGATTGTTCGGCACAAGACGGTGGTTAACACTCTTCAACAAAATGGTGTTGCAGAAATGATGAATATGACACTACTTAAGAGGTCTAGAAGCATGCTTTCAAATGCGGGTTTGGGTAAGGAGTTTTGGGCGGAAGCCATTAACACATCTTGCTATTTGATAAATCGATCTCCTACCATTTCAATTGAGTTGAAGAGACCCAAAGAAGTATGGTCGAGTAAGCCGGGCGATTATTCGAATTTGAGGGTGTTTAGTTGTCCCGCTTTTGCTCATATGAATAAATGAAAGTTGGAGCCTAGATCAAAGAAGTGTGTTTCTGTTGGGTATATCAATGATGTGAAGGGGTGCAAGTTGAGGTGCCCCGAATCATCCAAGTTCCTTATCTCAAGAGATGTCATTTTCAATGAATCTGTAATATTGAGGGCAAATGATGTTGCATCTGAGCTGACTATTAAGGAGAATGAAAATGTTTAGAAGAAGGTGGAGTTTGAGATGTCAATCCAAGAAAGTGATGATTCTCACATGATGATGCTTATTTGGAGGAAGGCCAAGAAGATGCACAATCATATGCATTGGTAAGGGACCGAGCTAGAAGAGAAATTTGACCACCTACAAGATATGGATACTCCGACATTGCTTATTGTTTGTCAAATGCAGAGAAAGTGGAGTATTATAAGTCATCTTCATAAAAGGAAGCCAGTTCTTCTAAGGATGAAGCCAATTGGGTTGCTACTATGAATGAAGAGTTACAATCCTTACAACAATATGAGACTTGGTCTCTTGTGAAGCCTCTGAGTGGTAAGAGGTGTTTGGGTTGCAAGTAAGTGTTTAAGAGGAAGATTAATGACTCAAACTATGCAGATTTTTGATACAATGCAAGACTATTGGCTAAAGAGTGTTAAGTCTAAGGTGTGGACTTCAATGATTTGTTCTCTTCCGTGGTTAAGTACATCTCCATACGAATTTTGCTATCTTTTGTGGCAATGAAGGATTAGGAGTTGGAGCAAATAAATGTCAAAACCACCTTCTTGCATGGTGATTGGGAGAGCAAATTTACATGAGTCAACCAGAGGGTTTTGAGGTTGCGGGAAAGAAGGATCGTGTGTGTATTTTGAAGAAGTCTTTTTATGGCATTAAGTAATCACCGCGGCAATGGTACAAGAAGTTTGACTCATTCATGGTGAGTATTGATTTCCATTGTTCTAATTATGATAGTTGTATTTATTTTAAGAAGTTGGATGGTGCATATTTTATTTACTTATTGCTCTATGTGGATGACATGTTGATTGCATCATCAAACTTGAAAGAAGTTAGGAGGTTGAAAGAGTAACTAAGTTTGGCATTTGAGATGAAAGATTTAGGGGCCACCAAAAGAATTCTTGAGATGGAGATTACAAGGGATAGGTCCAAAAAAATGTTGTTTCTTTTACCAAAGAGTTTTGCCGAGAAAGTGCTACGCCGTTTTGGTATGGAGAAAGCAAAAGTAGTTTCAACATCTCTTGTTCGGTCGGGAGTCTAATGTACTTGATGGTGTGTACTCATCTCGACATTACTCGAGCCATTAGTGTGGTAAGTAGATATCTCTCTTGTTCAGGAAAAGAGCATTGGAAAGCGGTGAAGTGGACATTCTGCTATTTGAGAGGCACTATTGATACTCATTTAGAGTTTGATAATAGAAAGACACTAATTGGTTTTGTGGATGCTGATTTTGTAGGTTATTTAGACAAGAGGTGTTCTTTGACAAGTTATGTTTTTACCCCAGGAGTTTATGCAATTAGTTGGAAGTCTACACTTCAAGTCACCATTGCACTCTCAAGTACCGAGGCTATTAAGGAGGCTAATTGGCCCAAGACATTTGTTGGTGAGATATCTTCTTTCGAAGGTCCTATTATGGTGTTTTGTGACAACCAAAGTGCGATTCATTTTACCAAGGATCGCATGTATCATGAGAAGACGAAGCACATTGACATTCGGTATCATTTTGTTCGAGATGTGATCTCAGAAGGCAAGGTTGTCGTGAAGAAGATTGGTACTGAGTCAAATCCAGCCAATATGCTCACAAAGCCTCTTTTAATTGCAAAGTTCAAGCTTTGTTCAAGTTTGGTGTCGGTTTGTTTCTAGCTAATTTGAGCTAGTTTTGTTTTTAGCATGTTGCAAGTGTATATTTATGTTTACCTTTGTTTATGTTATGTTTGCTTTATGCATTTGTTTTATATTTTAGTTTGTTTTAAATACAATTTGGTTCAAGGTAGAGATTGTTATGTTGTGACCCAAATTGCTATTCGGGCATGTTGGGCTTTGTATCTTTAATATGTAGCTTATGTAGTGACTCTTGGTAAGATAGATAATCAAGTCTAATAGAAATCAATTTGAGTTGCCTCTTTGTCTCTTGCTTCCTCTTCTCAAACCCTAGAAAAACTAACATTCTACTTTACAATCGATTCACAAGATTATGAATATATTGTATAGTAGAGATCAGGGTATTGGTCCACAATGATAATGTATTAAAGATCTAACAATAATTATGTCTAGGTTTTGGTTGTTTTTGGTTGTTGGGATTGTTTGGTTGTAGGAACAATTAATCGGCAAAAGAGAGAAAGTGAGGAGAAATAGTGATTTGATTGTTTGGACTGAAAATAAATTTAAAAAAATATGGGGACTTACTTGCAAATCTGGAAAAACGAGGGAAAATTTGGGAGAAAGAGAGAAAGGAAAGAGAGATTTGGTGTAAATTTTGATAGAATGATTTTTGAGAAAAATAGTCAACTCTCAGATTTATATAGACACCTGGGTCGGTCATTTTTTGGCGTGTTGAAAAAAAAACGAGACTGGTCTTTTTTGAGAGATTTGGATATTTTTAAAAATACTCAGCTAAGTTGGGTATATTTGACATTTTTTATTTAATGTTGGATATTAATAAAAAAATCTGGGCTTCGACAAACAAATTATTTAAAATGATAGCAGGCATTTGCAAAATAAAGTCAAATAATAATTAGTATAATACCTTCAGTACATAGCCTTATGCTTTTAATTCTTCCGCCCTTTTTTTTATGTTTTTACCCATTGCTTAATTAATTTGACCTCCGTGAATTTGATATATTATATGGACAAACATATATTGACACATTAAACCATAATAATTTCCAATTAAATTAAATTAATATTTCTAGATTAGATTTTGCACTCTCCTAGAACAATTCTCTAACCTTCACATTTTATATTACAATAGAGACTGCTCTATATATAAGCGGCCATTGCTTCTGGGTACTTAATTAATTCTGACACGATCCATTCTAGTGCAGCCGATGTCGAGTCAGATCACAAGAATAAAATAAATTTACATGTGAAAGTTTCATGCAATTTTTTATATGTGTGTGTCAGACAATCATAAGAAATCAAAATAATATTTGTTTTTCCGTTAATTAATTAATTAATTTTAATTTGTTTCGTAACACTAACATGATAACAACTTTTTTACGTCAATCAAATCATAATCAATTTCTCATCCTTCCCATGTCGCCTTAATCTTCCAATTAATGCTTCTGTAAATGGAATCAAATATGCTGCGATTCTTTGCATGATACAACTCGTATATTAATGTGCTTCTCTCTGCATGTGACAAATTAATTACGTACTTCAGTACTCTGCAAATTGTAATTATATATACCACATTGAAATTATATACATGGATGGCATGATACCACGTCTCAATTAAGTAACATGCATTTGTACGACTGCGGGTCAGTATAACTAATTAAATCTCCTATTGACAGATAAAGCGTTTACCAAATCCAAGTAATTAAATCTCCTCATGAAGCTCGCTTCCTTCTTTTATTTATTTTTAATAAAATCAAATATTTTAATAAAATCAAATATTTTATTCACCATTGCCTCTTCACCATCTGTTATGGTATGCAACAAATGGTGTTTGTAACCAGTTACTTGAAACTTTTTATAGTTTAACTTTGTGTTTTCTTGTGCTCTTCTGAATGAAAAAACATAAATTTGATTAAAAAAAAATTCTCCTATCAATTTTTCATAATGAAGCTCTTTTACCTCAGACAATAATTTAAATAATTAGAAATACTATTAATTAGAAAAATCGAGAGATAGAACAGACATATTAAGACAACCAATTTTAAGTTTTGATGTGTTATTTATGCGTTATTTTTGGTGGACATGAAAAATTATTAATTAGATACAGAATTGGAAAATATGACCGAATTTTTAATTTATAATAAATAGAAAAAATATGGACAAATTATATATACAGCATTGGGAGGACCTATTAGTTAGTCATTCTTTGACTGTCCCAGTTTACTCACCATATTCAACTTGGCCTTTTGATATGTATATATATAACATGAGCAGTGACATCATCAATGCTAAACCAGCAGCACACTCTCAAGTCTATATAAACCCTTGTTTGCCCCTTCCCTTAAATCAATCTGGGGAAAAAAAAAATTTGCCACTCCAAAACTTAGAAATTAGAAATTATGTATTTGCCACCCAAAACCATTAATTAGTTAAATGCGACCCTAAAACCATTATATTTCACTATTTGCCACCATTATTCCTATAAATCACATATTTAATTAAAAAAAATCCCTAAATTCATGTATAATACAATGTATTTTTGTAATACCAAAATTACCCCCGAGCTGTATCTAATAGGTCTCTCTAGCTTGTTCAAAATCATGGCGACCCCCATCTTCTTTCTCCGCGCGACACAAAGAGAATCTCCGTCACCACCCTATTCTTCTCACCACCATTTTCTCCGTCGAGCCATCATTGACCCGCCTTCCACCATGCATCGACCCACCTTCCACCATTTTCTCCGTCGAACCATTTTCTCCGGTAGGTTCCTTTTCTGCATCTCTCTCCTGACTGGTTTTCAGGCAGTAAGAATACTTACCTCAATCTGAGTATTTTGTTCCCAATTGAATTGGAGAATTTAACTAAGCTGTCTTTTCTGGAAACAAGTTGCTCTTTATATATTGGAACTTTATCCATGTAACTATATCAATTATATTTGTAATTTTAACACCTGCAGTTCTAGCACCATACAAAGTGTAATGTACTTTGAAAATTTATGGTAAAGATGATTTTACAAGTTCTGCTACGGAATTGGGTTCAATTCCCAGCTAAGTACTTTGATATTAGCAAATAATCTATTCTTGTGTTGTCAGAATTTGTTTTGTTAAAAGCGACAGTGAATTGCTGGCAGTTTGTCATAATCTGTTCTCATTTCTCATTTGTATGTTTATATCAGTTTGTCACCATTTATATCAATTCTCTCTGTACCGATCAAGAAATTTGAAGCGGAATGAACTTAATTTGAGATATACCTCAGTAGGCTATTCGTAAAACCGATCAAGTAAGGGGTCTGACATGAAACCGGCGGAGGAGATACGCCTATTCCCTGATGTGAGGTTAATGCATATCGGTTCTCATAAAAATGAAATTATGTTGGAGCCTTTAGGAACCGATCAAGAAATTTGAAGCGATCCAGAAATTTGATGAGTAAAAAATGGATACCAACAGGGGTGCAGAGAAGGGGGGACGAAATAAGGATTAGATTTGGGAAGAAAAGCTCGTTCAAATTAATTTTAACATTTGAGGGTATTTTGGTCACAAACGAAATTAGGGATTTTTTTAATTAAATCTGTGATTTATAGGTATAATGGTGGCAAATAGTGAAATATAATGGTTTTAGGGTGGCATTTAACTAATTAATGGTTTTGAAGTGGCAAATACATAATTTCCAAGTTTTGAACTGGCAAAACAAAAATTTCCCCATCAATCTGTTACTCTTAACCCCTCATTGATCATTTTTTTTTAAAACAACAATGGCAGCTCCAACAAACAAGAAGAATATAGCACCAGAGGAGCACCCCCGTAAGGCCTTTGGTCTGGCTGCTCACGACTCCTCAGGCTTTCTCTCTCCTTTCTCCTTCTCCAGAAGGTTCGTTATTTCGTGCCCATCTCTCTCTCTATCTCCATGCATGTTATTTTTGAACATTTAATCGAAAATACTTTTGAACCATTTCAAAAACAAATATTTTCTTTGATCTAATTTTATTTCTTAGTATTGTTGTGTCCTTTGGATAGTGGTAAAAACGTGCCGTGATTAACACGCTGTGACTTTGATCTCGTGCTGTGAGTGAACAATCACATATGTCGTGCCATGACCAAAATGTTGAAGGTGGTCACGACACGCGAGTCATGCCATGCGCAAACGTATAGTGCCCAAACATGTCATGTCCAAACGTGATTGGATTACGTTTAATTATTTCTTTCATAATTTATTTAGTTTATTCAAGATTTACCAATTGATTAAAATCTAACGGTCGTAATTATATGTAACCAGATCTTTCACGTGACGTACTATGCCATGCCAAATTTTTAAAAGATAGACACAACATGCGATACATGAGTCACGGTACGTAACAGTCACATGTGTCATGTAGTTCCGTGACGAAGGCCGCTCCGCCGTAGCATTTTTCTCACTCTACTTGTGGAGGACAAATAAAGAATATACCCGACTACATACATTTGTGTTTTTGTGGCTTTAATTGTGCAACTTACCATGCATGCTGCTGCCAAAAAGTGAGAATCATCAATCATGCATAGTGACAAATGAATAGTTCGAATTCAGTCTGATATAAAAAATTCGTGATTCGGAAATAATTCATGTCGGGAATGATTCGGTACCACAAGAAAGAGAAGCAAAAAAAAAAAAAAAAACAGCTCAGATTGCATTTAGACAACTAGGGGTCAATCGGTCAAGAGCAAATCCCAGCTGCCAGTATCTTTGTGTGGGTCCCAAAGGCCATAGCCAAGATTCAAAGTGAGTGGACTCAACATAATCCACAACCGCTGTTGCTACAAAATGCGATTTCAGCCTCTTGTTTTAAATTTCGTATGAATTTTAAAATACCTCTCTTAATTAAAAAGTCATATGGTGGCATCTTAATTATTGAGCATGTTATCTTTACTAGCTACTTATCATTATTTAATTTAAGCTTTCTTAATTAGTTATACAGCAATTAATTTTTCTCTAATTTCTAATTTAACAGGAACACTGGAGATAATGATGTATCAATAAAGATATTATATTGTGGCATTTGTCATTCTGATCTCCACAACTTGAAAAATGAATGGCAGGATACCATCTACCCCATCGTTGCCGGGTAAATAAAATATAATATAATTAATGAATAAAGTTAATTTTAAATGAGGAGAATTCTAATCTCTTATGTTTTTTTATATCTCATCATACCTCAAATTATATATATTTATTTTTAAAATCCAAAATTGTCAATCCGAACCGCTCAATATGATATCCATACTAAAATATTCTTGTCGATAAAATTTTATAATTTTTGGAAATTTTGAACTATTTTTATAGATATATACAAAATCATTGTTTATGGACCATTCAAAAATAGTAATTTTGTACATATCTAAAAAATAGTATTTTTTTTCAAATATTATAAAATTTGGTCTCTAAGCATATTTTAATATGGATATCATGTTGAGTGGTTCAGATTGACAATTTGAACTTTAAAAATGAAAATATAGAATATGAGGCATGATGAGGCAAAAAATGTAAGAGGTATTGGAATCCTCCTCTTTTTAAATATATAATTTATTTCATGACTCGTCCTTTTAAGTTTTAACATCATTGAACTGTTTTTATTTTTACAGACATGAGATTGTAGGTGAAATCACTGAAATTGGCTCTCATGTTAAGAATTTCAAAGTTGGGGACAAAGTGGGGGTGGGTAACTTGGTCGAATCCTGCCGCTCTTGCCAAAGCTGCACCACTGGCTTTGAAAACTACTGCCCGGGAATGATTTTTACCGACAATTCTGTGCACCCAGGAGATGGCACCATAACATATGGTGGCTATTCTGACATGGTTGTTGTGAACCAGGACTTTGTGATTCGCATCCCCGATAGTCTTCCGCTGGATAAGGCGGCCCCGCTGCTCTGTGCTGGTATTACCGTTTACGCACCGATGAAGTATCACGGGCTTAACACACCAGGACAGCACTTGGGAGTGGTGGGTCTCGGTGGTCTCGGCCACATGGCTGTCAAATTTGGGAAGGCATTTGGAATGAAGGTGACAGTTATCAGTTCCAGCCTGAGGAAAGAAAAGGAGGCGATTGAGAGGTTGGGTGCCGATGCCTTCTTGGTTAGTAGTAATGTCGAACAAATGAAGGTACGTAAATGCATAATTGTCGTAAGAATAAAAAGAAAGATCAAATTCAATTGATTATGATATTTCTTAATTTTATAGGCTGCTATGGCTAGCATGGATGGAATAATTGACACTGTTTCTGCTACACATGCCATCCCGCCTCTACTAGCACTTCTCAAACAAAATGGCAAGATGATATTGGTCGGTGTACCTGAGAAACCCTTGGAGGTTCCCGCCTTCTCTTTAATTTTTGGTAATTTTATTATATTTTAATTTAGCTGTTATTCATTCCTACAAACTTTGATTCTTGAATTTTACTATAAAACATTTGCTGTACTTGTACACTTGTACTGGTTACTTGTACAGGAGGGAAGAGTCTCGCTGGAAGCTTTATTGGAGGAATTAAGGATACACAAGAGATGATTGATTTTGCTGGAAAACATAATGTAACAGCCGACATAGAATTGATCGGTGCTGATTATGCGAACAAGGCAATGGAGCGGCTTGCCAAGTCAGATGTCAGATACCGTTTTGTCATCGATATTGCCAAAACCTTGAAGTCAAATGTTTGATTGATCTGGTTGTTCTTGCATTTGAAATTAAATAAAGAGTTGGATCCAAATGATGGTACCAAATAGCAATGTTACAATATTGTTATATTATGTCGAGTATGAGTTTGTTTTCTTTTATAATATTCTTGTTGTATGTTGAAATGTGCAGTTTTATCTGCAATTTTAATAATTAAGAATGAAAGATATGAAAAGAGGATGGAATTAAAAATAAGAAATTGCAGGATGCATGGTTTGATAATACATTTTTCCTGGGGGTTCACTAAAACAAGGACCATTATATTAATTATACTAACCCTCCTAAAAGACCAAGAATATCAATGAAAATCTAGCTAGGATCAAATAAAAGTAGTTTACTAATACCTCCCTTGAGAAAGGTTGAGGAGGTGACAATGACCTAAGCTCAGGTGCCAAGCTAGCTAGGAAACGAGCACATTGAGCAACGGGAGCTCGCAAAACCACCTTAATTACTAACCTGAAAGGCTCAAACGGCGACTCGAGAGATTCCAAAACATGTGCTACAACCATCTTGAGTGTGGGCCCAGTGACCAACTTAATCCGACGTGGCCCCTTAGTACAACCATAGTCACAAGATATGCGAATTATTCGCGAATAATTTTTTATTTTTTTTGTGATGGCGAACTGAACGCTGAATTATTCAGTTGACCGAACTTTAACCAAATTAATTGAATTCTTGATTGCACAATGAAACTCTATTGGATATTTGGATTTAACTACATATATAAGTGAAAAGGATGTGTTAGTAGTTTCGAGTTACTAATTCCATAGTTCTGAAACTCGGAATTGGATGAATCGGCCGGAATCAGACCAGTTGACTCGGAAACTCTAATTTTTTTGGCAGAAAGTCTGTTTTGTAGCCAAAAGATCCAAAACGTAGAAAATAATTGGTAAAAAAAATATTTGTAATAAAACTATGTTAGGACAAAATATTACACTCAAATAATTAACTAATTATATAATGTAATACAAGCATTAAAAATTAAACACAATTTTTATTGCCAGAAGCTATGCCAAGCTGGCTGAATAATCTCATCGTCCTCTGTATTAAAATACAAATGAGGATATTGTTGTACAGAAACAAAAAAAGGAAGACATTAATGTAGTGTCAAATGAAGAATTATTAATATCCTCATATTCCACAAATAGATTGTATGTGTTACAAGAATTATAGTCTGGTTGAACTCCATATAAATGTGAGCTTGAATTGTATCTCCCACTGAGCTCTGAGGTCTCATACATGCTATCATAAGAGTTAATATTTCGATTTTTACCGTTAGTTCATTGACATCTCTACAAATCACATAGAGTCAAATATAGAGTTATGCATTGTTTACATTGTCTACAAATTATGCATAGTCTACAAATCACATAGAGTCAAATATATTATTTTTTTGTCAAATATGCTGTCAAATATATTCATTCTTGCATTATATAAGCAGTGTCTAACCCGTGCCTAAACGTGCAATATATAAAAACTGTTGGAAAAAAAATTTAATTGAAAAAATGCCAGATTCGGTCAAACCCGGCCAGAACTCGGTTAAACTCGATCTGACTCGGCCGAGCCAGACACTGTTCATCCGAGTTTTGATGAAAAAAATCACACAGGCGAGGAACTCGGATATAACTCGGACTGGACCAAGCCGATTCCGAGTTGACTCGGAATCGACCGAGTTTCAGAACCATGACTAATTCTATTCTTAATCCAGTTTCGGATATAGCGTGGAAATCTCTTGAACGAGGTCAATTTAATTTATACACCAAATTTGAGAAGAAAATGCTCTTCACATGACTGCTAAAGTAGGTAAGATGCACATATATATGTATAGTTTTCCTCAATCCTCATCTCATTTAATTCACGGGTTGTTTTATCATGCAATTTTGTCTAGTAACTAAATGCTTAATTACCTAGTTGATTTTTTTTTTCAATTCTTGTCATGTTGCAATATTTCATTTTATTATAAAAACATAACAAATATTATTATCACTCCAAGTTTTGATCGACAAATTCTATTATCACTTGCATTAATGATTTAACAAATATAATATAGACCAGAAGTTCTAATTAAACTATATATTCATTTATTCTAATTAACAAATATCCGGCCCACCATCTAAAAACTGAACATTATGTTTAAATAAGTGATTAAACAGAACATTAATTGAAAAAAAGTACTAATTATATATATACTCTACTTGAAAAAATAAACGGACAAAAATAAATTAGTTGAATATTTTGCTCTACTCAATATCTAATAGCATCCACAAATTAAAAATTTTAAACAAATTAAGACGATTAACCATAGTTAAAAATATTCTTTAAGCAAAGTATCTATCGGGACAAGACCGTCATCTCCCCATTCAACGTCTTGCTGCTGGGTCTGCACCTCTCTCTCTCTCTCTCTCTCTCTCTCTCTATATATATGAAATTATGAATTGAATTGAAGTGGCATTTAAACAAATTTCTTGATCATTTAGATAGAACATGTATTAAATTGGAATAATGTGGAATTTAATTGGTTATCCATCAAAAGACAAATTAAATTTTGATACAAATTTTATTTTAAAATGAATAACATATCTATAAATTTAAAATTCTTATGGTTTCATTTAGTTTACACCCCTCTTGGTATGTAATACCCTTTCTTTTTAGTCTCATCTGACTCCATAATTATTTAATTATATCAGCACTAAATACTAAATACACAGCTGATGGAGATGATGTATTAACAGCAAGCCAACATTCTCTATCGCTATATCAGACCATTTTCAAATCATGGTTTCCTGAATTTGATTCGGAGTTGGTAATGTATGTATGTTAGAAAGTTGGAAACAGTTACAAAGGAAGCTAGTGGGGAAATATCCAACAAATCATTCAAATTTTAAGTTAAAATATAAATTCATAGAAATAATTGATTACACATCTCTTAAAATTTGAGACTTCTATAGCAATTAATATGAACAAGAAAACACCCTCCTATCTATTTTTCAAAAGCCACGCACCACCACTTGCTGACTAACTATTCCTAAATTGCTTTGCATAGAGCAAGCATGGTGGCAAGGCAGCAACACAGAGCCCAGAAGAGCTCTCTCCATCTCCTCAGACACACCTCTCTTTAACAAGTCCATTGCATAGTCCATGAACAATGCTTCACAAGGCAATGTTATCGGCCCATCAACAGTGAACCCAAACTCCTCTTCAGACAAATTGAAAAGCTGCAAAAAGATTCTAGAGTTGAGGTAGTCTAATGGAATCATGAACCGTTTCCCATCAATGGTGTACACCACAAAATGCCCTTTTTCAGCCCGAGAACTAGTACATTGGTCGGTGTTACGATGGGAAAGCTTTCTCTCCAATGTGAGCCTTCTTCTTCCTAACACAGCCATTCGCTGCCACTTCTTTGCCATTTGCACCAGCTTCTTGGGACTAACCATGTTTTTAGATTTCTAATCGTAATGTGTACAATGGGTAATGTATATCCGAGTAATGATGGAAGAGAACTGTGCTCTCATATGATTATATAGCCTTAGAAGTGATAAGCCTAAAAGCAAGTGGAGCTTTCCTTGTGGTTATATGACAGGTGGGCAAGGGACAAAGCCATGAGCTCTCTGGCAGTGGGATATGGGCATTTTTGGATTGGTGGGGTTTATATTGACATTAATATATGTAGAGTACAATATATTAGTTCGGCTTTAAGATCTGTTTGCTTGGTTTTCTGTACATAAAAACTTGTACGACAACTTGTGAGACAACTTGTGAGACAATATTGATATAACATGTACCATGCATATCTTCAATTAATTGACTTCGACAACCTCATGTTCTTAGATTTTGGCTTGTCTTCTATTATGACATGTAGGAATTTAGCTGTTCTAGTTAATTCTTCTCATAAACAAGGTGCATTTGACTCTTCTCCCCTTCGTAGGAAAACTGGAGACTTACTTTTCCTAACTATATGTAACCCTGTGAGGTACCTAATTATGTACATCTGTCACACCACTGGTGGCTCTCAAAAGTTAAACTTAGAGTTTGATTCACTGACAACTTTATCATTGAAATTAATTAGATCCGAAACTTAGAGGGTAATTTTGTGAACTTTCAATTTTTGAGTTTTGGCTTTGTATAGCATCTTCAATTTATATTTTAAAATAATCTCTGAATTTTATCTTTTTAGTTAGAGCTCAAGCTGATACATCAAATTATTTAAATTCAAGCTTTTAAGTATGTAAATCTTGGTACATAACTCTGTAAAGTGCTAATTTAAAATTTATAATCCTAACAAATCAACTCAGAATACCTAACATATCATGAGAAAAAACAACAACAGAGCAAATAGAACCAACACACACCTCTCTTTAACAAATTTATTCAGGTTGTGATTATGAATTTATAATTAATCTAAATGTCATAATTAAATAATAAAAAATAACATATATAGGCGTATCATATCCTAGATTTTTAAAAATTGCCGTATCACTGTATCCGTATCGTAACCGATACAATACCCGTATCCGTATCCATGCAACATAGGATCTAGCTAACCGAAACAAAATTATTTAATTATATCGGCACTAAATACTAAATACACGGCTTATGGAGATGATGTATAAAAGAGAAGCAGATCAGTAACAGTAAGTATTAGGCAGATACAAAGATAGTTAGAAAATAAACTGTAATTAGTTACACTAAGCAGTCTGTTAGACACATGCTATTTGTATTGCTTATGACTCCTATATATATGGGGTCCCTGTAATCTTGGAAGGGTTAATGAAATATAATCATTCAAACAGAATCATCTCTCTTTCTCTCTTATCTCATAGTAAGCCAGCATTCTCTATTGCTATATCAGCCAATTTTCAAATGATGGTTTCCTGAATTTGAAACCGAGGTGGTAATGTATGTATGTTAGAAAGTTAGAAACAGTTACAAAGGGAGCTAGTGGGGAAATATCCAGCAAATCATTCAAATTTTAAGTTAAAATTGTAAATCATAGAAATAATTGATTACACATATATCTCCTAAAATTTGAGACTTCTATGGCAATATGAACAAGAAAACACCCTCTATTTCTCAAAAGCCACACACCACCACCTGCTGACTAACTATTCTTAAATTGCTTTGCATAGAGCAAGCATGTTGGCAAGGTAGCAAAACAGAGCCAAGAAGAGCTCTCTCTACCTCCTCTGACACACCTCTCTTTAACAAGTCCAAGGCATACTCCATTAACACTGTTTCACATGGCAATGTTATCGGCCCATCAACTGTGTATCCAAACTCTTCTTCAGAAAGTTGGAAAAGATGCATAAAGATTCTAGAGTTGAGGTAGTCTAATGGAATCATGAACCGTTTCCCATCAATGGTGCACACCACAAAATGCCCTTTTTCGGTCCGAGAGCTAGTGCATTGGTCGGTGTTACGATGGGAAAGCTTTCTCTCCATTGTGAGCCTTCTTCTTCCTAACACAGCCATTTGCTGCCACTTCTTTACCATTTGCACCAGCTTCTTGGGACTAACCATGTTATTAGATTTGTAGTCGTAATGTGTACAATGGGTAATGTATATCTGAGTAATGATGGAAGAGAACTGTGCTCTCATATGATTATATAGGCTTAGAAATGATAAGCCTAAAAGCAAGTGGAACTTTCCTTGTGGTCATATGACAGGTTGGCAAGGGACAAAGCCATGAGCTCTCTGGCAGTGTGATATGGGCATTTTTGGATTGGTGGGGTTTATATTGACATTAATATAGAGTACAATATATTAGTTCGGCTTTAAGATTTGTTTGCTATGTTTTCTGTACAAGATACAATCCAAATTAAACCAGCACATAAAAGCTTGTACGACAACTTGTGCGACAATATTGATATAACACCATGCATATCTTCAATTCTCTAATTAAAGGATATTAATTGTCTTCGACAACCTCATGTTCTTAGATTTTTTCTTGTCTTCTATTATGACATGCAGGAATTTAACTACACATTAATGTATAATTCTGCTTATGACCATTTGACTCTTCTCCCCTTCGTTGGAAAACCGGAGACTTAATATATTGAACCATGTGTGGTACCTAATTATTTATATCTGTCACACCACTTGTGGCTCCCAAAAGTTAAACTCAGAGTTTGACTCACTGACAACTTTATCATTGAAATTAGATCCGAAATCACTGGCATCTCGAGAGCTTAAATGGCGAATTTTGGGAGAGGTAAAACTAAAAAAGCTAGAGGGTATTTTTGTGAACTTTCATTTTTTTAGTTTTGCTTTATGCATTGAAGATAGCATCTTCAATTTATATTTTATAATAATCTCCGAATTTTATCTTTTTTAGATAGGGCGCAAGCTGATACATCAAATTATTTAAATTCAAGCTTTTAAGTATGTAAATCTTGCTACAACTCTGTAAACTATTGATTTAAGGTTATAAACCTAACATATCAACTCTAAATACCTAGCATATCATTGAGAAAGAAAAAACAACGGAGCAAATAGAATCCGAGAGTACTTTAGTATGAATCTCATTTAAAAGAGCAAATTGAGTACATGACGTTCGTAATTTTAGATTCGCAAGATTTTTCAAAAATCATCAAATGATGAAAAAAAGAAAGTACTAACGATCCAAAAAAAGAAGGCATGTAATAAGTCTTGAAAGGGAAAAAAATGGGGGATTGAAGAAGATAATAACCTTTCTCTAAAATAATTTTATTGATTTGCTATAAACTTATAAATAGTCTCTACCTAAGATTGTGAAAAATAACTCTTATTTTTATATAAATAATTATATTTAATTGATGAAGTAATTTTTTTAAGGTAACTATTTTATGAATTTTATGAAGTATTTCAAATTGCAGAGTAAATATTTTTTGAACACTAGAAAAGAGCTTCATCGGTAAACAGGGTTGGGAAAAATAATTTAAAGGAGGAGGAAAATCTTGGCATATAGTAAATATAAATTAGATTAAAAATTAAAAAAGTGAGATCATCATGAAGATCTTGCATACGATGTCTTATAAAATTAATTAAGATTGTAAAAAATGTAAGCCAACATTCTCTATTGCTATATCAAACAATTTTCAAATGATGATTTCCTGAATTTGAATCCGAGTTGGTAATGTATGTATGTTAGAAAGTTAGAAAATCTTACAAAGGAAGCTAGCTAGTGGGGAAATATCCAACAAATCATTCAAATTTTAAGTGAAATTGTAAATCATAAAAATAATTGATTACACATCTCTTAAAATTTGAGACTTCTATAGCAATTAATATAAACAAGCAAACACCATCCTATCGATCTATTTCTCAAAAGCCACACACCACCACTTGCTGACTAACTATTCCTAAATTGCTTTGCATAGATCAAGCATGGTGGCAAGGCAGCAAAACAGAGCCTAGAAGAGCTCTCTCCATCTCTTCTGACACGCCTCTCTTTAACAAGTCCATTGCATAGTGCATGAACAATGCTTCACAAGGCAATGTTATCGGTCCATCAACTGTGAACCCAAACTCCTCTTCAGACAAATTGAAAAGCTGCATAAAGATTCTAGAGTTGAGGTAGTCTAATGGGATTATGAACCGTTTTCCATCAATGGAGTACACAACAAAATGCCCTTTTTCAGCCCGAGAGCTAGTGCATTGGTCGGTGTTACGGTGGGAAAGCTTTCTCTCCAATGCCTTCTTCTTCCTAATACAGCCATTCTCTGCCACTTCTTTGCCATTTGCACCAGCTTCTTGGGACTAACCATGTTTTTAGATTTGTAGTCGTAATGTGTATAATGGGTAATGTATATCCGAGTAATGATGGAAGAGAACTTCGGTGTCATATGATTATATAGGCTTAGAAATGATATGTATAAAAGCAAGTGGAGCTGTCCTTATGAATATATGACAGGTTGGCATGGGTCAAGGCCATGAGGTTGGTCTTCTATTGGAGTAACATCTAACATGCACAACTTGGTGTGACAATGACATGTTACCACACAATCATCTTTGATGATCGATGACATTCAATTCAAAGTTTCAGCTTCCAACAATGTCATATTGAATCCATCTTTCTTTGTTTGTGTGCTCCCTCCTGTTTTTTTTTTCCTTATAAATGTTCATAACTGATAGATATCACCGCATTAAAAGTTCCAACGAGCAACGCAAACTGATAGATATTACAAAATATGTAATTAACGTTGGACTCTGTTTGGTAGGGAAGCTGAACACAAGCTAATTCAAATCTAAGCTATACAACCATGCATGGCAGGTCCTTTACTGTCAGAATGCAATTATTAAAACTACTTGTTTATGTTGCAACTTAAATGAATTTGACTGAGAGCTTGACCGGCAAAAAAAAAAATTTCTAAATTCATTGAAATTTCAGTCAAATAAAACCCGGTTGACGAGATTAAGAATATAAATAAAATTAGGTGGAATGCATTGGACAGTAACTTAATATGGAAAATGATCTACTGCACACATTCGGAGGCTTGTCAAACAAAAGACATGTAACCATACAATTATCTCCTTTTTTGAAATTGTGAGTAGGAATCGAATTCTTGTCCTTGGATAAAAGACCTATTCTATCATACAATAATCTCTGACAACATTGTCCTGTGGGTTCCATCTTTATTTTTCTGTACTCTCCCTTTTCTCTTGTTTCATTCTTGTTAATTTTCTTAATGATTGAAATCCTTTAATTCCAAATTAAATTTAAGGTGGGCCATGGGCATTTCATGACTTTACAATCTTTAATAAAAATTAGAACAGCATCATGTATTTGCCTTGATTTTCTCATTCGTCAGGGCAGGTAAAATTTCCAAAGAGCAATGCAAATATTTTTTTTTTTTGAAGGGTAGGACTTTTGAAATCCGACAAATAACACGTAAGTCACTTATAATTAAACCAATCAAAATACATAATGAATTTATTTAATGTTGACGTGTCATAATGACCACCAATATAATCAAAATGAAAATATCTTACATATAGAAAATATTTAAAAAGAAAAAAAATAAAAAATAAAATTTAGAAAATAAAATAAAAAGAACAACTGTTTGAATCAGTAGGAATCCTACCAAATTAACTAATAGAAATTTGTATGTACGGTCAATACAAATGGCTCACAACAACTCTCGAAGGTAGGATATTCGTAGGTATGATCAATCCAATACTTGTGCAACATGCAGGCTTGATATTTAATTCGTTATATTCTGTATAAGGCTAAAACAAACCAGTTGTCTATTCTTTTTTAATAACTTTCGAAAATAGAAACAGAGTTATATATCAAATGATATTTGTAATATACTGAATTGTTCTTTTTCAATATTTTTTTAATTATTTTAAATTTTCGAATTGCACGGTCAATACAAAACTCATATCAAATTATTCATTATTATAATTTTTTGTAAATAAAATGAACAACTATATTAGTCATGACTAATATAAATGATTAATTGTAACGTCCCAAGTTTTGAATATTGTAAAATTAATTGTAATATCAGGTTCTTTACTGGACTCTCTCTCCCTTTTATTTTCCTGCTCACCTGACCATGCACCCATGGAGATGGAGATGGAGATGGAGATAGAGACAGGCACCTTTTTCTCTGCTCTGTTCACACTTGACAACCCATTTAATTTTCGTCTAACGTAACAGAAATTTGATTTTCAAATTACACCGTCCGATCAGAATCAGAGCGAAAATCTTGGCATATGATAAATATAAATTAGATTAAAAATTAAAAAAAGTGAGATCATCATGAAGATCATGCATACGATGTCTAATAAAATTAAATAAGATTTTAAAAAATGTAAGCCAAACATTCTCAATTGCTATATCAGACAATTTTCAAATCATGGTTTCCTGAATTTAAATCTGAGTTGGTAATGTACGTATGTTCGAAAGTTAGAAAATCTTACAAAGGAAGCTAGTGGGGAAATATCCAACAAATCATTCAAATTTTAAGTGAAATTGTAAATCATAGAAATAATTGATTACACATATCTCTCAAAATTTGAGACTGCTATAGCAATTAATATGAACAAGCAAACACCCTCCTATCTATTTTTCAAAAGCCATACACCACCACTTGCTGACTAACTATTCCTAAATTGCTTTGCACAAAGCAAGCACGGTGGCAAGGCAGCAAAACAGAGCCCAGAAGAGCTCTCTCCACCTCCTCTGACACACCTCTCTTTAACAAGTCCATTGCATAGTCCATGAACAATGCTTCACAAGGCAATGTTATCGGTCCATCAACTGTGAACCCAAACTCCTCTTCAGACAACTTGAAAAGCTGCATAAAGATTCTAGAGTTGAGGTAGTCTAATGGGATTATGAACCGTTTCCCATCAATGGTGTACACCACAAAATGCCCTTTTTCAGCCCGGGAGCTAGTGCATTGATCGGTGTTACGGTGGGAAAGCTTTCTCTCCAATGTGAGCCTTCTTCTTCCTAATGCAGCCATTCTCTGCCACTTCTTTGCCATTTGCACCAGCTTCTTGAGACTAACCATGTTTTAGATTTCTAGTCGTATTGTGTATAATGGGTAATGTATATCCGAGTAATGATGGAAGAGAACTTCGGTCTCATATGATTATATAGGCTTAGAAATGATATGTATATATAAAAGCAAGTGGACCTGTTCTTATGAATATATGACAGGTTGCATGGGACAAGGCCATGAGCTTGGTCTTCTATTGGAGTAACATCTAAGATGCCAAACTCACCAAGTTAATTAAGACTTGGGCACAACTTGGTGAGACAATGACATGTTACCACACAATCATCTTTGATGATCGATCACATTCAATTCAAAGTTTCAGCTTCCAACAATGTCATAATGAATCCATCTTTCTTTGTTTGTACTCCCTCCTTTTTTTTTCTTCTTATAAATGTTCACAACTGATTGATATCACCGTATTAAAAGTTCCAACGAGCAACGCAAATTGAAAATTTCATGACACGAGCATATTACTGGTCAATTTCTTCTCACAAATTATATATTACGTTGGACTCTGTTTGGTTGGGAAGCTGAAGACAAGCTTTCAAATCTGAGCTACAACCATGCATGGCAGGTCCTTACTATCAGAATGCAATTATTAAAACTACATGTTTATGTTGCAACTTAAATTAATGAATTTGACTGAGAGCTTGACCGGAAAAAAAAAAATCTAAATTCATTGAAATTTCAGTCAAATAAAACCCGGTTGACGAGATAAAAAATACAAATAAAATTGGGTTGAATGCATTGGACAGTAACTTAATATGGAAAATTAATTGGCATTCTATTCATAAAAATGATCTACTGCGCAGATTCAGAGGCTTGTCAAACAAAGACATGTTACCATACAATTATCACTTTCCCTTTTCATAGGAATTTCTTTAAATAGTGAATAAAAAACAAACATTACATTATTAATCGGGATGATCATTTATATATCGGTTAAAGAATAGGGAGCGACTAATAGTCTCCTCCATTCTGTCTCCTAAATGTTTTCCTAACTAACTGATACATAAATTACGATGGGACCACTAACTAACTAGGACCTCACATCACTGAAAGGAAATCCAGCAATAATAGGCAGGGTGAAAAAATCCCTACTTCTCGAAGCTCGTAGATATTCAGAACTACCGAACCCAATGAAACGACTAGCCAAGAAAAATAGAAGAAAGGGAAACGTTAACTAGCTTAGCTGTGGACGACCACAACTATACTATCTATGATAGATAATATGAGCCTTTATACAAATAGTAAAAGCGAAAAGGTAGCTTCAAGTGAATTTGGGGTTTTTTGTGAAACTGCCTGGACTGTGAACGGTATTAAGCAAGGCTTGAATTTTCTAAAAGACCTTCGCCCGAATACCCCAAACAATAACTACTTGGGAGACCACTTATATTTGAAAAAATTTATAACTGGCGCGCTCATGTATGAACACTTATACACGCAAGTATTCCTTTATACTATATCAAGTATTCATACCTAAGACATCAAATATTTAAACAAAAAACTAGACATCAACTTTATTTTCTCTCTAGTCACACACCCATCTTTTATACGTTTTTAGAAGTAATTACTTTTTTCTCCATTTAATCTTGTCAATATTTCTAACGATCTATGAGAAATTTTGCAAATTTAAAGCCACGAACATTTTCTATGTAATTTTCTCTTTCAAATGAGATTCATGATAAAGTATTTTCGGATTGTTTGTCGTTCAAGTACTCATACCTCGGCGTACAAGTATTCATATCTCGTCGAGCAAGTATTCATACCTTGTCAAGTATTCTTCTCTAATTCTCAATAATTGAAAGTATTCACACTATAAGATTGAAAGTATTCATACTAGAAGGTAAAATATTCATACAAATGTTTAGCTAATTGCAAAGTAATACACAAATAGATAAACTTTATAAAGTATTCATATTAAAATTTAGAAAGTATTCATATTAAAACATATAAAGTATTCATTCTATAACTTTGAAAGTATCATTATTAGTAAATATACAAACTCTAAAGTATTTATATTAAAACATATAAAATATTCATACTAGAACATTGCAAGTATACTTATACATATCAACAAATATTCAATATATAACATATTCAAACTACAAAGTATAATTACTAGAAAATATTCAAACTACAAAGTATTCATACTAAAACATATAACATATCCATAATAGAATATTGAAATTATATATATACATACCAGCAAATATTCAAAATAGGAAATATTCAAAGTACAAAGTATCGTTACTAGAAAATATTCAAACTACAAAGTATTTATACTAAAACATATAAACTATATGTAATCAAGTATTCATATCACGTCAACCAAGTATTCATACTTTCTCAAGTATTCGTCTATTAAATGTCAAATATTCTTCTCTAAAACATTGAGTATTCATAATTATTCAGTAAAGTATGAATATTAATGTTGTAAAGTATTTTTGAGAAATCGACAGATGTGTCTTGGAAATTAACTATCTGGGGACCACTACTGATCTGGGAGGGACCGCAGACGTTACTTAAAATTAAAGCAACATCTATGGAGACTAGAAGCGTAAAAGCCCCGTTGTAAGTTGTAACAACGATAGGTACCACATGCAGAAAATCAAGGAAAGTAGCACAAAAATTATTTGTAGGCAACACATGTTGACAGAAGCTCCGAGACGGTGCATAGTTATTATTCTGTGTATCTACCTTCTGTTGTGACTCGATGAAATTTTATATTCAGTGAGCGTGCTTTGGTTGTCGATGGAATCGACTGCCAGTGACTAGGAACACAATACATTACAAAAATATGTAACAACGAGTCGGTTTCCTCTTTCCTTCTATTAGGTATATATACATCAATTGAATAATAATAATTTAGAATAGAGTTAGATGAGTGCAATTCGGAGAAGTAGAGTTCTAATACTGCTGTTTAATTAATAACAGTTGTTAAGTAGATGTTGGAACAGTAATATGATAAGTTGTGGACATATTGAAATAGTCTCCAAGCGAACCTTATCTATATCAGACCAGTTCTAAATCTTGGCTTCCTGAATTTGAATCCGAATTGGTATATATTCATACTTAAAAGTTGCAAAGGAAACTAGTAGGAAAAGATCCATGACAACATTCAAAGTTTAAGTTAAAATGTAAATTCATAGAAATAATTGAGTACACATTTACACATCTCTTAAAATTTGAGACTTCTATATATAGCAATTAATATGAACAAGCAAACACCCTCCTATCTATTTTTCAAAAGCCATCCACCACCACTTGCTGACTAACTATTCCTAAATTACTTTGCATAGAGCAAGCATGGTGGCAAGTCAACAAAACAGAGCCTAGAAGAGCTCTCTCCACCTCCTCTGACAAACCTCTCTTTAACAAGTTCATTGCATAGTCCATGAACAATGCTTCACAAGGCAATGTTATTGGCCCATCAACTGTGAACCCAAACTCCTCTTCAGACAAATTGAAAAGCTGCATAAAGATTCTAGAGTTGAGGTAGTCTAATGGAATCATGAACCGTTTCCCATCAATGGTGTACACTACAAAATGCCCTTTTACAGCCCAAGAGCTAGTGCATTGCTCGATGTTACGGTGGGAAAGCTTTCTCTCCAATGTGAGCCTTCTTCTTCCTAATACAGCCATTCTCTGCCACTTCTTTGCCATTTGCACCAGCTTCTTCGGACTAGGGCTGCACAAAAAGTTCGTAGTTTGTGATTCGATTTGAGTTCGATTCAAAAAAGTTTGTAATTAATTCAATTCGAAATTAGTTCATTCTAAAACATATCAAACCAATTCGGTTCAAATCTTATTTAAACTCAAACTCAAACTAGGTACAGTTCGTTCAAAATTAGTTCACGAACTATTTAGGTTTGAATCTCAAATAATGCAACTAATGGCTTCAACCATCAATATTTAATAATACAGGAACCAAATTTATATCATAGCTCAAAATTATTAATATAATGGTAACTTATAATAGAAAAATAATTTAGCAGCAGCGTAACAAATTAACAGTAGAATAAGTTTCATTTGACTAGGTTCATACCTTGATTTTAATCAATGCAGCAGTATAAAAGATAAGAGAATTTTGGACGGGTCCATAATCCATCAGTGTTGGTTCGTGAAAGGTAAAAAGTTAAAGGAAACCGAGTGAATTTTGTTCCACGTGAAGAAAACTAATGCATATACTACTGGTGGCTGCCAAATATTTCGGTTCAAATTAGTTTGCTCTGAAAAAAATCAAACCAATTCGGTTCGAATCTTATTCAAACTCAAACTCAAACTGGGGTAAGTTCGATTTGGTTTGATTCGTTTGCAGCTTGTCGTACTTGTGATATTAATATTTTGCTGTACATATTAGCGATTTTTTCTTTCATACTCCAAGTTTATATATATATATATATATATATACTTTGTGAATCTACTTGAACATTAATTATGGATATGTTGTTAGCATGTAGGTGACAGGGTGCTCCGCATAACATCTGTCTCTTAAAACAAAATTTAATTTGAATACAAACAGTACTGAATGGGTTTGAAGGTGAAGAAAAACGGACAACAACCGCCACCCCCGTCTTCTCCAACCCTCTCCTTCCCTGTGCGCATCCGCCTCTAAAGTCGTGTCGCCTCCTCTTTCAACCAAGCCCGCTCTCTTCTCTAGCTACCGCCTTTTGCTACCCTCAGCCGACTTGTACTCCAAACCGTTTCTTTCTATTCTCTCTATTTTTTTTTTCCAAAAGTCGGTTTGATTTTGGTGAAAATTAAAGGGTAAAGATTGTTTTGGTTGAGTGATTATACCATAACAGAGTTCCAAGGAAAAAAAACCGGTAAAGTGTTTCATAAAACCAATACCACCTGACTTGTCTTTGGTTTTCCAGTCATTTACTACTGAAAGAAATCCATAACAGATTAGACAAATGGAAATGCCAATGGAAAGCATGAAAGGACAAAGGGGTTAATATTCTTGTGTTCTTGCAGTACAGGTAAGGTGTTTCATAAAATGACTCAGCTTAAAATGACCTCTTCGTTTCAATTTTATGAATTTTTTTCTTTCATTTTCGTTCTTTCCAGTCGAAAATTACATGGGTAAAGACGGAGCACTAATTATTAACATGAGAAAGAGAAGGTGCTAAAACATTAACATTAATCTAAATACAAATATCTCTCTACCACTAAAAATAAAAATTAAACAGTTAATTACGAAAGAACATATAGAAAATAATTAATTGATTTTACGACTTAAACACAACAGATTCACTAATAATAATCCACTTATATATTACAATGCAGTGGAAGTATATAAAATTAAATTACTTAAAGCCAGATAGAGTTAATTTTAAATCATTAAAATGAAGCAAATAAATATTATGCCCGAAGTTGATAAAAATATGAGTAAGGCTAGTGTATGCTAGGCTCACCAATCCTATTTCGTGATCAATTTTTTTCAACCGTCGGCTCAGCTTAAGATTAGTGCTATCATAAGTTTACAGATGCACCGAAGATACGATGGATAGAAATTAGAATAAGTTTCTCAGTTAGAGTCTCCATTTTCTCCGTTTACAACCTCCTTCTTTCTCCATACCCAGCATTCTCTAATCTCTCTCTACGATTCTTCCTCTCTAGAACTCCTTGAATTGCCTCTCACAGCAGAAGTTGTCGCTCCTGACAACCCTTTCACCAAAACTTCTCGGTCTCTCTCCCACTCCAGTGCAACATCCCCCCCTCTCCACTGTGGCTGGCTTGCCTCATCTCTTTTTATATTGTCCTGTTATGTAAAAAAAACAATAATGAGTTCTTCAGTTTTAATCATCAATGTCAGAGTGCTTATAAGAACCCGCTTCTAAAATAAACAAAAACAAAAAACAAAACAATTAACCACATTGTTTTTTAGACCAGAGACCAGCATATCTCACTGTTGGACAATATATACTTCTTCATAGACAAATATTATGCTTCTTTTTCATAATGGGATTTTTAATAATAATTTCATAACCAAAACATTGAAAACTACCAGCAAATGGAAAAATGTGAATTGTATAAAACCAGAAAACAATGTGCCAACAGTAAAAACTTACGTACCTTCCTCTCTCTGACTCTGCATAAGAGTTGCAGGATGTTTCTGTATTTCTCATCAATATTCTGTAAATTACAAACAAAACCATTAATTAATGATACTCAACATTCTATAGAGAATCATTGCTACAATTTATGGTGAGCTACATGTATACACCCGGTTGAACAACCGGGAACAAGAAGATCAATTCATCAACAGATTTAAAATTTGTAAAATTTGCAACGGATTCATGGGTTCAATGTTTTTTCTCTACTCAGGAATTAATTAGGATCCACATATTAATTATGAAACATAAATGAAATATTCAACGTCTTTTTTATTCTTATTAGAAACTTCAACCAAAGTAGTACGTACCTATTTCGCTTTTAGTCTCCTCCAATGACTTACAAAAATTAATTTGTATTTTTCTCGATAGAAACATATATGAAATTAATACAGCTATATATGAGGCATTTGCAAATAATATATATATACTAGCGTGCAAATCCCTTGATCGAGGTCAATTTAATTTATACACCAAGTTTGAGAAGAAAATGCTCTTCGCATGACAGCTAAAGTAGGTAAGATGGACATATATAGTTTCTCCTCATCTCATTTCACAGGTTGTTTTATCATGCAATTTTGTCTAGTAACTAAATGCTTAATTACCTAGTTATTTTTTTTTCATTTTTAAACTGTGTCTGCATGTCTTGTTTCAATAAATATTATTGTAACTCCAAGTTTTGATCGACAAATTCTATTATCACTTGCATTAATGATTTAACAAATATAGTAAAGACCAGCAGTTCGAAATTAAACTATATATTCATTTTATTATAATTAACAAATATCCGGCCCACCTTCTAAAAAGTGAACATTATTATGTTTAAATAAGTGATTAAAATTATTATTTTAACAACACAAACAATGAATTTTACTTGAATAAGTGGAGGTCATCAGGCAAGAACCTGGGAGGATTCCGCACTAGGTATCCATCATTGACCGGGTTGATTACCCAATCCGACGGGAAGCCCCCATATCTGGCGATCAGGGAGGCTAAGAGTTGGGTTTTTGTGGGTGGGTTTGGGGATTGGTTTGTGCAGAACAGGGAGGTGTGATCTAGCACTACTACAAAAACACAGTTTGTACACGGACTTTAACTGAAGAGCTACACGGATTTGGAAACGTGTGCAATACTGGGGTGTAGGAAAGTCCAGCATTTACACACGGATAATATATCCGTGTACGATTACACAGATCCTACACGGATTTTTTACTAAAAGGCCGCGTGGAAAACCTCCCAAAGTGCACACACCGCAAGAGAGCTACACGGATTTGCAATATAATATCCGTGTAGGAATCATGTTTACACACGGATATTACCTAAAAACCGTGTAGCTCTCCTCCCTAGCTACACGGATTTGTAATCAAATATCCGTGTAGGATTACTATTCCTACACGGTTTTATGTTAATATCCGTGTGTAAATAGTATTCCTACACGGATATTTGATTACAAAATCCGTGTAGCTCTATATATTTTTTATTATTATCACATTTTACACGGATTTATTTTAAAATATCCGTGTAGGATTTTCCATTTTTTTTTTTGAATTTTTTTTTGTTTCTGGCTAGCCTCCACTTTTGCTAGCCATTAAATTATATATAATCAGAATGTTTTTTTTGCCCAAAACAGAATATAAATTGCCAAAACATAACATAACAATTCAAAATTGATAATTACACTAATTAAGTTATACAAATCCATCTTGTTCTTTACAAAATTCGGATACAAACCACCTTGCCCACATCGCTCTAATTTCGTTGATTTGTTCGTCTGACAAAGGGGCTTGGCTCCGGCTATACTGCAATTATAATTTAAGTTAGTAACGAGAAACAGATCGAATTATTGATATTTTTAAAATGAAAATTAATGTGAATTACTTACGTTATTTGGAAAGGAAAATTGAGTCCTTTCGATCCAATTAAACATGAAAATCATCGCGTAATAAGCGCACTCCCAAGACGCCTTCTGTCGCGCGCACTGAAATTTATATTTTTCAGGTTATATTACAATGAAAATAATTTTTGGAACTATAATATTTAAGTTAAAAAATTATTGCATGTGTGCTCACCGCCAACCACTCAATTCTGAATTTATCTTTCACGGTCCCTCTAGCTCTTCCTTGCAGTCCTCCCTCTTTAACATATTTGGTCCAAGCCCTTACAAAATTAAGCGACTGTAATTAGCAATTTCGATCCACAATTTAATTACAATTGAAAAAAAAAATCAAACCTAGTGAAAAATTATTGCTTACTGTGTCAAAAAGGGACAGATCTCTCTGCTCTCTTCAGGTGTGACGTCTTTTGGCCTTGCAGAATCCATGATAAAAGCCCTATTTGCAGTCGGAATGATGATAAACAAACACCAGTGTGTCCTGTGGCATGAGAAATATTAACACAATTATAATCAAATTTAATTTCTTTTTTATAATTATTGAATTCAAAACATCGAGAAAAATTGAAGGTTAGAATCGTACCTCTGGTGGTATGGCAGAAGAATAAATTTCTTGCTATCCTCGGAGCAACGGTGCATCGCATAGCACATATAGTCGACACACTGCTGACCCTGACCTTGTAGCACGGTGAAATTGAGTTTGCCAGGGTCCAGAATTGCAGTGTTGTTTACCTTATCTTCGGGCGACCATGATTCGCAAGTTCGGAGCAGCCTCCTGAAAATGCTTTCCATTTTGAATATATATTTGAGTGATATACAATATATAAATAAAGTAAGGTCACTTACATGCAGAAAATGGTAAGGAATGAGCAATCGAGCCATCTATCGCGACCCTTGGCATATAGAAAGTCCTTGAAGTCGTCGAAAGAGAGCATGCATGGCCATCCGTCATGCAGGAACATGCCGGGTGGCGTCTCGATCATGATGCTGGTCATGCCTTCGGGTGCCTTCATCAAGCGGTCATGAAGACGCTGACAATCGAGAGGCAAAGCATTGTATTCTTCTGGGCTGATCAGACGGCGGTCCGGCGCCTCAGGCTGGACTCCAGCATCAGTTTCTCCTAGGACATCGGTCGTGCGGACCATCCCACTCTCCCCCCGTAACGGTGATAAATGGGCCTCCTACGCATGCATCAAATTTTAAAAATTTCAAGCATTTAAAAAGAGCAGTTTTGAATGTAACAAGATATGTTGATAATTTAGAGATTACCTGATCAAGAATGATCTGATTCTTGGGCCATTGGATAAATGACTCACGGATGTCATCCACAACTAGCATGTCCTCAGTCGGGACAGGAAGAGGTATCCTACGCCATTCTGACACAACAGAGTCGATCTGGACGTATGCATAGCCGCGTCCGACCGGAGCACGGTGCACCAATGTTTGGCCCGGAATTACGAGACCCTTGGCAACGGTGACAGGCACCGCACCGCTCCAAATGATCAAGTCGCATTTGGTGGCCACCTGCAATTATTATTAAGATTACCATATTTGATACCAAGTTTACGAACCAACATTAATTGCATTTAGATTATTAATAGTAGGTATTACCTTGAGATTATCGAACTCGTCCTCCCAGGTCCCGGATGCTTGACTGCTTCGTCGAATTCCCGGCGAAATGGGAGGTCCTTGCTCGGATGGGTGTGTAAACTGATTAGATGTCATGCGGTTTACAATCCTTGCTTCCATCCTTGCTTCCATCTCCGCCATCCTCTCCGCCATCCTCGTCTCGTACTCTTGTTGGATTTCCCGGCGGAGCCGCGCATCTCTCTCTTCGTCGGTGACTTTGGCGCGCGATCTTCGCTTGGGTTTCTCTGAACGGAAAACATCCTTGAAACCCTTGTAGACGCCTACACCCCTTACCCGACCCGGGTGCTCCGGATTGTCAAGCGTTTGAGTCAACGAGTCATTCTCCCTGGAACAGGTCCGGACACCCGATGTGACCTCCTCCTCCACTTGCAACTGTTAATAAAAAAATTGAATGCAACAAAAGAATAAGTCAAGTGAGTGAGCTATAATTTTTTTTTGAATGACAAAGGGTTATAAAAAGAATGTCTTACCATTTTATGAGCCACGGGCTGCAAATCTTGAGGCAGTCGGATCTTCCCGTCGGCAGTAATCTCAGACCTTGCCATGAGCCAATTCATGCCCCGGGGATTGGCGATTTTTACCACGGGTGAGTCAGAATCTTTGTTTGACTGAAGCACGGACTCCCATTCCTTTGACTTACCCTCGTACCCGCCTGATCCTAAATGGTGCGGGTACAAGTTCTTAGCAACAGTCCTCCTGCCCCTTTCGCTTTTTTCCTTCAAGAATAAAAGCAAATCAAACCGTTAGTTCAAATATAACAACCGATCGAGAAAAAAAGAGTTAAAACTTTATAAATTTAGTTACCCTGAACTCAGGTGTTTGCTTCAAAGCAACAAACTCGTCCCATATTGGTTGAGTCACATTTTGATAGTACCCGACCGGACACCTCCCTTTATTCACCCATTCTGTCACGAGGGTGCTCTTATGTTGCTTCCACCCCTCGTTCATTATCTTCAAGGTGTTCTGCATCTTCAAGGTGTTCTGCTTCGGTGTGTCATCTTTGATGTTCCATTGAGCCTGATTGACAGCAAACAATTATCAGTGTCAGAGCCTGATTAACAACAATCAAATTGAAATATTTATATATAATCCGATTACCTTAATCTGCTGCCACCATTCTTCCTTATCTTCCTTTTTAACCTTCTTCCAGTTATCTATCCTAATGTCCGCCTTCTCCTTCACGAGGTTGTTCACCCAATTTGAGTACGGCAATCGGTTTGGCCCCGTCGGATGTCCTTCTTCAGTGAACTCGATGACAAATTCCTTCGCCTCTGCCGTGTTTTTGCACTTGGTCGGACCTCGCTTCCTTCTTTGTGACGAGACTAACTGTGATGGACCTTGCATGTCCTCGTCTTCAGGTTTGTTGAAGTGATCACCCGAATGTGACATGATTCTGCAAAAAAAAAAAATTACCAAACCTAATTTTAAATTTCTATAACAAGTTAATATTAACATTCCAAATCTAATTAATTTGCATATTGGTACAATAATTTGGATATTGGTTCAATTTGGGGTTTTTGCATATTGGTTCAATTTGGTGTAAAACGATTCCAATTTGGTCTAAAACAATTCCAATTTGGTCTAAAACATTCCAATAAATCGTAACATTCCAATTTGGTCTAAAATTTGGCCTAAAACATTCCAATAAATCGTAACATTCCAATTTGGTCTAAAACAATTTCAAATTTTTCAATAAACCCAACATTTGCATTTTGGTACAAAATAAACCTAATTTTAGTTACTCTACAAAATAAATTTAAATTGGTACAAAATAAACCCAATTAGTTACTTAAACCCTAATTATTCAATAAACCCAACAACATTTGTATTTTGGCACAATAATTTCACAATAATTTAACCCAAATTATTTCACACTAACTCTAATTATTCAATAAACCCAATTAGTTACCTTAGAGGCAGCAAGACAGAAAGCAAGAGAGGCAGCAATGGCAGCAGTGGAGAGTGAGAGAGAGAGGCAGCAATGGAGGAGCACACAACACCTAAACCCTAACAAAACATAATTGGGGTTTTTTGAGGTACCATTGGTGATTTGAAAAATAAAAGAGATAGAAAGAGGAGAAATGTATTACCAAGGGAGGAAGACAAGCACCAGGAGAGGCGGCGTAGAGGGAGGACGGCGGACCAGAGGTGAAGGTTGAACTCAGTCGGACTTAGAGAAATTTTCAAAATCAGAGAGGAGGAAGAAGAGAACTGATCGGACTTAGAAAATTTGGCTCCCAAAGTTTGGTTTTGAACTTGAACTCAGATTCCTACACGGATTATTATTAAAATCCGTGTGCAATACTTATCCTACACGGATATTAGCTTACAAATCCGTGTCGAAATAGAGGGGAGCTACACGGATATTTAAGTTAATATCCGTGTAGGAATAGAGGAGAGCTACACGGATATTAACTTAAATATCCGTGTAGGATAGGAATTGTACACGGTTTTGTAATTAAAAACCGTGTAGGAAGGTGAAATATATATATATATAACTTCTGAATAAAAAATGTATAATATATGAAATTGAAATAATGTTTAAAATGTATAATATATAACTTCTGCATTGAAATTGAAATAAAATCTATATTTTTTTATAATTTAATTAATTTTTAAAATGTATATGAAATTTTAAAATACATATATATCATTTCTGAAATTTAAAATGTATATGAAATTTTCAATCTGAAATTGAATGAAATTTATATATATCATTCAAATTGAATGTAATAATCTGAAATTTTTTAAATTACCTTCAAATTTTTTAAATTGAATGTATTTTTATGTAATCTATATTTTTGTAATAATCTTATTAATTTTCAAAATCTATATTTTTTTCAATCTAACTAATGTTTAAAATATATATAATAACTTATTTAAAAATAAAATGTAGCAATTTTAAAAATAAAATGTAGCAATTTTAAAAATAAATATAAATATAAAATTAAATATAACAATATTAAAAAATTAAATCCAATTATCTAACATATCAAAAAATTTCAAAAAACGAATTTCAAAATTAACGAGTGACCTATTGAAAATTAAATCTAATTATCTAACATATTAAAGGTCTCAAGTTTAAAACAATATTACAAAAAAATATTACATCAAAAAAAATATTAAAGGTCTCAAGTTTAAAAAAAAAATATTACACATTGGTTTTTTTCTTTCTTTTTCTTTTTCTTTTTTTTTTTACTTTTTGAACATCGGCCCATAATCCTTCGTTGTGGTCGGATCTCATGTAGTTTGCTTCGTCTTGTTCTTCAATTGTTGGTGCCTCAGTTGGCATGTCGGCACAAAATGGAGGTATCTCTTCGAACTGGTCGTACTCTTCTTCGTCGACGACGTCTTCGACCCCAACAATCCTTCTTTTCCCCGAGAGCACAATGCTCCACCTAGCATCACTCGGGTCAGTGACATAGAAGACCTGTGTGGCTTGCTTGGCGAGTATAAACGGATTATCAACATACCCGACTTTGTTGAAATCAACGAGTGTGAACCCATTGTTATCAACCTTAACACCCCGGTCTTCGACCCATTGACACCGAAACACGGGAATGCTTAGGCGAGGGCTGTAAATGAGCTCCCAGATTTCTTCAATAACACCGTAATATGACTTTGATGCTATTACAGGCCGGGCATCCCCGGATCTACTGAATTCTTGAGCGGCCGCCACCAACGTCACCCCGCTATTTTGCGTCGCGCTCTTATCACTTTGGAATTTAGTGTAAAATGTATATCCGTTAATCTCGTATCCTTGAAATGTTCTGACCACAGTTTGGGGTCCTTGGCCCAGCAGCCTAACAATTTCATTTACGGGGTGTGATTTCACTCTTTCTTTCAGCCATCCTACAAAAGAACAATTGTGCTCGTTATTAATCCACTTCTGACTTCTTGTGTAGTTCCCTTGACGAAGGATTGTCATGTGCTCATCTATATAGGGAGCGACATCTGCAATGTGCTGTAGTACAATAAAATGTGCCTTTTCTAGTTCATCTTGGTCAGCAACTATGGCTTTCAAACCGATCATCCCAACTCCTTGGAGCCGTCCCTCGTATCGAGATTGTGGAACACCAATAGGACACACACCGGTCAGGTAGTTAGTGCAAAACTCGACCACCTCTTCCGTGGAATATCCTTCGACAATGCTACCTTCGGGCCGATGTCGGTTCCTTACGTATTTTTTCAAAATGCCCATGTATCTCTCGAATGGATACATATACCGCAGGAAAACAGGACCACAAATCTTAATTTCTCTCACAAGATGAACAACAAGGTGAACCATAACATCGAAAAAAGATGGTGGAAAATACATCTCAAGATGGCAAAGAGTAACGAGGACCTCCTTTTGCAAAGCGTCCAATTTTAGCGGGTCTATCACCTTCGAATTAATTGCATTGAAGAAAAAACAAAGCTTCGTAATGGTTTGCCGAACGGCCTTTGGTAAAATACCCCGAATTGCAACAGGAATCATATGTGTCATTAAAACATGACAGTCGTGGGATTTCATACCAATCAATTTTAGGTCCTTCATTGACACCAGCTTCTTAATATTCGAAGAATACCCTGATGGGACTTTAATACTGTGAAGGCATTTACAAAAGTTTTCTTTCTCGATCTTTGACATTGTGCACATTGCGGGGGGTAGGTATGCCCGCTTCCCTTTATCCTGCGGTGCAAGCTTTTGTCGTATTCCCATTTCCACCAGGTCTTTTCGAGCTTTAATACCGTCTTTAGTCTTGGTCGGGATGTTCAGCAATGTGCCAATCAAACTGTCACACACATTTTTTTCAACATGCATGACATCAAGGCAGTGTCTCACTTCTAAAAATTCCCAGTACGGTAGCTCCCAAAATATGGACTTCTTTTTCCAAATATTTTTCGGTGGTGCTTTGGCACATTTTCCAAAGACAACATCAAGGCTTTCAACCCGCTTAAAGACACTCTTCCCGTCCAATGGACGATGTGCCACTCCGAGCTCATTTTTCCCGTTGAATACCTTCTTCTGCTTACGGTATGGGTGATTCACAGGGAGAAACCTACGATGGCCCATAAAAACATTCTTTTTAGAATGCTTCAATCTCAGCACCTGCGTGTCATCTTCACAGATAGGGCACGCTTTTGCCCCTTTAGTACTGTAACCCGACAAATTCCCGTATGCGGGGAAATCATTTACGGTGCAAAATACCATGGCCCGTAATTTAAATACCTCTTTACTGTACACATCCCACATCGAGACGCCATCCTTCCATAATTTTTGGAGGTCCTCAATTAATGGTGCGAGATACACATATATGTCATTTCCGGGTTGTCTGGGTCCTTGGATCAGTAATGACATCATTATATACTTGCGTTTCATGCACAACCATGGAGGCAGATTGTAGATAGATAACAGAACTGGCCAAGTACTGTGCCGACTGCTCATGCTTCCAAACGGACTCATTCCGTCTGTGCTTACCACAATCCTGAGGTTTCTCGGATCGGAACCAAATTTTTTGAAGTGTCTATCGATGTTCCTCCATTGGGGAGAATCAGCCGGGTGTCTTAGTTTTCCGTCCTTTTTACGCTCTTCTTCATGCCACCGCAATAATTTGGCATCTTTGGTATTTGCAAAAAGCCGTTTGAATCTCGGAATTATCGGCAAGTACCACACCACCTTTGCCGGAGGCCGGCTCTTTTTTCCTTCATCGTTAAATTCATCAGTGTCACCGCCCTTACTTTTATACCGTTAAACACCGCATTTAGGACATGCATGCATGGCCTCGTACTCTTTACGATATAATACACAGTCATTCGGACATGCATGTATTTTTTCGATCTTCAAACCCACTGGACAGATCAATTTTTTGGCCCGATAAATTGTACAGGGTAACTCGTTGTTATCCGGGAGCATTTCTCGTAAAAGCTGTAATAAGGACGTGAAACTCTTATCGCTCCAACCATGTTCTGCTTTTAATTTCAATAATTTCAACACAGCTGACAATTTCGTAAATTTCGTACACCCAGGATACAACGGCTTTTTGGATTCATTCTTCAAATACTCAAATTTACCATAATATTTATCACCAATTTCATCTCCCACATCACGCAACATGTCCTCTAGATTGTCATCGTACTCGTGTTCTACATTTTCATCAATATTCACTGTTATCTCGTCATCGTCGCTGCATTTGAATCCAACATTATCAAAATTATCAAAATTTTCGAGATTCTCATAATCATTATCATCGTTGCAATCAAGTTCATAATTCTCAAAAATTCCTACATTCTCATCATTATCTTCACAATTTTTATTGGTACTACTACTTTCTCCAATTTTCTCGCCATGCATGAACCAACATGTATATCTTTCCTTAAATCCCCGACAAATCAAATGAGCTCTAATTACTTCCGAGTCCCCAAATCCTACACAATTTTTACAATCCCTACAAGGGCACAAAATGTTGACATCCCTTTTCTCCACTCTATAACTCTCTGCAAATTGTAAAAATTCTTCAACGCGAACCAAATATTCTTCACTATCTCGTCGCAATTCATACATCCAACTTCGATCCATCTGTAAATTAAATTTAAAAAATGATTTCAATTAATTAATCATGGTGCATGGTCGACATATATATAGCTTTGGACGAATTAATTCTTGGCTTACAAAGGGCCGGTTTACAATCCTAACCCACCCTTTGAATATTGTGCCTCGTATGTGAACACATGTTAGCGGGGTTTAATTAGTATTTGAGAAAAATTCGGCAGCATTTCCCCTTAACTCCCCAAGTATGCGTAAAGACCACATACTCGTAGGAGTAATAAGGAGAAATACTGTCGAACTTTTCTCAAATACTAATTAAACCCCGCTAACATGTGTTCACATCCTAAATGAGACACAATATTCAAAGAGCAGTCCCAAACCGGGGACTATTCAAAATTAATCCCTATTGGATTAATTTTGAACGGGCATGGACCTAAAATCATATTAATAGGTCGGTTATTGGACAACAATACACTAATTATTCTAATTAACAAATTAAAACAACCATGCATGCATCAATTAATCAAACCCTAAATTATAAATGTGCAATAATATAATCAGAAAATAACATAAAATAAAAAAAGAACAATTACTAATAACTTGAGTAATTAAGAGAGAGAGAGCAATTACTAACTTGAGTAAAAGAGAGAGAAGAAAATCACAACAAAATCAGCTATCTCAGATCCCAGCAGCGCACAAATCAGCTTCCAGCCAATCCAGAGGAGAGAGAGTGATCAAAACGGCGCTGGAAGGGGAGGCTTACCGCATTGAAACCCTAAAAACAACTTTCCTACACGGATTTATAGGTACAAATCCGTGTAGCTCTCTCAAAATATGTACACGGATATTAAAATTAAAAACCGTGTATAAAATTTTTTCCTACACGGATAGTTCATTAATAATCCGTGTAGCTCTCTCAAGTTTTATACACGGTTCTTTACTTAAATATCCGTGTATAAAGCCTTAATTACCACACGGAGTCCGATTGGGGTGTTATTATCCGTGTAGAATTCCTTGAGCACTGGAAAAATTCGATTTTATACACGTTTTTTTATAAAATGGGGCAAATCCGTGTATAAGGTACAGTGTAGGAAGACGTTTTTTGTAGTAGTGTAGGTCAAGGAGGATCTGTTGGTGCTCTTCCGAGGGGGAGAGAGCAGATTTGGGTTGTATGCTGATAGATGTTAGGGAATTATTTGCGAATTATTCAGTTTTTTGGTGATGCCGAACCGAACGCTGAATTATTCGGTTGACTGAACTTTGACCAAATAATTTCGGAATAATTCGCGAATTTTACGAATTTTTTCCGATTTTTTTCCGAATTTTTTCTGAATTTTTTCCGAATTTTTTCCAGAATTTTATTTTTTGATTATTTTTTTTGTTTTTGCTCCCTTACAAAACTGAGATCTCTGATCAGAATAATACCGAATCATTTCCGAATTATATCCGAATTATTCCCGAATCACGAATTTTTGACCTCACCGAACCAAATCTGGATAATTGATTTGTCACTGTGTTCAAGACTAGGCGCCTTGGGGATGTGCTTGGGATCAGATTTCCTCAAACATGCATCCTCTGTAGGGGTGTAAGCGGAGCGAATTCGGAGCGGATAATGCTAATACCATATATGCATCCGTTTTTCAACAAACGGATACAGATACGGATACGGATAGTAAACGGATATCAAAATTGAAAACCATATATGTCTTAAACAGATACGGATACAGAACGGATAATCCACGGATACGGATTCGAATACGAATATGGAGCGGATAATTGTCGGATATTGAGTAATTCTACCAAATTTCATAATTTTAAATTACCTAATTTGATTATCTAAATTGACAAAAATTTAATAGACTTTTTAAGTTTGCACAGTGATGATTATGCATAACTAATTGCTTATTAGTTCAGAGAACCAATCCATTATCTTAATATATTATATGATTTTTCTACCAAGATTCTTAGACTTAAATAATATGTATGTTTTTGGAAATTTCATAATAGTGAAATGAATTGAAAGCTGCTGAAAAATTAAATTTTGGATCCGGATATATCCAGATATATACGGATATCCGCTCCGTTTATATCCTCAAGGAATTATCCGTATCCGTATCCGTATCCGCATTATTTTTCCATATACTAAAATTATCCATATCCGTATCTGCAAATATCTGTATCCGTTTAATCTGGATACGGATAATAAGCAGATTCGGAGCAGATAATCCGTATCTATTTACACCCCTACTTATTTGTCGCAAATTCTTCCCATCAAAATTTAATTGGGCAAAGAGGAACGTAATAGGTTAAACTATTTTAAGTATTAATTAAATTGAAAAAATAAAATATATGGAGCGTGTATGATATAAATGCAAATATAGCTAGCAGAATATATATACTCGCATCCTGCTGCGGTATAATCATTGCTTACTATTTTGATTGGATCATTATGATACATCAACATTAATTGAATATCATGAGTTCAAAACCATAAAATGGAGAAATCCTCCGTATTAATACATAAGTGGTTTGAAATGTGTTAGGTGGCTTAGACTTCCAACTCATATTTCAAAAACATTAATTGAATTCATTATGTAATTTTATTGGTTTTCCTAACTGCATAATTGAAGTTCGGGCTGAATATTCTTAAGCTGGGCCGAGTTCAAAAGGGGTTTGTAGGCGTGATACACATTGAGAAGAGTGAGGTGGTCCCCGTCAATATGGCCGAACCGGGCCTTCGCCTCATCAGCAGCCTTCTGAGTCTCCCTGGGCCGAAGGAAGCAATTTGGTACTGAAATCATAGCTGAAATAGAGAGAATATCATTTGAGCAATTGAACTCGGGGCTAACCACGAGCATCTTGGCCATCTGCGGATCAAGTGGAAACTCACTCATAATCTCCCCTGACTTGGTCAGATGACTCAGATTTCCTTCGTCATCTAGCGCACCCAAATACCATCTATTGTAAGGGACTTCAGAAGCGACAAATGAAATTTTTAGGGAACCAAGGTGCTGACCAATAGTTACTTTTTATTTTTAGGTGATCAAGGTGCCGAATAATAGCTTCTTCTTTTTTTTTTGAGAAAAACCCCGTAGATATATAATATTAATTCAAAAGCATGTGCATCAGTTACATTGTAAGAAGTAGAAAAAGAAGTATACCTAAAAATCCAAGAGGCAAAGCTACCAAAAATTTTAAAATTATCCAATCAGAATTACCCATCCTTTCCGTTTTGTGAAATAGTAAAAAGTTGAGGGGTTGTTTTGTAAAAACGGCCCTCATCTTCTGACAAACTCGATCCGACTAATAGTTATTCATGAAAATTCATGGGACTCCTTAAAAAAATATAAAAAAAAAAACATGGGGGTTGTCCTTATCGGATAAACCCATGCATCTTCTCGATTTTGACAACGAGAGCAGCTTGGATCCAATGGTCATCGGATCTAAAGTGGTTCCAACGAATTCGCTCACCGTCGGATCTGTTTTATAATTCGCATCTGCAATTTCGTGTCTGCTTTAAAATCCGTGCGTAAAGCAAATCCGACGGCGAGTAAACCAGTTGGAATCACTTTGGATCCGATGGCCATTGCACCCAAGCTGTTTCCTTTGACTACATGTATGAATGCATGACTAATTAATCTGTTGATATTTTTCCACAGCTTCTGCGAAATTTAACAAAATAATAAAAAAAGACTAGACTAACAAAATCAATTATTTGTTATATTTTAATCCAGATTGAGTCTACTATATATATATATGGCCTCCTTATCTCCATGCTCATTAACAAAAGGTGTCAACTAAATTTCATCAGAAGCTCCTCTCCTTTCAAAAGGTAAGAATTAATTAAATTAAAGATCCTAGTTTTTTTTCTTTTTACTCAACTTTTAGTTATAGAAAAAAGTTATCTGCTATTGTTCTTCTTCCCATTTGAAATGAGAAATTTTATCTAAAATATAATGAAATTTGTTTTATAAAAAATGAAAAGTTTAGTAACCAATCAAATTTTAATATGGAAATCACGTTAAATCAATGGATTTCTACCTATACATGTGTGTCTGTGTGTGTGTCTGTGTGTGTGTGTATTCCATTTTGTTATGATTAATTTATGTTGTAGCAGGCAGCTTGTTGTAAAAGAAGAGGAACAATATGGGAGATGGTGTGGATTTGCTGAAAAAAGGTCCGGAATATGTTACCAAATTGAACATTGTTAGGTTCTGTTTTTGGTTCCCTATTTTAGTGATTATTGTAGTAATAGATAACTGCTACCATAATCCCCCCGATTTTCAACTCCCAAAATTCTACGTTCCAGCCCTAGACAAATCTTTGAACTCTTCAAAAAATACAATGATTGCTATCGATTTCTACTTTGGAAACAAAGAAGCGACTTCGAAAGTATACTTAGATCCTATAAATGTAACAATCTATGATGGCCCAAGCCTGAACCACTCCATAGCCAACATCGTTATACCTAAATTCTTTCTAGAAGGTGTGGAAAGGCCCTTCACTTCTAGTGAAATGGTGGACACAACAGGTTTTGATTTGGATGGCGCAAAGCAGGAGATCTCGGCTAATAGGTTCAAGGTGTTCCGGGTAGGCCTCGAAACATCAGTGAGGTATCAATATTATTTGTTTTGGAAAACTAAAAGGAGAGAATATAGAAGAGGTGTTGATGTGAAAATTAGTGATACTGGAGGAGTAGCAAAGTTTGGCAATAATTTTGTAGGAATTAGAGCATTGATCATGTTCAATTTCATGGTGCTAGTTTTTCTCAGCTCGTATTGATTTATTATACCGGCATTTGCGTTCTTCAATGTAATTCAGCTCGATATGATGCGCGGTTTAAGTTTGTTTGATGTAGTGCATTAAATTGTATGTTATTTAATCAATATTTTGAAGTGCATGCAATTGTATGTTTATTTTAGAATTCACAAGTATTACTCAAATATTAATATTTTGTACGTTGTCTTGCAAACAAGAACTTGTGCAATTGAGGTATGATCCAAGCCCGTTATGCTTTTTGGATCCAATTTAGCCATTGATCTCTCCGTTTTTTCATTAATCTAAAATAAAAATAAAAATATTGCAAATTAAATGAGAACGGTTTGATGAAATTTCGATACATGGGTAGGACAGTATAATTTATCCCATCTTACAAATTCATATAACCTCATTAATGCCATTACGCACAGTTACCAAATATGTGTGTGATTGAATTTAGTCTATATTTATTAAAACGGACAACCTCAATTAATAATGAAATAATTTGACGTCACATGATCAATCTTTTTTTTTTACGTGATGCGATTGAAATAATGGAGCATGGTCTCATCACGTTGTGAACACACATGTCGAGATCATGTTTGACGTGAGTGGTTATATACGTATATTATTTTTTTCCAATTAATTCTAAGTTAGTTTATAGGAAAATATATAAAAGAGATGCTAAAAGCTAAGAATTTTTTTTTTAGAGATTCTAAGTTATGCGTATGCTGCCAAATCAAGAACTGTTTCAATAATTTTTAGATTTGCGTTGATCAGATTTACAATTTTCAGAAAATCAACTTAAATTGGGACCGTTAATTAGCGTGCAAAGATTTTAAGTCTTCAATGACATTTAATATTAAGTTATAAACTCAAGTTGTTAAATAATAATAAAATAATTAAATTAACTTACAAATCTTTTGTTGATGTTATAAAATTTCACTAGTGGAGAAATAACAATCTGTATTGGTTGTTTATGCCTATCTGTATCAGACTTTGGGGCGACACAGATAGAAGCGACACAGATTTTTGTGTCGGTTAAACAACCGATACAGAAAAATATTTTTTGTGTCGGTTGATTAAATAACCGATACAGTTTTCTAATTTCCATTTTATTTAATTTTTTTCTTCGACATTTTGTGTTGGTTGTTTATAAATAACCGACACAAATACCCAATCTGTGTCGGTTGTTTATAAATAACAGATACAAATGAGTATCTGTGTCGGTTATTTATAAATAACCGACACTGATTGGGTATTTGTGTCGGTTATTTATAAACAACCGACACAAATATTCATTTTGTATCTGTTATTTATAAGCAACCGACACAGATTTTATATTTTATTTTGAAATATTTTTTATTTTTGGCCAGCTACCATGTATATTGCTGGCCTAAAGTTGAAATATTTTCAGATCATCGAAAGCGGGAAAAATATTTTACTGTGCCTATTCGGAGTCTATCGGAATGCAGGGGTCATTATTATTATTGTGCTTTGAAATTCGTGTAGAAAAGCTTTGAATGGTCCAGATACTAAGTCTGAGATATCTCAGGATTCAGGCGATGCAAATTTGTATAACACAGAGATGGTGAAAGGTGAGCAAGGATTACAACTTTGAGTCCATTTGAAAAATCTGAACGCACCGTATGAAAGAATCGCATAATCGCTGATTTATTTGAACCATTCTTATCATTGATAGATTTTATGGCCATCAAGATCATCTGAACGCACCGTTCTGCAATTGTTCTTCCTATTTGTAATGAGAAGTTTTATCTAAAATATAATGCAATTTGTTTTATAAAAAAATGAAAAGCTTAGTCACCGATCAAATTTTAATATGGAAATTTTAAGATGAGCATGAGGCGCCACTTTTAAGGGAGACGAAACCGAAAGACTTAAATTACTCCATTTCACGCACATATGTTGCTTTTATGGAGGTGCGTACCTTAAAAATTCAAAAGGCCTGTTGCTTTTATGGAGATGCGTACCTTAAAAAATAAAAAGGCCAAGAGACACGGCGTGATTTATCTTTTTGAAGGTTGGCATAAAAGCCAACAATAAAAAGGCCAAGAGACACAGCGTGATTTATCGGTCCATCAACTGTGAACCCAAACTCCTCTTCAGACCAGAATTTGGTATCCTTACTTTTGATCCCACCATGTGCACCGCTAATGCACTTCAAATAAAATGACTAATATATCAAATAATTGTAGATTATATTTATCATGCATGTGAGACACTCCAAAATATTTTAAAATTTTAGTTAAAATAATATTTGTCCAGGATGTGAGAAAGGTTAAAAAAATTCTCAATTACAATAAATAACTCATGAAGAATTTGATTTCTTTCTTTAGAATTCCAATATATTTCTCTTTCAGCAAAATATCAACTATATATATATATAATAACATGCACCCTCGGCATAATTATTTATGGTGCGGAGGATACATTTGGAAGATTTGGTTGGAGAAATAATTACTTGCGTAAAAAATTTTATGTCAAAGGTATATGCATAAGTATAAATACTTTGGCAAAAAAAATTCTGTGTTGAAACTTTTGTGGCCTCCTCAAACAGTTATAATAGTTATGGTATGGATACAATACGAATATTGTAACATGGGTACTATTATAAGCTCCGAAATTATTAATATATGCCTCAATATATATTAGCTTGTCATCCATTAATTTGATAGAGTTGTTTAGACTTTTAAGGAAGCATTCAATACCACTCGGCATATTTATAATGTAGATTAAAAGTTTAAAACTGATTCGTGTTAATTTGCGTAACAGGACTATATTATTATAAGAGAGCTAGCCGCAGCCTTCTCCTCGATCCATGCCTACTACTGAAGTACACTATTTTATACATGCTAATTCTACTTCACTTATTTTGTATGTGACATTGATTTTAACAAAATATTTGGTCATTAATATTAATTGCTCAATTTGTGTTTTCAATAAGAGGATATATATAAAAGATCTTGTTATAGTAGCTAGTGCCATTGAAGTTGAACTCTGAATTAATTCCTAGCAACCTATAGCTACTCCATTTTAGGGCAAAATATAAAGTTTTTAGTTGAAGTCTGAGTTGTGTTTGCATGAATTTCTATATATGTGATGCCACATTGCCACTTCAATTATATATAGGTGCAGCCCCTGCAGCAACTAATTAATGGCACCTCATCACCTTATGTATAACAAAATGGGGAGATGACGAGACAAATCTTGTCCCCATGGACAGTTAACTTCAAGAATATTTTGTTCAAAATTTTTAATTTATGGATGTTGTTATATATTGAGTAGAGCTAGCAAAAATTTTAGTTTGGCTCAGTGTGTAAATTTTTCGCATTACACACTGTTTAATTTGTGGATTTTGTTTATTTTTTTCGAGTACATATATAATGCGTACTGTCTTTTGAGAAATTCATGCGTTTCATTTGAAAATTATGTGCTTCATTCTGCCCTTTTAATTTGTGGATATTGTTTTCTGAGCAAAACTTACAAAATAAAATACTACCCACCCAGTTTTCTGAGATTTTATCTGTGCATTTTTCGTGAGGCGGTTATTTATGCATGTTTGTTACGTGACTTTTCTTTAGGTTGTCGTTCAGGATTTTCTATGGGTTGTATGTTACATAGTTGACACAATGAATCAATTCGTACCCATGTATCTTTCCTGAGAAAACTCGCACTATCTTAAGCTCAATTGAATTTTGTCGCATAAGATCTCTACTGAAAATTTGCAATAAATCCAGATCCTCCCCAAATTTTGTCCTGACTTTTCTTCAAAATTCAAGGATTTACGTTAGATTTGAACCATTTTATCAGTTCCGATTATTAATTCTCAAATTAAGTTGTCTTTTATTGCTGCATTATTTGTACGTATACTTCAATAAGGAAAACAAAATGTAATTTTTAGTGGAATTCCTTTGTATTCCCTGGACATTTTACTAGCGAGTCCAGCTAGTATGACATAAGTATTATTTTAGTCTATATAATACCTACTTCTAAATCTATATATTGAATCGACTTCAAATTATAGATTTAAACCGTTCAAACCAATCTACCTCATTAGTTGTGAATTTACATGCAAAATTTATAATTTTTGAATTTATTTATTATCAAGTCAAGCGGTCATCATAATTCTTGAATGGAGAGATGACGGTCTTGTCCCGATGGAGACTATATATGCTTAAAGAATATATTTAACTATGTTTCATCATAATTTGTTTAAAATTTTTAATTTGTGGAGCTGTTAGATATAATATTGAGTAGAGCAAAATATTCAACTAATTTATTTTTTGTCTTTTTTAATTTTTTCAAGTAGAGTACATATATAACGAGTACTATTTTTTTCAAGTAAAATTCATTAATTGTTTATACTGTCGAAATAATAATTCAATTTTGCGATTTTCAAAGTCCAAACAGTCGATCCAAAACGTTCAACATGATCTCTACATTAACATGTGCCTTGAGATCAAATTTTACATTTTTTTTTTTTGAATTTTTTTACTATTTACAATCTTCCTTCAATGTAGCCGTTAATTATTGGAGGGAAGAGAAAGAGTAAGTCTCCTTTTAAGGTTTTGGATCATTAAATGGATTAACGGCTCTTTGGTCAAATTAATCGTCGTCCAATCAGCAATTAATAATTACATAACATAGAACACACAAATTTAACAAGCTTTTAATAAGATGAGCATGAGGCGCCACTTTTAAGGGAGACGAAACCGAAAGACTTAAATTACTCCATTTCACGCACATATGTTGCTTTTATGGAGGTGCGTACCTTAAAAATTCAAAAGGTCTGTTGCTTTTATGGAGATGCGTACCTTAAAAAATAAAAAGGCCAAGAGACACGGCGTGATTTATCTTTTTGAAGGTTGGCATAAAAGCCAACAATATATTAAGTAAAAAAAGAAGTTTATTTACATGTCCCTATTTCTATCTCTAATTACACAAAACTAAACAAAAAGAGAGATATATTACAGTATACGCTGCCCTATACTGAATTCATCCACTGATAAATATCTAAGGCCGCCAAATTTACCAAACAAAGCACTTCGCGATGCTTGTTTGAAAAAATCCTCTGGTTCCTCTCCCGCGAGAGTGCCCATACCCCTGCGGCCCATATTATACCCCAATGGTCCTTCTCTGTCCTTGTCATTGCATGCATACCCCTTGTCCAGACGTGCTATATACTTGGGCTGCCTCGTCTCGCGATATTGTTGTAACATCTCAGTTTTCAAATACTCGTCAATTATCTAACTTAGAGTAAAATGCATATAAAAATAACAAAATGGATTTCCAAGTATATTTAATTATAAACCATTGTATTTATATGATTTGAAATTAATACACTATATATATGTTAATTACTTTGTAATGGAGTATTAAAGTGAGAAGTTAATAGGAAAGATAAAAATTTAGCATGACACCTAACAAGGGCTTGGGCTATTTCTAAAATCTGAGAAGAGAATAAGTTGTTGGGCTTGATTAAATTGTAAAATAAGAATTTTCTTAGAATTTTCACATTGAACGGGGGAGACTTCTCAAATAATTTATTATTTTATTTCCTAGCAACCGCTTAGGCACAATTCTTTTTAACTGGAGAGCCGGTCAATATTTTTGTTCCTGTTCTCGTTGACTCGACCATCTCTAACATTGAAAATAACGAAAATAGAAAAGAGAGATTTAGAGAGAAATAACGAAGTCCGGTGGCTAAGCAATAAGAGAGATGGAGGAGGCGGAAACACTTGCAGCACAAGTCAATCTCTTCGAGCCTAACAAATTATCCCGTAATCTCTTCGATTAATTAATGATTCGATAATTCGGCATAAGAAGGAAACTTGAGAGCCTTCTTGGAATTGGTGCTTTGCGTTCTTGTGGCTGCTTCCTAGCGATTAGTATGGCTTGATTATGGTATTTCATTTTCTTTATACTTGGTGGTCCAATTAGATATTCTCTCATAATTTAATTGTAGTAGAGCAATTTCAATTAACATTGAAGTACATAATAAGGTCAAACCTTATAACTGAGCTATTTGGTGATTCCCTTAAGATCCTTTCATGTTTAAAAGCTAGGATATGTAATTTTAAGTAAAAGGTTAACACTTAACTTGAAAATACAATATGCCTTAGTGTAGACCGGCGCCCTAATATAAGTGACCGATTTAACCGGGGTCTGATACCCAATTCTACTGTATTGTGCGCAGTAACATGCACGAACAAGGCCTAAGAGTTGAGGTTTCAATTTTGTTTCACTTGATTCTATTTTATAATAAGTTTTCTAAAAAGTGGCTTAAAAAATTTAACACATCTTTTTTTTATGGAGGGCTCAAATGGCTCATTGCTTTCATGCTCCAACCGTAACTCATATTTTTATCTACGGTTTCAAAGTTCAAACAGACGATCCGGATAGCTCAACATGACATTCACATTAAAATGTGATTGAGGACCAAATTTCATACTTTTTGTAATTTTTTTGTTATTTTTTAATATAAGTACAAAATCATTGATTTTAGATGGTCCAAAATTTCCGAAAAACAATGATTTTGTATCTATCTTAAAAGATAGTATTAAAATTAAAAAAAAATAAAATAACTAAATTTTATTGTGAATATTATATTGAGCGGTTTAGATCGTCCATTTGAACTATGAACTCGGAGATAAAAATGTAGAATACAATTGGGACATGCAAGCAATGTGGCATATGAGCCCTCCTCTTATTATAAAATTGTTGGGACACGAGTCAAACTCTGCAGATAATGTCATCGAAATTAATGCAATAATTGTATACACATGTGAATTTATCTGTTCGATACTCAAATTAATCATATGTAATTTATAGGACATATCGAGGTCTCTTGCATTTGTTGAATTCGTTTGATTTAGTCGAGTTCAGATCGCACCTAGTTGCTCATGATGTGTAGATAACAATAGTATATAAAATGATTAACTAATCAACATGGTTGTTGGATGGGGAAATAATCTTAAATCCTGTTTACGATTTAAGACACATAAGTTTCAAAATTTTCTTTGAACCATTGACATTATCACCTTTAAATCCCACAAATGCGCTTGCCCTATTTGAAAACTATAAAAAATAATCCACACATGTATCATGCATCATGCTTTTAGATGGTATACGTCGCCTTCACACATGTAAAAATACTTAATTACTTTTGAATTATTTTCAGAAACATACTGCTTACGAACTAAAAAAAATACAGGCGTGAAAGCGACGTACGTATACAATCTAAAAGCATGATGCATGATATATTATTAAACAAAATTTAAAATATATCATTAAGAAAAAAATACTAAGTTATTTCTAAGTTATTTGCAGCTCAAATAACAAATGAATCCCCGTCATTTTTATCCATGCCCATCAATACTTAAATTTCGCCAACTCTGCCCACGAAACTCAAATTCTGTCAAAACTACCCAAACTGGCTATTTAATAGCCGGTTCCTAATTTTTATTAGGAACCGGCTATTAAATAGCTGGTCCCTATCTTTTTTTTTTTTTTTTTTGGAAAAAGTTATAATTTTTTTAATTAAAGTTTTAAAAAAATTTGATATGTTTCTTTGATAAATTTCTTTGAAATTTATAGTTTATTAGCTGGTCCCTATCTTTTTTTTTTTGGAAAAAGTTATAATTTGATTATTTTTTTTTATTAAAGTTTTAAAAAAAATTGATATGTTTCTTTGAAATTGGATAGAAAAATATATAATTTAGTTTATTAGAAGGACTAAAACAAATAACCCGGATTAATATTTTTCAGAACGGGTTTTTCGCAGTTGTAAGAAAAATTAAAATATTCCATTGTGTGTTATTGGAAAAAAAATAAATTGATTTCCGTTCAAAAGTCACTTCTACGTAAATATACAAAACAAGTATATCTCTGATACTCAAACTAATACATTAACCTAATTATCTAAACATGCTTTACCTTTTCAAGACAAAATCAGGTGATATATTCCATATAATGTTCCTTTCTAGACTACTAATTTGCAAAGAGACGCCTACGCTTCTTAGAATCAACAGAACTAGTAAACTACATTATATTTATAGGATTGCTGGAGCATATACCTTCCAGTCCTTGAAATCGAACTAGAAGACAATGCTTGTATGAGACTTCTCCTGTGGCAATTGCACTTGCTAATGGTGCATTTCTCAGTACTGAAAAATATTTTTCAACATAAAAAAATTCAATTAAGACACTAAAAATCTTAAACTTAATTTTTGAGACACTAAACGATGTTTTTTGGCGATTCTGATTCATCGGATACCCGGGTTACACTCCCGGGTGACGGTCACCACCGTCTCCTCCTCCCCTTTCCGAATTGGGGTCATACGCGCAAATCCGACTTTCCTAGCAAAAGTTATGGCCGTTTAAAGTTTAAAAAAAAAAACGATGTTTCCGGCCCTTGATCCATTTCATTTTTTAAAGTTATGGCTGTTTTATTTTTTCTAATAACATACAATGAAATATTATACTTTTTCTTACATCCGCGAAAAACCTGATCTGAAAAATATTGATCCGGATTATTTGTTTCAGTCATTCTAATAAACTAAATTATATATTTTTCTATCTAAGAAACATATCCAAAATTTCTAAAACTTTAATAAAAAAAATTATAACTTTTTTCCAAAAAAAAAACAAAAAAAAAACCGGCTATTAAATAGCCGGTTCCTATAGCCGGTTTCTAATTTTTATTAGGAACCGGCTATTAAACCGCCGGTTCTAATAAAAATTAGGAAACGGCTATTTAATAGCCGGTTTGGGTAGTTTTGACAGAATTTTGTTTTAATGGGCAAAGTTGGCGAATTTTATGATTGTTTGGGCATGGATAAAAATGATGGAATGAATCCTTTGACCAAATGAAAGTCCGGACAGAGGTGCTTTAAAGTTTGGACAGAGAATTAAAACCCAAGCAAAAGAAGGCTAAATGAGGTGATCTTAAGTCGCACTAAGGTACCGGTTTTCGGCAAGATTAAATGGCTAAGGAGGCTAAAAAAAGTGGATTAACACTTAAGGAGGCTTAAATGGTTGTTCCCGATCGAACGGCCCTATATCATGATGCCAAATCATTAACCGTCTAATTAAATTTTAAATTTGTGCTGATCAGGTTTAAAAATTTTTGCAACGGAAACTTAAACTAGATTTGTTAATCATTAACCGTTTTGTCGAAAGGACAATGAATTACACCAAAAAATCACCATCTTCTCGATTTTGACTACATGTATGAATGGATGACTAATTAATCTGTTGATATTTCTTCACAGCTTCTGCGAAATTTAACAAAAAAAAAGACTAAACTAACAAAATCAATTATTTGTTATATTTTAATCCAGATTGAGTCTACTATATATATAAGGCGTCCTTATTTCTTCACAGTATGATATGACTATGTTTTACTTCGATGGATCATCTGCATTACATTTTCCTTATTTTAATGTCCCTTTCTTTGTTTTTTTCTTAGTTGCCATTGCCCCAGCAAAACGAGGTACTTTGCTAGTTTATCTTATAATTAATGGCATGGGCGGAGAAAATATATATCAGCTTCTGGGTTTCTTCGTCTCCATCTTCAATTCTGTCACGAGCAGCCAGATTTGAATCAAGAATTTCAGAAGCGACAAATGAAATTTTTAGGGAACCAAGGTGCGGACCAATAGTTACTTTTCTTTTTAGGGGACCAAGGTGCTGAATAATAGTTTTTTTTTTTTTGAGAAAAACCCCGTACATCTATTATATTAATTCAAAAGCATGCGCATCAGTTACACTGTAAGAAGTAGAAAAATTAAAGAAGTATAACTAAAAATCCAAGAAGCAAAGCTACCCAAAATTTAAGAGTTATCGAAACAGAATTACCCATCCTTTCCGCTTTGTGAAAAGGTGAAAAGTTGAGGGCCTGTTTGTAAAAACTGCCCTCGTCTTCTGACAAACTCCGACTAATAGTTATTCATGAAAATTCATGGGACTCCTCAAAAAAAAAAAAAAAAAAATTCATGGGGTTTGTCCTTACCGGATCAACCCATGCATCTTCTCGATTTTTTACTACATGTACGTATGAATGGATGAGTAATCTGTTGATATTTCTTCACAGCTTCTGCGAAATTTAACAAAAAAAAAAAAAATACTAAACTAACAAAATCAATTATTTGTTATATTTTTATCCGGATTGAGTCTACTATATATATAAGGCCTCCTTATCTCCAATCTGCTTAACAAAAGGTGTCAACTAAATTTCATCAGAAGCTCCTCCCCTTTCAAAAGGTAAGAATTAATTAAATTAAAGCTCCTAGTTCTGCAATTGTTCTTCCCGACCAATAAACAAGGTTCAATCTCAAATCCAATCAATAATTAAAGTACAAATTAATCACAAACCCGACCAGTCTAAATATTCAAGTTCAAACTTACAATTTCAATTCACATTTCATCATTAAAATCTACTTTGATATAAACATATAAATTTGCACCAAGTCCCCTCTAACACGTTTTATTTACCAACCCCCAGTAATTGTTTAAATTCAACTTTCTACTTTATATTTCTTTTACAAACCAGCCCTTCTACTTTATATTCAAAAGAGATTGGCATTAGCGACGTGGGAAACGATAAAAGACACACACCTAGTAATTTTCTAAGTTACTGGGTCGATTCCCATCGGACTTACTTTAAGGTTCAAGCTTGGTGACCGTCCAATCCATCTAGATCTGTGCTCTTAAAATGGAAGCAAATACACATGAATTGTAAAGTATAGCGCACTAATCATAAAGCATATCGAACAGTGAATAAACCCGTCGAACCAAAGTAGGTCCGATATCCATTAGACTTTAATTTCTTTTTTGAAATCTTCACAGAGGCTGCAAAGTCGCGTTAGACTTTAATTTCAAGTCATAATAGCAACAGGCCTTTTGATTTTTTAAGGTACGCACCTCCATAAAAGCAACAGGCCTTTTGATTTTTTAAGGTACGCACCTACATAAAAGCAACATATGTGCGTGAAATGGAGTAATTTAAGTCTTCGGTTTCGTGTCCCTTGAAAGTGGCGCCTCATGCTCATCTCATTAAAAGCTTGTTAAATTTGTATGTTCTATGTTATGTAATTAATAATTACTGATTGGACGAGGATTAATTTGATTAAAGAGCCGTTAATCCATTTAATGATCCACAACCTTAAAAGGAGACTTACTCTTTCTTTTCTCTCCAAGAATTAACGGCTACATTGAAGGATAAATAGTAAAAAATAAAAAATAAAAAATGTAAAATTTGATCTCAAGGCACATTTTAATGTAGAGATCATGTTGAACGTTTTGGATCGACTCTTTGAACTTTGAAAATCGCAAAATCGAATGTTGTAAAATATTGTAAGATTCAAAATGTTGTAAGTGGATCCCCCCTCCACATATATATGTGTGTGTGCGTGTGCGTGTGCGTGTGTAAGTGGATCCTTTCCAATTTTGACCACTTGACTTTATACTAAATTAATTCGAAACTTTAAAATTTTTACATGCAGACCCATCACTCGTAAAGTAGAAGGATTTCAATAGTTTGGATTTGTCATTTGAAGTTAATCTAATAGGTTTTAGAACTGAGTTCGCAAAAAGACTTGGTTAAGTTAGGAGCACCATAGCTCTACTCATATATATATAGTAAAAAATTGAAAATTCCAAAAAAATGTAAAATTTGGTCTCCAAGCACATTTTAATATAGAGATCACATCTAACGGTTTGGAACGATTTTATGGATTTTGAAAATTGAAAACTGACTTAGTTGCACTTCGGACGAAATTCTACCGAAAACATATTAGTCAATCTCTCTCTCTATATAGTAGTAATTAAAAAAATATATATAAAAATATAGCGTGAAAGGCTAGAAAGGCACAGAGCAGGCATAAGCGAACCATAAATGGTAGATCTCCATGTCTCTTGCATTTTTTTGAATTCGTTTGATTTAGTCGAGTTCAGATCGCACCCAGCTGCTCTTGATGTGTACTAATTAACAATAAAAATTCAATTTTTCAATTACATTTGGACTATTTTGAGTATTTTCACAATAATGAATTGATTAGCTTTTAAAACTTCCATACTCGTTTGATTTTCTCCAATTAAAATTGAAAGATCGATGAAAGGGATGTGCACTGTCCGATTCGCAAGGGCAATCACGTGTATCATATTTTTGCAGATAAACGGAGAAGCGTATTGTACTTTTTAAATTTTTTAAATTTTGCATATCGTTGAATTTTATCAGACATGATATATACAATACTTGTATCATATTTGTGCAGTTTGGCGGGAGTATGTGTGTATGTCTTTAATTCTCTAATTAAGGTCATGTTCGGCTTACTGATAGGAGTAGGTGTGGGCGTGGTATTTGAACTAGATTTACTGTGCGCGCGGGAAATTGGTAAATAAAGTAGCTAGAAGGGCTGGTTTGTAAAAGAAATATAAAGTAGAAGGCTGAATTTAAAAAATTACTGGGGGTTGGTAAATAAAACATGTTAGAGGGGACTTGGTGCAAATTTATTTGTTTATATCAAAGTAGATTTTAATGATGAAATGTGAATTGAAATTGTAAGTTTGAACTTGAATATTTAGACTGGTCGGGTTTGGGATTAATTTGTACTTTAATTATTGATTGGATTTGAGATTGAACCTTGTTTATTGAAGTCAGAGGACTGTTGGACTGAAATGAAAATGAAACTTAAATGCGAAAAACTAAGCAAATGCCAAAAAATTGGAATATGAACTTGAACTTTGATTTTAATTATTTGGATACTTGGACTGTTGGACTATGGGATTTCTATGATGGTTTAAAGCTGTGCATAATAAGACCAGAATTAACACACTATCTAACTTGTAGAGAACATTTTGCAAAATTTGCAGGAAGACCATGATAATTCTATGAGGGAGAAATATGGGCATGATCAAGTCAATTGCCCTTGTTTTGACGTAACCGTCTGGTACACAGTGACAAATAATAATGCTCATGGCAATAATTATGAACTCAGTGCTCTAGGTAAAATACACATTCCATAAAGTTGTAAATTTACTTTCTAATATGTAAGATAATACTAATTGTCTTATTTTTAATATTTTCAGGCAAGACAAGGTCCATGTTTCGTACGGATGAGTTGAGCACTAGCCAGATGCCTTCTTCGCAATCGCTTTTTTAAGCGGCGGTGGCTCTTAGACTCACACAAGTGATGATGGGTTGAGCACTAGCCAGATGACTTTTAACAACATGATAGCCACTCGTTAGAGAGATAATTATACAAGTGAGCATTGATTTTTATAGATTTTTGTATGGGATTGTATAGATGAGAGATAATTATACAAGTGATGATGGGTTGAGCACTAGCCAGATGACTTTTAACAACATGATAGCCACTCGTTAATAGAGAGATAATTATACAAGTGAGCATTGATTTTTATAGATTTTTGTATGGTAATGGTTAATTGTATAGTTTGTATTAAAATGTGCTTATTAACTTATATTTTCATAATTACGACTATACATATTTATACTTGTTTGTTACGTCTTTCTTATTATAGCAAATATTGTACAGATATTTAAAATGTGCTTGGACATTAAAATAATAATTACATTGATTCAATATTATAACATTATTCTGACCGAATAATTATTATTTTTATAAAATTTGTAGCAAATTTTTGCAGTAAGCTTTCATTTATTGCATTTAATATTTGTAATATATAGATGAACGATCGTATTTTCTCTCCGTTGATTACCTTGATTTAACATTAGAACAAATATTTTTCAACATTTACCATATATATGATTCATTTAAAAATGTGTTTGGACATTAATATAATAATTACGTTGATTTAATATTCAATTTTTTAAATAGAAAAGAACAAATCCATTTAATATTATAAGAAATATTCAATTGTTTTAGCTTTTAGTTGTAATTTTTTGCCTCCTCCATTTAAAACTTGTTATTTCTAATTAAATTGACGTGCATTTATAAGTTTGATTTTTTATTTCTTCAATACTTTATTTTTTCTGCATATAGTTTTTATATTTGCTGTTTGAAAATTTGCCTTACAATTCTAAAATATAAATAAAATATGAAAAAATATATAAATTTGTGCAGACTTTCAATGAGGAGATGAAAATATATTATATCGTTAATTTTGAAAAAGTGATAAGTTAATTTTGAAAATATAATATATTATTGATTTTTTTATTTTTGTTCTTGTCCCATTTTATGTGATTATTTTTATATGACAAGTTAATTTTGTAAAGAAGTTGTTATTCTTCAACCTCTTATATTTTTCTATAGTATTTTTTATTAAAAAAATTACCATATTTTAAAAAAAAAATTGAAAAAGTTTTCATTTTTTTAAATACAAAGTCCAATATAATTAGAGAAACTAATCCAAGTTGTCAAATTATTGTCTACCATGAAGTTTGACAGGTGAGTTCTTTAATAATTTTTATTGTTTTAGTTTTTAGTCTGAATTTTTTGTCTCCTCCACTTAAAACTTGTTCTCTCTAATTAAATAGATATGTATTTGTAAGTTTGATTTTTTTTTATCTGCATAAAAATATTTTTTATATTTTGTTTTTATATAATTCACATTCTAATTCTAAAAAAATAATCAAAATAAGAAACAAAATATATATCAGTTGAGCAGACTTTCAATGAGGAGAGGAAAATAAGTATATAGTCAAATTCCGATCCGAAAGGTAATATGTTAATTTTGGAAATATAATATATTTTTAATTTTGGAAAGGTGACAAGTTAATTTTAAAAACATGATATATCGTTAATTTTAGAAAATAAGGAGGGAACCGCTTACACATGATATATGTAAATCAATAATTTTGATTCTTTCATATTTTGATCAAACTCAGCCAATTCAAAAAAAAAAAGTTGGTTTATTAGTAAGTATGTATTATGTGTGCCTAATTACATGAAAATATATAGAAGTTTTTTCTGCTTTATTATTCATAGCATTAAAAAAATTGAAAATTAGATCGGTGGTATCAATGTTATTTTTATAAATAATTTGCAAATATTTCAGGAATATCATTCACGTATAATTTGGAAATATTACATGATATATCATAATAGTAATATCATATACTTTGTGTCAAGGAGAACAAATATTCAATTGCTACAATTAAAAAATATAATAAAACTAAAAATATAAAATTAATGTGGTTCATATCGTATTCCTCATTAAAAAACCTCCATTTAAATTATATTTTTAGTATACATTCCTAGAGTATCAATTTTAATAATATTATTAGTTTTTAAAATAAAACTTAAATTTTAAATACATATTATAATAGTTTTTAAAATAAAACTTAAATTTAAACAATACATATTATAACATGACTCCTATTATCCTCATATTATGTCTATCCAAATAATTAGATTTAGTGTATGTTTCACTGTACACTATGAGTGACATAAAATTTTGATAGTTCGAAACAACCAACAGAAATATATATTTCTTTAACAAAAAATACTTAACTAATATAATCATATTTTTAATAAAAAAAACTACCAACAGAAATATATATTGCTCTTTAAACACATATAATTCTAAAACAAATGGATAAAATGTACAAATACGGATAAATACCTATATTTTTATCTGTATTCACCCAAATGGATATTTTCTGAAAATTAGAAATTACTAATACGAATAATTAATACACGGATATTTAATTAAATATCCGTGTAGGAAGGGTGATTCTCACACGGTTTTTTCCCCACACTGTTTTTTAATAAAAAAATCCGTGGAGAATTCTTACAGATATCGTTGATCATTGGAAAAATCGTATTTGGTACACGGTTTTATTTAAAACAGAGAAAATCCGTGTACATCCGCAGTGTAGGAAGCACCTTTTTGTAGTAGTGATTGTAAGTTTGAACTTGAATATTTAGACTGGTCGGGTTTGTGATTAATTTGTACTTTAATTATTGATTGGATTTGAGATTGAACCTTGTTTATTGAAGTCAGAGGACTGTTGGACTGAAATCAAAATGGAACTTAAATGCGAAGAATTAAGCAAATGCCAAAAAATTGGATATGAACTTGAACTTTGATTTTGATTATTTGGATACTTGCACGGTTGGACAATGAGAATTCTATGATGGTTTAAAGCTGTGCATAATAAGACCAGAATTAACTTGTAGGGAACATTTTGCAAAATTTGCAGGAAGACTATGAGAATTCTATGAGGGAGAAATCAAGGCGTGATCAAGCCATTTGCCCGTGTTTTAATGTAACCATCTGGTACACAGTGACAAATAATAATGCTCATGGCAATAATTATGGACTCGGTGCTCTAGGTAAAATACACATTCCATAAAGTTGTAAATTTACTTTCTAATATGTAAGATAATACTAATTGTCTGATTCTTAATATTTCAGGCAAGATGAGGTCCATGTTTCGTACGGATGGGTTGAGGACTAGCCGGATGCCTTCTTCGCAGTCGGTTTTTTAAGCGGCGGTGGCTCTTAGACTCACACAAGAAGATATAAATGCGATAGCTTGTTAGGTGTTAGCCTCGGTTCAAGTACAGCTAGACATGTTTTTCAAAAGGGCGAATAAGAAAATAAAACGTATGGCTTGATGTTCTTCACCTAATGAGGTACAAAATAAGATTTTTGGGATACTAATGTAAACAGATATAAAACCAGGGTCCATTTTGCAAAAATGCACAAACAGATTTGACAGGGACTTATTTGTAAATAGTTCATCTTTTGGGTTGATATAATTGGTTGCAACTTGTGGAGTTTATTAAAAATTTGACTGCACACATACCTTCTGTAGATGTACCAAGACTTGATTGTTGATGTAAGATTACTTTCTTGTACCAAAATTTTGTTTGTACTTCCAGTAAGCCAATTTTATGCTTAAAAAAGAAAAAGAAAACAGTGGCACCAAAAATAAAAGCAAAACAGTGACATAGTTGAAAAACTCAAAACAAATTAATGCTGGAATCAAATATCATACAATAAACAAATAAATGGTGTCTTCTAACTGCATTGTTTTATTTAGAAACAGCGAACCTTAAATTGTTTTATACACTTTTCCTAGCTACTATGTAAATTATTGTCAACGTTGTACTCAGGATGATGACGGTGCATGATGACTTGGATGATTAAATATAGGTTTCTGTAGTTGGATGTTATTTGGTACTTATATTTGATGTTTGGTACGATACAATGATTTGGAACTTGTATGTTTAATGTGTGGTATGTTTGATATCTATTATGTTTGATATTTGGTATGATTTGATATATGTTGTGGTTGATATTTGCTATGTCTTATTTCTGTTTTTTGCTGTCATGTTGTATGTTTTGTATCAAATATTGTTGAGAAATGTAAATAACAAAATAAACAAAAAAATGCTGATAGAAGCATCGGCGACCGAGTTTTGCATATTAGAGATTGATATTTGGACGCTGAAAGTCATTTCATTACATCACCAAAAAACATGAGCGACCTAAACAAAACAGTCTTGAAAAAATAATCAAAGACTGGGATGACGTCATTCAGCAACCGGTGACGTCAGCCTAGCATTTGCTACCCCTTCATCACCTACTGATTGTGGCCGCAGGTGCTCATTAGAGACCGACGTCCTGCTATAAGAGACTGATTTAACCGGTGTTTGATACCCAATTATGCCATATTGTGCACAGTAATGTGCACGAATAGGGTCCAAGAGTTGAGGTTTCAATTTTGTTTCACTTGATTCTATTTTATAATAAGTTTTATAAAAGGTGGATTAAAAAATTTAACACATTCTATTTATTGAGGAGGGCTCAAATGACTCATTACTTTCATGCTCCAATCATAACTCACATTTTTATCTCTGATTTCGATGATCAAACAAACAATCCGGACAGCTCAACATGACATTCACAATAAAATGTGATTGTGGACCAAATTTTATATTTTTTTTTTTTTGTAAATTTTTTGTTATTTTTTAAGATAAGTACAAAATCATTGATGTAGATGGTCCAAAGTTTCCAAAAAACAATGATATGGGTAGCGAACATCAACAGAATCATATGGGTAGTTTAGAATCTTTTCAGACTAATTTGTCTTGGTTTCATAAATCATACAGGTGTCAAGTTCACCCGGAATGAGCCTACACCGGCTTTTGCATTCTCTACGTAATTCACTGTCATTTCTATGTTGATCATACACCTCGAATATATGGTGATTTTTTGGTGTATTAGAAAACTTGGGACATCTTTTCTGATACTGAAGAGGAATTGAAGTTCAAGAGTACCCCATCTTTTTCTGATACAGAAAGCCAGCAATATTATGCTTTAAGATTTGTGTAGAAATGATTTCAACGATTCAGATTTTTCACATATCTGCTCATTGTTTAAGACATCTAAGAGGATGCAAATTCAGAATTTGGAGCGTGTTTTTGTGCTGGAGTGTCCTGATATGTGAGTCATAATAAATTTCTTTCGAAAATCTGAAAATTGAATTAAATGTTTATTTGTTTAAATAACTTGGGGAGATTCTCCCAAGTTATTTAAACAAATAAATATTTAATTCAATTTTCAGATTTTCGAAAGAAGTTTAATTTGAATCCGTATCCTATGCAATAACATAAAATTTGAGACTCAAATTTTATAACATCAACAAAAGATTTGTAAGTTAATTTAATATTGTATTATTATTTAACAACTTGAGTTTATAACTTAATATTAAATGTCATTGAAAACTTAAAATCTTTGCACGCTAACGGTCCCAATTTAAGTTGATTTTCTGAAAATTGTAAATCTGATCAACGCAAATCTAAAAATTATTGAAACAGTTCTTGATTTGGCAGCATACGCATAACTTAGAATCTCTAAAAAAAAAAATTCTTAGCTTTTAGCATCTCTTTTATATATTTTCCTATAAACTAACTTAGAATTGGAAAAAAATAATATACGTATATAACCACTCACGTCAAACATGATCTCGACATGTGTGTTCACAACATGATGAGACTATGCTCCATTATTTCAATCGCATCACGTAAAAAAAAAGATTGATCATGTGACGTCAAATTATTTCATTATTAATTGAGGTTGTCCGTTTTAATAAATATAGACTAAATTCAATCACACACATATTTGGTAACTGTGCGTAATGGCATTAATGAGGTTATATGAATTTGTAAGATGGGATAAATTATACTGTCCTACCCATGTATCGAAATTTCATCAAACCGTTCTCATTTAATTTGCAATATTTTTATTTTTATTTTAGATTAATGAAAAAACGGAGAGATCAATGGCTAAATTGGATCCAAAAAGCATAACGGGCTTGGATCATACCTCAATTGCACAAGTTCTTGTTTGCAAGACAACGTACAAAATATTAATATTTGAGTAATACTTGTGAATTCTAAAATAAACATACAATTGCATGCACTTCAAAATATTGATTAAATAACATACAATTTAATGCACTACATCAAACAAACTTAAACCGCGCATCATATCGAGCTGAATTACATTGAAGAACGCAAATGCCGGTATAATAAATCAATACGAGCTGAGAAAAACTAGCACCATGAAATTGAACATGATCAATGCTCTAATGCCTCCAGTATCACTAATTTTCACATCAACACCTCTTCTATATTCTCTCCTTTTAGTTTTCCAAAACAAATAATATTGATACCTCACTGATGTTTCGAGGCCTACCTGGAACACCTTGAACCTGTTAGCCGAGATCTCCTGCTTTGCGCCATCCAAATCAAAACCTGTTGTGTCCACCATTTCACTAGAAGTGAAGGGCCTTTCCACACCTTCTAGAAAGAATTTAGGTATAACGATGTTGGCTATGGAGTGGTTCAGGCTTGGGCTATCATAGATTGTTACATTTATAGGATCTAAGTACACTCTCGTAGAAACTTATTTGCTTACAAAGTAGAAATCGATAGCAATCCTTGTAATTTTTGAGGAGTTCAAAGATTTGTCCAGGGCCGGAACGTAGAATTTTGGGAGTTCAAAATGGGGGGGATTATGGTAGCAGTTATCTATTACTACAACAATCACTAAAATAGGGAACCAAAAACAGAACCTAACAATGTTCAATTTGGTACAACATATTCCGGACCTTTTTTCAGCATATCCAAACCGTCTCCCATATTGTTCCTCCACTTTTACAACAAGCTGCCTGCTACAAGGTAAATTAATTAGAACAAAATGGGATATATATATAGGTAGAAAATCCATTGATTTAACGTGATTTCCATATTAAAATTTGATCGGTGACTAAGCTTTTCATTTTTTTATAAAACAAATTGCATTATATTTTAGATAAAACTTCTCATTACAAATGGGAAGAGCAATTGCAGAACTTGGAGCTTTAATTTAATTAATTCTTACCTTTTGAAAGGGGAGGAGCTTCTGATGAAATTTAGTTGACACCTTTTGTTAAGCAGATTGGAGATAAGGAGGCCTTATATATATAGTAGACTCAATCCGGATAAAAATATAACAAATAATTGATTTTGTTAGTTTAGTATTTTTTTTTTTTTTGTTAAATTTCGCAGAAGCTGTGAAGAAATATCAACAGATTACTCATCCATTCATACGTACATGTAGTAAAAAATCGAGAAGATGCATGGGTTGATCCGGTAAGGACAAACCCCATGAATTTTTTTTTTTTTTTTTTTGAGGAGTCCCATGAATTTTCATGAATAACTATTAGTCGGAGTTTGTCAGAAGACGAGGGCAGTTTTTACAAACAGGCCCTCAACTTTTCACCTTTTCACAAAGCGGAAAGGATGGGTAATTCTGTTTCGATAACTCTTAAATTTTGGGTAGCTTTGCTTCTTGGATTTTTAGTTATACTTCTTTAATTTTTCTACTTCTTACAGTGTAACTGATGCGCATGCTTTTGAATTAATATAATAGATGTACGGGGTTTTTCTCAAAAAAAAAAAAACTATTATTCAGCACCTTGGTCCCCTAAAAAGAAAAGTAACTATTGGTCCGCACCTTGGTTCCCTAAAAATTTCATTTGTCGCTTCTGAAATTCTTGATTCAAATCTGGCTGCTCGTGACAGAATTGAAGATGGAGACGAAGAAACCCAGAAGCTGATATATATTTTCTCCGCCCATGCCATTAATTATAAGATAAACTAGCAAAGTACCTCGTTTTGCTGGGGCAATGGCAACTAAGAAAAAAACAAAGAAAGGGACATTAAAATAAGGAAAATGTAATGCAGATGATCCATCGAAGTAAAACATAGTCATATCATACTGTGAAGAAATAAGGACGCCTTATATATATAGTAGACTCAATCTGGATTAAAATATAACAAATAATTGATTTTGTTAGTTTAGTCTTTTTTTTTTGTTAAATTTCGCAGAAGCTGTGAAGAAATATCAACAGATTAATTAGTCATCCATTCATACATGTAGTCAAAATCGAGAAGATGGTGATTTTTTGGTGTAATTCATTGTCCTTTCGACAAAACGGTTAATGATTAACAAATCTAGTTTAAATTTCCGTTGCAAAAATTTTTAAACCTGATCAGCACAAATTTAAAATTTAATTAGACGGTTAATGATTTGGCATCATGATATAGGGCCGTTCGATCGGGAACAACCATTTAAGCCTCCTTAAGTGTTAATCCACTTTTTTTAGCCTCCTTAGCCATTTAATCTTGCCGAAAACCGGTACCTTAGTGTGACTTAAGATCACCTCATTTAGCCTTATTTTGCTTGGGTTTTAATTCTCTGTCCAAACTTTAAAGCACCTCTGTCCGGACTTTCATTTGGTCAAAGGATTCATTTGTTATTTGAGCTGCAAATAATTTAGAAATAACTTGGTATTTTTTTCTTAATGATATATTTTAATTTTTTCTTAATAATATATCATGCATCTGCAAATAACTATTTCCTCATCCATCAACCATGTTAATTGCTTAATCATTTTCTATACTATTGTTAACTACACATCATGAGCAGCTGGGTTCGATCTGAACTCGACCAAATCAAACGAATTATAGAAATGCAAGACCTCGAGATCTGCCAAATCAAACGAATAACGGACAAATGTGTAGTTGGAATCTTTGGATTGGTATTTATGGTTCGTTGTTCCTACTATGTACACTCATATAATAAGAACCAAACTTTGAATTGGTTATTTATTTAAAAGACATTTGAGTAGTTGTAACATTTCTAACGTTTTACGTTATATTTTTTGGTGAATTTAAACATGTTTATTGAAGATCATAGTGAATTACATATGATTAATTTTAATATCGAACAGATAAATTCACATGTTATACAATTATTGCATTATTTTGCAATGACAATAACAGCAGAGTTCGACTCGTCTCCCAAAAATTTTACAATAAAAGGAGGGCTCAAATGCCCCATTACTTTCATGTCCCAATTGTACCCCACATCTTTATCTCCGAGTTGAAAGTCAAAATAGAAGATCTGAACCACTCACATGATATCCCCATTACATTATGGATGAGATCAAATTTTATATTTTTTGAAATTTAGTACAAAATTATTGTTTTCCAAAAAATTTCGGACCATCTAAATTAGTGATTTTTTTACCTTTATTATAAATTAGCAATAAATTTCCAAAAAAATATAAAATTTGGTCTCCAAACACATTTTAATGTGAATATCATATTGAGCAGTGCGAATCATCTATTTGTGAGTTACGATTGGAGTATGAAAGCAATGAGATATTTGAGCCCTCCTCAATAAAGTAGGATATGTTAAATTTTTCAAGCCACCTTTTGGAAAACTAATTATAAATTAGAGTCAACTGAAACAAAATTGAAACCTCAACTCTTAGGCCCTATTCGTGCACGTTACTGTGCACACTACAGCAAAATTGGGTATCAGAGACCGGTTAAGTTGGTCTTTTATAGTAGGGCGCCGGTCTCTGATGACCACTTGCAGCCACAATCGGTAGCTGTTGAAGGGGTAGCAGATGCTATCATTGTTGATGCTCGTCAGGTGATGTCACCGGTCGCTAAATAACGTCATTCCAATCTCTGATGATTTTTTCCAGACTGTTTTGTTTTGGTCGCTGATGTTTTGTGGTGATGTCATGAAATGACTTTCCACGTCCCAATATCGATCTCTAATATGCAAAACTCGGTCGCTGATGCTTCTATCAAGATTTTTTTTTGCTTATTTTGTTATTTACATTTCTCAACAATATTTGATACAGAACATACAACATGACATCAAATAACATAAATAAGACATAACAAATATTAACCGTAACATATATCAAATCATACCAAATATCAAACATAATAGATATCAAACATACCAAGCATTAAACATACAAGTTCCAAATAACATTTCAAAAAAACATTTAAACTACATAAAGTCATTGTTTCGTACAAAACATCTTTGATAAGTACCAAATAACATCCAACTACAAAAAGCTATATTTAATCATCCAAGTCATCGCCATCATCATCCGCACCCTCATTCCCGACGTCATCCTGAGAACAATATTTACAATAATTTACGTAGTATCTAGGAAAAGTATATAAAACAGTTTTAGGTTCGCTGTTTCTGAATAAAACAGTGGAGTTAATTACAAGACAACATTTTTTTTGTTTATTATATGATACTTTATTATAGCATTAATTTGTTTCTGTTCTTCAACTATGTCACTGTTTTGCTTTAATTTTTTGTGCCACAGTTCTATTCTTTTTTTAAGCATAAAATTGGCTTACTGGAAGTGCAAATAGAATTTTGGTACAAAAAATTAATCTCACATAAACAACTAAGTCTTGGTACATCTACAGAAGGAATGTGTGCAGTCAAATTTTTTATAAACTCCACAAGTTGCAACCAATTATATAAACCAAAAAGATAAACTATTAACAAATAAGTCCTTGCCAAATCTGTTTGTGCATTTTTGCAAAATGGACCCTGGTTTTGTATCTATTTACATTGTAGTAACCCAAAAATCTTATTTCATACCTTATACCTCATTAGGCGAAGAAGGTCAAGCCATACGTTTTATCTTCTTATTCGCCCTTTTGAAAAACATATCTAGCTGTACTTGAACCGAGGCTAACACCTGACAAGCTATCGCATTTATATCTTCTTGTGTGAGTCTAAGAGCCACCGCCGCTTAAAAAAGCAATTGCGAAGAAGGCATCTGGCTAGTGCTCAACCCATCCGTACGAAACATGGACCTCGTCTTGCCTGAAAATATTAAAAATAAGACAATTAGTATTATCTTACATATTAGAAAGTAAATTTACAACTGTATGGAATGTGTATTTTACCTAGAGCACTGAGTTCATAATTATTGCCATGAGCATTATTATTTGTCACTGTGTACCAGACGGTTACGTCAAAACAAGGGCAATTGACTTGAGCATGCCCATATTTCTCCCTCATAGAATTCTCATTGTCTTCCGGCAAATTTTGCAAAATGTTCTCTACAAGTTAGATAGTGTGTTAATTCTGGTCTTATTATGCACAGCTTTAAACCATCATAGAAATCCCATAGTCCAACAGTCCAAGTATCCAAATAATCAAAATCAAAGTTCAAGTTCATATTCCAATTTTTTGGCATTTGCTTAATTCTTCGCATTTAAGTTCCATTTTCATTTCAGTCCAACAGTCCTCTGACTTCAATAAACAAGGTTCAATCTCAAATCCAATCAATAATTAAAGTACAAATTAATCCCAAACCCGACCAGTCTAAATATTCAAGTTCAAACTTACAATTTCAATTCACATTTCATCATTAAAATCTACTTTGATATAAACAAATAAATTTGCACCAAGTCCCCTCTAACATGTTTTATTTACCAACCCCCAGTAATTTTTTAAATTCAGCCTTCTACTTTATATTTCTTTTACAAACCAGCCCTTCTAGCTACTTTATTTACCAATTTCCCGCGCGCACAGTAAATCTAGTTCAAATACCACGCCCACACCTACTCCTATCAGTAAGCCGAACATGACCTTAATTAGAGAATTAAAGACATACACACATACTCCCGCCAAACTGCACAAATATGATACAAGTATTGTATATATCATGTCTGATAAAATTCAACGATATGCAAAATTTAAAAAATTTAAAAAGTACAATACGCTTCTCCGTTTATCTGCAAAAATATGATACACGTGATTGCCCTTGCGAATCGGACAGTGCACATCCCTTTCATCGATCTTTCAATTTTAATTTATGGATTGGCGACCCATAGATGTTCCAGTCTTTCTATATATGTACGCACATCACACCAGCAACAACAACGGCCCCACTACGTGTCAAGCTCTATTTCTTTTGGCTGGATTTAACTCGTACGACACATTAGTTCAAATTTCTGTTCGTCTTTTTTGTCTTTGTTGGCTGTTTATTTCGTACCTGATAATTGAAAAGTATACTCTAATATAGGAGTAGATTGCTGATAATTGAAAAGTATACACTTATAATATAGGAGTAGATTGCTGATAATTGAAAAATATACTCTCATATAGTAATTGTTGCATGTATTGCCCATTTGCTGAACTATGAATCACTTCTTAATTATAATTAGGACAGCACAGCTCAGTAACTTGGTCTGGACCAGTAAGAAAAATAACAGAAGTTACATAACAAAAGTTGATAAATTTGTTCACCTACTCCTCAATAACATGTTCTCTCCGTTCTTTTACTGTATCCCGTCTTTGTTCATTCTTGTTCATACAGTAAGAAACGGTTGTCTCCAATCGAGATTACGTACAGTTTTTTTTTTTCTCTGATGCTTCGAATATAATACAAATTCACTATAGCTGTACGTACTGTAGTGTACAACTTTCCAAATGTCGCTTAACGGTTCCTTCTGACCCAATATGTCTATTATGCATTTTGGAGAAAATCAAACGAGTATGGAAGTTTTAAAAGCTAATCAATTCATTGTTGTGAAAATACTCAAAATAGTCCAAATGTAATTGAAAAATTGAATTTTTATTGTTAATTAGTACACATCAAGAGCAGCTGGGTGCGATCTGAACTCGACTAAATCAAACGAATTCAAAAAAATGCAAGAGACATGGAGATCTACCATTTATGGTTCGCTTATGCCTGCTCTGTGCCTTTCTAGCCTTTCACGCTATATTTTTATATATATTTTTTTAATTACTACTATATAGAGAGAGAGATTGACTAATATGTTTTCGGTAGAATTTCGTCCGAAGTGCAACTAAGTCAGTTTTCAATTTTCAAAATCCATAAAATCGATCCAAACCGTTAGATGTGATCTCTATATTAAAATGTGCTTGGAGACCAAATTTTACATTTTTTTGGAATTTTTTTGGAATTTTCAATTTTTTACTATATATATATGAGTAGAGCTAGGGTGCTCCTAACTTAACCAAGTCTTTTTGTGAACTCAGTTCTAAAACCTATCAGATTAACTTCAAACGACAAATCCAAACTGTTGAAATCCTTCTACTTTACGAGTGATGGGTCTACATGTAAAAATTTTAAAGTTTCGAATTAATTTAGTGTAAAGTCAAGTGGTCAAAATTAGAAGTGATCCACTTACACACGCACACGCACACACGCACACACACATATATATGTGGAGGGGGGATCCACTTACAACATTTTGGATCTTACAATATTTTACAACATTCGATTTTGCGATTTTCAAAGTTCAAAGAGTCGATCCAAAACGTTCAACATGATCTCTACATTAAAATGTGCCTTGAGATCAAATTTTACATTTTTTTTTGAATTTTTTACTATTTATCCTTCAATGTAGCCGTTAATTCTTGGAGAGAAAAGAAAGAGTAAGTCTCCTTTTAAGGTTGTGGATCATTAAATGGATTAACGGCTCTTTAATCAAATTAATCCTCGTCCAATCAGTAATTATTAATTACATATATAATATAGAACATACAAATTTAACAAGCTTTTAATGAGATGAGCATGAGGCGCCACTTTCAAGGGACACGAAACCGAAGACTTAAATTACTCCATTTCACGCACATATGTTGCTTTTATGTAGGTGCGTACCTTAAAAAATCAAAAGGCCTGTTGCTTTTATGGAGGTGCGTACCTTAAAAAATCAAAGCTCAAGAGACAAGGCGTAATTTATGACTTGAAATTAAAGTCGAATGGGACTTTGCAGCCTCTGTGAAGATTTCAAAAAAGAAATTAAAGTCTAATGGATATCGGACCTACTTTGGTTCGACGGGTTTATTCACTGTTCGATATGCTTTATGATTAGTGCGCTATGCTTTACAATTCATGTGTATTTGCTTCCATTTTATGAGCACAGATCTAGATGGATTGGACGGTCACCAAGCTCGAACCTTAAAGTAAGTCCGATGGGAATTGACCCAGTAACTTAGAAAATTACTAGGTGTGTATGTCTTTTATCGTTTCCCACGACGCTAATGCCAATCTCTTTTGAATACAAAGTAGAAAGGCTGGTTTGTAAAAGAAATATAAAGTAGAAAGTTGAATTTAAACAATTACTGGGGGTTGGTAAATAAAACGTGTTAGAGGGGACTTGGTGCAAATTTATATGTTTATATCAAAGTAGATTTTAATGATGAAATGTGAACTGAAATTGTAAGTTTGAACTTGAATATTTAGACTGGTCGGGTTTGTGATTAATTTGTACTTTAATTATTGATTGGATTTGAGATTGAACCTTGTTTATTGAAGTCAGAGGACTGTTGGACTGAAATCAAAATGGAACTTAAATCCGAGGAATTAAGCAAATGCCAAAAAATCGGATATGAACTTGAACTTTGATTTTGATTATTTGAATACTTGGACGGTTGGACTATGAGAATTCTATGATGGTTTAAAGCTGTGCATAATAAGACCAGAATTAACACATTATCTAACTTGTAGAGAACATTTTGCAAAATTTGCAGGAAGACTATGAGAATTCTATGAGGGAGAAATCTGGGCATGATGAAGTCATTTGCCCATGTTTTAACGTAACCGTCTGGTACACAGTGAAAAATAATAATGCTCATGGCAATAATTATGGACTTGGTGCTCTAGGTAAAATACACATTCCATAAAGTTGTAAATTTACTTTCTAATATGTAAGATAATACTATTGTCTGATTCTTAATATTTCAGGCAAGATGTGGTCCTTGTTTCGTACGGATGGGCTGAGCACTATCCAGATGCCTTCTTCGCAGTCAGTTTTTTAAGCGGCGGTGGCTCTTAGACTCACACAAGAAGATATAAATGCGATAGCTTGTCAAGTATTAGCCTCGGTTCAAGTACAGCTAGATATGTTTTTCAAAAGGGCGAATAAGAAAAGAAAACGTATGGCTTGATGTTCTTCGCCTAATGAGGTACAAAATAAGATTTTTGGGTTACTAATGTAAACAGATATAAAACAAGGGTCCATTTTGCAAAAATGCACAAACAGATTTGACAGGGACTTATTTATAAATAGTTCATCTTTTAGGTTGATATAATTGGTTGCAACTTGTGGAGTTCATTAAAAATTTGACTGCACACATACCTTCTGTAGATGTACCCATAGTAACAAGATTCGCGAATTATTCGCGAATAATTCATTTTTTTGGTGATGCCCAACCGAACGCCGAATTATTCGGTTGACCAAACTTTGACCGAATTTTTCCCGAATAATTCGCGAATTTTACGAATTTTTTCCGAATTTCCAGAATTTTTCCCAGAATTTTTTTTTTTTTGGTTATTTTTTTGTTTTGCTCTCTTACAAGACTGAGATATATGATCCGAATAATACCAAATCATTTCCGAATTATACCCGAATTATTCCCGAATCATGAATTTTTGACCTCGCCGAACCGAACCCGAATAATTCATTTGTCACTATGGATGTACCAAGACTTGATTGTTGATGTAAGATTACTTTTTTGTACCAAAATTTTGTTTGCACTTCCAGTAAGCCAATTTTATGCTTAAAAAAAAAAGAAAACAGTGGCATAAAAATTAAAAGCAAAACAGTGACATAGTTGAAAAACTCAAAACAAATTAAAGCTGGAATCAAGTATCATACAATAAACAAATAAATGGTGTCTTGTAACTGCATTGTTTTATTCAGAAACAGCGAACCTTAAATTGTTTTATACACTTTTCCTAGCTACTATGTAAATTATTGTCAAAGTTGTACTCAGGATGATGACGGTGATGACTTGGATGATTAAATATAGGTTTCTGTAGTTGGATGTTATTCGGTACTTATATTTGATGTTTGGTACGATACAATGATTTTGTGTAGTTTAAATGTTTTGCTTAGATGTTATTTGGAACTTGTATGTTTAATGTGTGGTATGTTTGTTATCTATTATGTTTGATATTTGGTATGATTTGATATATGTTGTGGTTGATATTTGTTATGTTTTATTTCTGTTATTTGCTGTCATGTTGTATGTTTTGTATCAAATATTGTTGACAAATGTAAATAACAAAATAAACCAAAAAATGCTGATAGAACTTCTATCATGTTGTATGTTGTATGTTTTGTATCAAATATTGCTGATGCTTCTATCATAGAAGCATTAGCGACCGAGTTTTGCATATTAAAGATCGATATTTGGACGCTGAAAATCATTTCATTACATCACCAAAAAACATCAGCGACCTAAAGAAAACAGTCTTGGAAAAATCATCAAAGTCCAGAATGACGTCATTCAGCAACCGGTGACGTCAGCCTAGCATCTGCTACCCCTTCATCACCTACTGATTGTGGCCGCAGGTGATCATCAGAGACTGACGTCCTGCTATAAGAGACCGACGATCCGAACAGCTCAACATGACATTCACAATAAAATGTGATTGTGGACCAAATTATATATATTTTTTTTGTAAATTTTTTGTTATTTTATAAGATAAGTACAAAATCATTGATTTAGATGGTCCAAAGTTTCCAAAAAACAATGATATGGGTAGCGAACATCAACAGAATTATATGGGTAGTTTAGAATCTTTTCAGACTAATTTTTCTTGGTTTCATAAATCATACAGGTGTCAAGTTCACCCGGAATGAGCCTATACCGGCTTTTGCATTCTCTATGTAATTCACTGTCATTTCTATGTTGATCATACACCTCGAATATATGGTGATTTTTTGGTGTATTAGAAAACTTGGGACATCTTTTCTGATACTGAAGAGGAATTGAAGTTCAAGAGTACCCCATCTTTTTCTGATACAGATGGCCAGCAATATTATGCTTTAAGATTTGTGTAGAAATAATTTTAACGATTCAGATTTTTCACATATCTGCTCATTGTTTAAGATATTTAAGAGGATGCAAATTCAGAATTTGGAGCGTGTTTTTGTGATGGAGTGTCCTGATATGTGAGTCATAATAAACTTCTTTCGAAAATCTGAAAATTCAATTAAATGTTTATTTGTTTAAATAACTTGGGGAGATTCTCCCCAAGTTATTTAAACAAATAAATATTTAATTTAATTTTCAGATTTTCGAAAGAAGTTTAATTTGAATCCGTATCCTATGCAATAACATAAAATTTGAGACTCAAATTTTATAACTCTGAAATAACATCAACAAAAGATTTGTAAGTTAATTTAATTATTTTATTATTATTTAACAACTTGAGTTTATAACTTAATATTAAATGTCATTGAAAACTTAAAATCTTTGCACGCTAACGGTCCCAATTTAAGTTGATTTTCTGAAAATTGTAAATCTGATCAACGCAAATCTAAAAGTTATTGCAACAGTTCTTGATTTGGCAGCATACGCATAACTTAGAATCTCTGAAAAAAAAATTTCTTAGCTTTTAGCATCTCTTTTATATATATTTTCCAATAAACTGACTTAGAATCGGAAAAAAAATAATATACGTATATAACCACTCACGTCAAACATGGTCTCGACATGCAGGGGCGGAACCAGGATTTGAGTATGGGGGGGGGGGGCTAAATAATAACATATATTTTTTTGATATTGTTTAGAATTGTCTTTTTCTATTTGTCGCTTCCTACTTTAAAATTGACTTAGAGCAACTCCATCGGCTTGCATATCAAATTGCAAAGTCCTACGTGGATCCGACGTATCAATTTCAACTCAGTTGTCACCGATGCACAACTCTTTCAATTTTTGAAAGCTTTCATTTCGCCTTTCATCTCCGCTCGCTGGCGAAAATACCAATCAATGGAAGGTTCTTTTGTACTTTAAGATCCGCGTAACATACACTTTTGCAATTACTCTTATTTCATGAATGCGGCCATTTTGCAATTAATTGCTAATTTCAATTTGACAACTGTCTTGCAATTGCAAATGCGTTGTATTGATGGAGATGCTCTTAGGCGGTGGTATAATAAAATGCTATTGTTTAGTGTATATTTAATTTAGAAAGGAGAACTTATTTTTGTTCTCTTCCAGATTTTCACAGCAAAAAATAGAAGGCCCATGGCCCAAATAGAATAATATAATTATTAGGGGGGGCTTTTAGTAATAAAATAGATAATATAATATAAATTTCTATGTACATGGTAATAAAAAAATGAAAAGCTGGGGTGGCTTAGCACCCCCTAGGTCCTCTTATGTTTCGCCCCTGTCGACATGTGTGTTCACAACGTGATGAGACTATGCTCCATTATTTCAATCACATCACGTAAAAAAAAAAGATTGATCATGTGACGTCAAATTATTTCATTATTAATTGAGGTTGTCCGTTTTAATAAATATGGACTAAATTCAATCACACACATATTTGGTAACTGGGCGTAATGGCATTAATGAGGTTATATGAATTTGTAGGATGGGATAAATTATACCGTCCTACCCATGTATCGAAATTTAATCAAACCGTTATCATTTTATTTGCAATATTTTTATTTTTATTTTAGATTAATGAAAAAACGGAGAGATCAATGGCTAAATTGGATCCAAAAAGCATAACAGGCTTGGATCATACCTCAATTGCATAAGTTCTTCTTTGCAAGACAGCGTATAAAATATTAATATTTGAGTAATACTTGTGAATTCTAAAATAAACATACAATTGCATGCACTTCAAAATATTAATTAAATAACATACAATTTAATGCACTACATCAAACAAACTTAAACCGCGCATCATATCGAGCTGAATTACATTGAAGAACGCAAATGCCGGTATAATAAATCAATACGAGCTGAGAAAAACTAGCACCATGAAATTGAACATGATCAATGCTCTAATTCCTACAAAATTATTGCCAAACTTTGCTGCTCCTCCAGTATCACTAATTTTCACATCTACACCTCTTCTATATTCTCTCCTTTTAGTTTTCCAAAAGAAATAATATTTATACCTCACTGATGTTTCGAGGCCTACCCGGAACACCTTGAACCCGTTAGCCGAGATCTCCTGCTTTGCGCCATCCAAATCAAAACCTGTTGTGTCCACCATTGCACTAGAAGTGAAGGGGCTTTCCGAACCTTCTAGAAAGAATTCAGGTATAATGATGTTGGCTATGGAGTGGTTGAGGGCTGGGCCATCATAGATTGTTACATTTATAGGATCTAAGTACACTCTCGTAGACACTTCTTTGCTTACAAAGTAGAAATCGATAGCAATCCTTGTATTTTTTGAAGAGTTCACAGATTTGTCCAGGGCCGGAACGTAGAATTTTGGGAGTTCAAAATGGGGGGGATTATGGTAGCAGTTATCTATTACTACAATAATCACAAAAATAGGGAACCAAAAACAGAACCTAACAATGTTCAATTTGGTAACATATTCCGGACCTTTTTTCAGCATATCCAAACCGTCTCCCATATTGTTCCTCTACTTTTACAACAAGCTGCCTGCTACAAGGTAAATTAATTAGAACAAAATGGGATATATATATATAGGTAGAAAATCCATTGATTTAACGTGATTTCCATATTAAAATTTGATCGGTGACTAAGCTTTTCATTTTTTTATAAAACAAATTGCATTCTATTTTAGATAAAACTTCTCATTACAAATGGGAAGAACAATTGCAGAACTAGGAGCTTTAATTTAATTAATTCTTACCTTTTGAAAGGGGAGGAGCTTCTGATGAAATTTAGTTGACACCTTTTGTTAAGCAGCTCGGAGATAAGGAGGCCTTATATATATAGTAGACTCAATCCGGATAAAAATATAACAAATAATTGATTTTGTTAGTTTAGTCTTTTTTTTTTTTTTTTTAAATTTCGCAGAAGCTGTGAAGAAATATCAACAGATTACTCATCCATTCATACGTACATGTAGTAAAAAATCGAGAAGATGCATGGGTTGATCCGGTAAGGACAAACCCCATGAATTTTTTTTTTTTTTTTTTGAGGAGTCCCATGAATTTTCATGAATAACTATTAGTCGGAGTTTGTCAGAAGACGAGGGCAGTTTTTACAAACAGGCCCTCAACCTTTCACTTTTTCACAAACCGGAAAGGATGGGTAATTCTGTTTCGATAACTCTTAAATTTTGGGTAGCTTTGCTTCTTGGATTTTTAGTTATACTTCTTTAATTTTTCTACTTCTTACAGTGTAACTGATGCGCATGCTTTTGAATTAATATAATACATGTACGGGGTTTTTTGTGGTGATGTCATGAAATGACTTTCAACGTCCTAATATCGATCTCTAATATGCAAAACTCGGTCGTTGATGCTTCTATCAAGATTTATTTTTGCTTATTTTGTTATTTACATTTCTCAACAATATTTGATACAGAACATACAACATGACATCAAATAACATAAATAAGACATAACAAATATTAATCGTAACATATATCAAATCATACCAAATATCAAACATAATAGATATCAAACGTACCAAACATTAAACATACAAGTTCCAAATAGCATTTAAAAAAAACATTTAAACTACATAAAGTCATTGTTTCGTACAAAACATCAAATATAAGTACCAAATAACATCCAACTACAAAAACCTATATTTAATCATCCAAGTCATCGCCATCATCATCCAAGTGCTTGGACAACATGATAGCCACCGCCGCTTAAAAAAGCCAGATGAGAGATAATTATACAAGTGATGATGGGTTGAGCACTAGCCAGATGACTTTTAACAACATGATAGCCACTCGTTAGAAATAAAAAACTATTATTCAGCACCTTGGTCCCCTAAAAAGAAAAAGTAACTATTGGTCCGCACCTTGGTTCCCTAAAAATTTCATTTGTCGCTTCTGAAATTCTTGATTCAAATCTGGTTGCTCGTGACAGAATTGAAGATGGAGACGAAGAAACCCAGAAGCTGATATATATTTTCTCCGCCCATGCCATTAATTATAAGATAAACTAGCAAAGTACCTCGTTTTGCTGGGGCAATGGCAACTAAGAAAAAAGCAAAGAAAGGGACATTAAAATAAGGAAAATGTAATGCAGATGATCCATCGAAGTAAAACATAGTCATATCATACTGTGAAGAAATAAGGACGCCTTATATATATAGTAGACTCAATCTGGATTAAAATATAACAAATAATTGATTTTGTTAGTTTAGTCTTTTTTTTTGTTAAATTTCGCAGAAGCTGTGAAGAAATATCAACAGATTAATTAGTCATCCATTCATACATGTAGTCAAAATCGAGAAGATGGTGATTTTTTGGTGTAATTCATTGTCCTTTTGACAAAACGGTTAATGATTAACAAATCTAGTTTAAGTTTCCGTTGCAAAAATTTTTAAACCTGATCAGCACAAATTTAAAATTTAATTAGACGGTTAATGATTTGGCGTCATGATATAGGGCCGTTCGATCGGCAACAACCATTTAAGCCTCCTTAAGTGTTAATCCACTTTTTTTAGCCTCCTTAGCCATTTAATCTTGCCGAAAACTGGCACCTTAGTGCGACTTAAGATCACCTCATCTAGCCTTCTTTTGCTTGGGTTTTAATTCTATGTCCAAACTTTAAAGCACCTCTGTCCGGACTTTCATTTGGTCAAAGGATTCATTCCGTCATTTTTATCCATGCCCAAATAATCATAAAATTCGCCAACTTTGCTCATTAAAACAAAATTCTGTCAAAACTACCCAAACCGGCTATTAAATAGCCGGTTTTTTTTCTTTTTTTTTTGAAAAAAGTTATAATTTTTTTTATTAAAGTTTTAGAAATTTTTGATATGTTTCTTAGATAGAAAAATATATAATTTAGTTTATTATAAGGACTGAAACAAATAATCCGGATCAATATTTTTCACATCAGGTTTTTCGCGGCTGTAAGAAAAAGTAAAAGATTTCATTGTATGTTATTAGAAAAAACAAAACGGCCATAACTTTAAAAAATATTTTAATTTTTCTTACAACTGCGAAAAATCCGTTCTGAAAAATATTGATCCGGGTTATTTGTTTTAGTCCTTCTAATAAACTAAATTATATATTTTTCTATCCAATTTCAAAGAAACATATCAATTTTTTTTTAAACTTTAATAAAAAAATTATAACTTTTTCCAAAAAAGAAAGATAGGAACCGGCTAATAAACTATAAATTTCAAAGAAATTTATCAAAGAAACATATCAAATTTTTTTTTAACTTTAATAAAAAAAAATTATAACTTTTTCCAAAAAAATTAAATAAATAAAGGGACCGGCTATTAAATAGCCGGTTTGGATAGTTTTGGCAGAATTTGAGTTTCGTGGGCAGAGTTGGCGAAATTTAAGTATTGATGGGCATGGATAAAAATGACGGGGATTCATTTGTTATTTGAGCTGCAAATAACTTAGAAATAACTTAGTATTTTTTTCTTAATGATATATTTTAAATTTTGTTTAATAATATATCATGCATCATGCTTTTAGATTGTATACGTACGTCGCTTTCACGCCTGTATTTTTTTTAGTTCGTAAGCAGTATGTTTCTGAAAATGATTCAAAAGTAATTAAGTATTTTTACATGTGTGAAGGCGACGTATACCATCTAAAAGCATGATGCGTGATACATGTGTGGATTATTTTTTATAGTTTTCAAATAGGGCAAGCGCATTTGTGGGATTTAAAGGTGATAATGTCAATGGTTCAAGGAAAATTTTGAAACTTATGTGTCTTAAATCGTAAACAGGATTTAAGATTATTTCCCCATCCAACAACCATGTTGATTAGTTAATCATTTTATATACTATTGTTATCTACACATCATGAGCAACTAGGTGCGATCTAAACTCGACTAAATCAAACGAATTCAACAAATGCAAGAGACCTCGATATGTCCTATAAATTACATATGATTAATTTGAGTATCGAACAGATAAATTCACATGTGTATACAATTATTGCATTAATTTCGATGACATTATCTGCAGAGTTTGACTCGTGTCCCAACAATTTTACAATAAGAGGAGGGCTCATATGCCACATTGCTTGCATGTCCCAATTGTATTCTACATTTTTATCTCCGAGTTCATAGTTCAAATGGACGATCTAAACCGCTCAATATAATATTCACAATAAAATTTGGTTATTTTAAATTTTTTAAAATTTTAATACTATCTTTTAAGATAGATACAAAATCATTGTTTTTCGGAAATTTTGGACTATCTAAAATCAATGATTTTGTACTTATATTAAAAGATAACAAACAATTTACAAAAATTATGAAATTTGGTCCTCAATCACATTTTAATGTGAATGTCATGTTGAGCTATCCGGATTGTCTATTTGAACTTTGAAACCGGAGATAAAAATATGAGTTACGGTTGGAGCATGAAAGCAATGAGCCATTTGAGCCCTTCATAAAAAAAGATGTGTTAAATTTTTTAAGCCACCTTTTAGAAAACTTATTATAAAATAGAATCAAGTGAAACAAAATTGAAACCTCAACTCTTAGGCCTTGTTCGTGCATGTTACTGCGCACAATACAGTAGAATTGGGTATCAGACCCCGGTTAAATCGGTCACTTATATTAGGGCGCTGGTCTACACTAAGGCATATTGTATTTTTAAGTTAAGTGTTAACCTTTTACTTAAAATTACATATCCTAGCTTTTAAACATGAAAGGATCTTAAGGGAATCACCAAATAGCTCAGTTATAAGGTTTGACCTTATTATGTACTTCAATGTTAATTGAAATTGCTCTACTACAATTAAATTATGAGAGAATATCTAATTGGACCACCAAGTATAAAGAAAATGAAATACCATAATCAAGCCATACTAATCGCTAGGAAGCAGCCACAAGAACGCAAAGCACCAATTCCAAGAAGGCTCTCAAGTTTCCTTCTTATGCCGAATTATCGAATCATTAATTAATCGAAGAGATTACGGGAGAATTTGTTAGGCTCGAAGAGATTGACTTGTGCTGCAAGTGTTTCCGCCTCCTCCATCTCTCTTATTGCTTAGCCACCGGACTTCGTTATTTCTCTCTAAATCTCTCTTTTCTATTTTCGTTATTTTCAATGTTAGAGATGGTCGAGTCAACGAGAACAGGAACAAAAATATTAACCGGCTCTCCAGTTAAAAAGAATTGTGCCTAAGCGGTTGCTAGGAAATAAAATAATAAATTATTTGAGAAGTCTCCACCGTTCAATGTGAAAATTCTAAGAAAATTCTTATTTTACAATTTAATCAAGCCCAACAACTTATTCTCTTCTCAGATTTTAGTAATAGCCCAAGCCCATGTTAGATGTCATGCTAAATTTTTATCTTTCCTATTAATTCACGAGTATTCGAAAACTGGGATGTTACAACAATATCGCGAGACGAGGCAGCCCAAGTATACAGCACGTCTGGACAAGGGATATGCATGCGATGACAAGGACAGAGAAGGACCATTGGGGTATAATATGGGCCGCAGGGGTATGGACACTCTCGCGGGAGAGGAACCAGAAGATTTTTTCAAACAAGCATCGCGAAGTGCTTTGTTTGGTAAATTTGGTGGCCTTAGATATTTATCAGTGGATGAATTCAGTATAGGACAGCGTATACTGTAATATATCTCTCTTTTTGTTTAGTTTTGTGTAATTAGAGATAGAAATAGGGACATGTAAATAAACTTTTTTTTTTACTTAATATATTGTTGGCTTTTATGCCAACCTTCAAAAAGATAAATCACAACGTGTCTCTTGGCCTTTTTATTTTTTAAGGTACGCATCTCCATAAAAGCAACAGGCCTTTTGAATTTTTAAGGTACGTACGCACCTCCATAAAAGCAACATATGTGCGTGAAATGGAGTAATTTAAGTCTTTCGGTTTCGTCTCCCTTAAAAGTGGCGCCTCATGTTCATCTTAAAATTTCCATATTAAAATTTGATCGGTGACTAAGCTTTTCATTTTTTTATAAAACAAATTGCATTATATTTTAGATAAAACTTCTCATTACAAATAGGAAGAACAATTGCAGAACGGTGCGTTCAGATGATCTTGACGATCATAAAATCTATCAATGATAAGAATGGTTCAAATAAATCAGCGATTATGCGATTCTTTCATACGGTGCGTTCAGATTTTTCAAATGGACTCAAAGTTGTAATCCTTGCTCACCTTTCACCATCTCTGTGTCATACAAATTAATTTGTATCGCCTGAATCCTGAGATATCTCAGACTTAGTATCTGGACCATTCAAAGCTTTTCTACACGAATTTCAAAGCACAATAATAATAATGACCCCTGCATTCCGATAGACTCCGAATAGGCACAGTAAAATATTTTTCCCGCTTTCGATGATCTGAAAATATTTCAACTTTAGGCCAGCAATATACATGGTAGCTGGCCAAAAATAAAAAATATTTCAAAATAAAATTTAAAATCTGCGTTGGTTGCTTATAAATAACAGATACAAAATGAATATTTGTGTCGGTTGTTTATAAATAACCGACACAAATACCCAATCTGTGTCAGTTATTTATAAATAATCGACACAGATACTCATTTGTATCTGTTATTTATAAACAACCGACACAGATTGGGTATTTGTGTCGGTTATTTATAAACAACCGACACAAAATGTCGAAGAAAAAAATTAAATAAAATGGAAATTAGAAAACTGTATCGGTTATTTAATCAACCGACACAAAAAATATTTTTCTGTATCGGTTGTTTAACCGACACAAAAATCTGTGTCGCTTCTATCTGTGTCGCCCCAAAGTCCGATACAGATAGGCATAAACAACCGATACAGATTGTTATTTCTCCACTAGTGAAATTTTATAACATCAACAAAAGATTTGTAAGTTAATTTAATTATTTTATTATTATTTAACAACTTGAGTTTATAACTTAATATTAAATGTCATTGAAAACTTAAAATCTTTGCACGCTAACGGTCCCAATTTAAGTTGATTTTCTGAAAATTGTAAATCTGATCAACGCAAATCTAAAAATTATTGAAACAGTTCTTGATTTGGCAGCATACGCATAACTTAGAATCTCTAAAAAAAAAAAATTCTTAGCTTTTAGCATCTCTTTTATATATTTTCCAATAAACTAACTTAGAATTGGAAAAAAATAATATACGTATATAACCACTCACGTCAAACATGATCTCGACATGTGTGTTCACAACGTGATGAGACTATGCTCCATTATTTCAATCGCATCACGTAAAAAAAAAGATTGATCATGTGACGTCAAATTATTTCATTATTAATTGAGGTTGTCCGTTTTAATAAATATAGACTAAATTCAATCACACACATATTTGGTAACTGTGCGTAATGGCATTAATGAGGTTATATGAATTTGTAAGATGGGATAAATTATACCGTCCTACCCATGTATCGAAATTTCATCAAACCGTTCTCATTTAATTTGCAATATTTTTATTTTTATTTTAGATTAATGAAAAAACGGAGAGATCAATGGCTAAATTGGATCCAAAAAGCATAACGGGCTTGGATCATACCTCAATTGCATAAGTTATTGTTTGCAAGACAACGTACAAAATATTAATATTTGAGTAATACTTGTGAATTCTAAAATAAACATACAATTGCATGCACTTCAAAATATTGATTAAATAACATACAATTTAATGCACTACATCAAACAAACTTAAACCGCGCATCATATCGAGATGAATTACATTGAAGAACACAAATGCCGGTATAATAAATCAATACGAGCTGAGAAAAACTAGCACCATGAAATTGAACATGATCAATGCTCTAATTCCTTCAAAATTATTGCCAAACTTTGCTGCTCCTCCAGTATCACTAATTTTCACATCCACACCTTTTCTATATTCTCTCCTTTTAGTTTTCCAAAACAAAAAATATTCATACCTCACTGAAGTTTCGAGGCCTACCCGGAACACCTTGAACCCGTTATCAGAGATATCCTGCTTTGCGCCATCCAAATCAAAACCTGTTGTGTTCACCATTGCACTAAGAGTGAAGGGACTTTCCGCACCTTCAAGAAAGAATTCAGGTATAACGATGTTGGCTATGGAGTGGTTCAGGTTTGGGCCATCATAGATTGTTACATTTATAGGATCTAAGTATATTTTCGTAGTCCATTCTTTGCTTCGAAAGTAGAAATCGATAGCAATCATTGTATTTTTTGAAGAGTTCAAAGATTTGTCTAAGGCTGGAACGTAGAATTTTGAGAGTTTAAAAACGGGGGGATTATAGATCCAGTTCACTATTATTAAAGGTGCAGCTACCACTAAAACAACGAAACAAACACAGATAATAACACTGTTCCGTTTCATATTGGTCCTCTTCTTTTACAACAAGCTGCCTGCTACAAGGTAAATTAATTAGAACAAAATGGGATATATATATATAGAAATCCCATCATTTAACGTGATATCCATATTAAAATTTGATTGGTGACTAAACTTTTCATTTTTTTATAAAACAAATTTCATTATATTTTAGATAAACTTCTCATTTCAAATGGGAAGAACAATTGCATATAACTTTTTTCTAAAAATAAAAATTGAGTAAAAAAAAAAAAACTAGGAGCTTTAATTTAAGAATTAATTCTTACCTTTAGAAAGGGGAGGAGCTTCTGATGAAATTTAGTTGACACCTTGTGTTAAGGAGCTTGGAGATAAGGAGGCCTTATATATATAGTAGACTCAATCTGGATTAAAATATAACAAATAATTGATTTTGTTAGTTTAGTCTCTTTATTTATTTATTTTTTTTTGTTAAATTTCGCAGAAGCTGTGAAGAAATATCAACAAATTAGTCATCCATTCATACATGTAGTCAAAATCGAGAAGATGCATGGGTTGATGCGGTAAGGACAACCCCCATGAATTTTTTTTTTTTTTTTTTTGAGGAGTCCCATGAATTTTCATGAATAACTATTAGTCGGAGTTTGTCAGAAGACGATCGAGGGCAGTTTTTACAAACAGGCCCTCAACTTTTCACTTTTTCACAAAATGGAAAGGATGGGTAATTCTGTTTGGATAAGTTTTAAATTTTAGGTAGCTTTGCTTCTTGGAATTTTAGGTATACTTCTTTAATTTTTCTACTTCTTACAATGTAACTGATGCACATGCTTTTGAATTAATATAATACATCTACGGGGTTTTTCTCAAATTAAAAACAAAACAAAAAAACTATTATTCGGCACCTTGGTCCCCTAAATTAAAATAAAAAAATAACTATTGGTCACCACCTTGGTTCCCTAAAAATTTCATTTGTCGCTTCTGAAATTCTGGATTCAAATCTCTGGCTGCTCGTGACAGAATTGAAGATGGAGACAACGAAACCCATAAGCTGATATACATTTTCTCCGCCCATGCCATCAATTATAAGATAAACTAGAAAAGTACCTCGTTTTGCTGGGGCAATGGCAACTAAGATAAAAGCATAGAAAGGGACAATAAAATAAGGAAAATGTAATGCAGATGATCCATCGAAGTAAAATATAGTCATATCATACAACGTACAATAAAATTTAGGTACACAATGTAAGTTAACACTATCTATTTATGTCATTTTTTAGTTTCATAGAGGAATAAGTGAGATATGGTTGACGTTATTTCAATGCTAAACACAGTCATTCTCGATATACAGTTTTAACAAATTATAATTCTAGTTGTTCTTCACAAATAAGGGAGAATGAACAAAATAATTCTAAGTTAACTAGCTTTGTTCTTGACAAAGGCACCTCATCTTATGTACAATGACGTAAAATTTGAGTCTCAAATTTTATAACTCTGCAATAAAATTTAAAAAAAAGAGTTTTGAATTAATTTTAATACATTAATAGATATTTTATCATTTTTCAACCGCTTGATTTAACATTAAACGTCATAAAAAGTATATAAATTTCGCAAGCAAATGCATCAAGACATAACTTAAGGATCTAGAGACTAACAAATATATTTTAAGTTTCCGTTGCAAAAAATTTTAAACCTGATCAGCACAAATTTAAAATTTAATCAGACGGTTCATGATTTGGCGTCATATAGGGGCCATTCGATCGGCAACAACGGATTAAGCCTCCTTAAGGCTTAATCCACTTTCTTTAGCTTCCTTGGCTACTTAATATTGCCGAACACCGGTTCCTTAGTGCGAATTAAGATTACCTCCTTTAGCCTTCTTTTGCTTAATTGGATCTTAATCCTCTGCCCATACTTCATCCAGACTTTAAGGCAACTTAGAATTTGCTCAAAGGATTTATTTGTTATTTGAGCTGCAAATAACTTAGAATATTTTTTTCTTAATAATATAGTATAATTTTTCTTAATGATATAGCATGCATCATGCTTTTAGATTGTATACGTCGCTTTCACACCTGTATTCTTTTTAGTTCGTAAGCAATATGTTTCTGAAAATAATTCAAAAGTAATGAAGTTTTTTTACATGTGTGAAAGCGACGTGTACCATCTAAAAGCATGATGCATGATACATGTGTGGATTATTATTTATAGTTTTCATGTGTGGATTATTATTTATAGTTTTCAAATAGGCAAGCGCATTTGTGGGATTTAAAGGTGATAAAGTCAATGGTTCATAGAGAATTTTGAAACTTATGTGGCTTAATTCATAAAAAGTATATAAGATTATTTCCTCGTCCAACAACCATGTTAATTAGTTAATCATTTTCTATACTATTGTTAATTACATATCATGAGTGGGTGCGATCTGACCTCGACTAAATCAAACGAATTAAAGAAATGCAAGACATCGAGATCTGCCATTTAATATGACTAATGAATAAAAGACATGCGTAGTTGGAACCTTTGGATTGGTATTTATGGTCCGCTCGTGCCTATTAAGGACACTCATATAATAATAGCCAAAGCTTTGAATTGGTAATTTATTTAAAAGACATTTGAGTAGTTGTAACATTTCTAGCCTTTTACGGCATATTTATTTGTGAATTTAAGAATGTTTATTAAAGATCAGAGTGAATTACATATGATTAATTTGGATCGAACAGATAAATTCACATGTTATACAATTAGTGCATTATTTTGCGATGATAATAACAGTAGAGTTCGACTCCTCTCCCAACAATTTTATAATAAGAGGAGGGCTCAAAGGCCCCATTACTTTCATGCATGCATCTTTATCCCTGAATTCAAAGTCTAAATAGAAGATCTGAACCACTCACATGATATCCCCATTAAATTATGGTTGGAGATCAAATTTTATATTTTTCATAAAAATTTACTATTTTTTAAGATAAGTACAAAATTATTGTTTTTCGGAAAATATCGGACCATCTAAAATTAGTGATTTTGTACCTATATTAAAAAAAAGCAATAAATTTCCCAAAAAATACAAAATTATTATTTATACGACCGTTCTTGATTGTTGAATCTGTAGTGGCTCTTTAATTGTTCCAGATTATTAGTATTATCAGTATCGCCTCTTAGCCCGTCCCTGATACATATTTTTTCACTAGTGTGCGGATCGTTTGTTTGAACTTTAAAATTGAAAATAAAAATGTGAGTTACGATTGGAGCATGAAAGCAATGATGTATTTGAGCCCTCTCAATAAAACTTTTAGAAAATGTGAGTTACGATTGGATATCTTAGATTTTTCATGTTAAATTTTTCAAGCCACCTTTTAGAAAACTTATTATAAAATATAATCTAGTGAAACAAAATTGAGATCTTAACTCTTAGAGAATTAAAGACATACACACATACTCCCGCCAAACAGCACAAATATGATAGAAGTATTGTATCATATCTGATAAAATTCAACGACATGCAAAGTTCACTACTACAAAAAATATCTTCCTACACTGTACCTTATACACGGATTTTCTAAATTTTATAAAAAAACATGTATAAAATCGGATTTTTCCAGTGCTCAAGGAATTCTACACAGATAATAACACCCCAATCAGTGTCCGTGTGGAAATTAAGACATCCTACACGGATATTTCAGTAATTATCCGTGTATAAAACTTGAGAGAGCTACACGGATTTTTACTGAAATATCCGTGTAGGATTATGTTATGTACACGGTTATTTATATAATAAGCCGTGTGTAAATATGGAGAGAGCTACACGGATTAATATTTAAAAGTCCGTGTAGGAAGGATCATTTAGGGTTATAATGAACACTTGCAGCGCCGTTTTGGTCAATTAATATCACTCTCTCTCCTCTGGATTGGCTTGGATCTGATTATTGCGTAGCTGGGTTCTGAGATTGATGATTTTCTTCTGATTTTCTCCTCTTTGTTGCTCAAGTAAGTAATTTATCTATTTATTTCTTTAATTTTCTATTAATTTCTTGTTATTGCATATTTAGGGTTTAGGGTTTCATTGATGCATAATTAGTGTTAATAATTAGTGTATTGTTGTCCAATAACCGACCTATTAATATGATTTTAGGTCCATGCCCGTTCAAAATTAATCCAATAGAGATTAATTTTGAATAGTCCCCGGTTTTGGACTGCTCTTTGAATATTGTGTCTCATTTAGGATGTGAACACATGTTAGCGGGGTTTAATTAGTATTTGAGAAAAGTTCGACAGTATTTCTCCTTATTACTCCTACGAGTATGTGGTCTTTACGCATACTTGGGGAGTTAAGGGGAAATGCTGCCGAATTTTTCTCAAATACTAATTAAATTCCGCTAACATGTGTTCACATATGAGGCACAATATTCAAAGGGTGGGTTAGGATTGTAAACCGGCCCTTTGTAAGCCAATCATTAATTCGTCCAAAGCTATATATATGTCGACCATGCACCATGATTAATTAATTGAAATCATTTTTTAAATTTAATTTACAGATAGATCGAAGTTGGATGTATGAATTGCTACGAGATAGTGAAGAATATTTGGTTCGCGTTGAAGAGTTTTTACAATTTGCGGAGAGTTATAGAGTGGAGAAAAGGGATGCCAACATTTTGTGTCCTTGTAGGGATTGTAAAAATTGTGTAGGATTTGAGGACTCGGAAGTAATTAGAGCTCATTTGATTTGTCGGGGATTTAAGGAAAGATATACATGTTGGTTTATGCATGGCGAGAAAATTGGAGAAAGTAGTGGTACCAATAGAAATTGTGAAGATAATGATGAGAATGTAGGAATTTTTGATAATTATGAACTTGATTGCAACGATGATAATGATTATGAGAATCTCGAAAATTTTGATAATTTTGATAATGTTGGATTCAAATGCAGCGACAATGACGAGATGACAGTGAATATTGATGAAAATGTAGAACACGAGTACGATGACAATCTAGAGGAAATGTTGCGTGATGTGGGAGATGAAATTGGTGATAAATATTATGGTAAATTTGAGTATTTGAAGAATGAATCCAAAAAGCCGTTGTATCCTGGGTGTACGAAATTTACGAAATTGTCAGCTGTGTTGAAATTATTGAAATTAAAAGCAGAACATGGTTGGAGCGATAAAAGTTTCACGTCCTTATTATAGCTTTTATGAGAAATGCTCCCGGATAACAACGAGTTACCCTGTACAATTTATCGGGCCAAAAAATTGATCTGTCCAGTGGGTTTGAAGATCGAAAGAATACATGCATGTCCGAATGACTGTGTATTATATCGTAAAGAGTACGAGGCCATGCATGCATGTCCTAAATGCGGTGTTTCACGGTATAAATATAAGGGCGGTGACACTGATGAATTTAACGATGAAGAAAAAAAGAGCCGGCCTCCGGCAAAGGTGCTGTGGTACTTGCCGATAATTCTGAGATTCAAACGGCTTTTTGCAAATACCAAAGATGCCAAATTATTGCGCTGGCATGAAGAAGAGCGTAAAAAGGACGGAAAACTAAGACACCCGGCTGATTCTCCCCAATGGAGGAACATCGATAGACACTTCAAAGAATTTGGTTCCGACCCAAGAAACCTCAGGATTGTGGTAAGCACAGACGGAATGAGTCCGTTTGGAAGCATGAGTAGTCGGCACAGTACTTGGCCAGTTCTGTTATCTATCTACAATCTGCCTCCATGGTTGTGCATGAAACGCAAGTATATAATGATGTCATTACTGATTCAAGGACCCAGACAACCCAGAAATGACATAGATGTGTATCTCGCACCATTAATTGAGGACCTCCAAAAATTATGGAAGGATGGCGTCTCGATGTGGGATGCATACAGTAAAGAGGTATTTAAATTGCGGGCCATGGTATTTTGCACCATAAATGATTTCCCCGCATACGGGAATTTGTCGAGTTACAGTACTAAAGGGGCAAAAGCGTGCCCTATCTGTGAAGATGACACGCAGGTGCTGAGGTTGAAGCATTCTAAAAAGAATGTTTTTATGGGCCATCGTAGGTTTCTCCCTGTGAATCACCCATACCGTAAGCAGAATAAGGTATTCAACGGGAAAAATGAGCTCGGAGTGGTACGTCGTCCATTGGATGGGAAGAGTGTCTTTAAGCGGGTTGAAAGCCATGATGTTGTCTTCGGAAAATGTGCCAAAGCACCACCGAAAAATATTTGGAAAAAGAAGTCCATATTTTGGAAGCTACCGTACTGGGAATTTTTAGAAGTGAGACACTGCCTTGATGTCATGCATGTTGAAAAAAATGTGTGACAGTTTGATTGGCACATTGCTGAACATCCCGACCAAGACTAAAGATGGTATTAAAGCTCGAAAAGACCTGGTGGAAATGAGAATACGACAAAAGCTTGCACCGCAGGATAAAGAGAAGCGGGCATACCTACCCCCCGCAATGTGCACAATGTCGAAGATCGAGAAAAAAAGCTTTTGTAAATGCCTTCACAGTATTAAAGTCCCATCAGGTTATTCTTCGAATATTAAGAAGCTGGTGTCAATGAAGGACCTAAAATTGATTGGTATGAAATCCCACGACTGTCATGTTTTAATGACACATATGATTCCCGTTGCAATTCGGGGTATTTTACCAAAGGCTGTTCGGCAAACCATTACGAAGCTTTGTTTTTTCTTCAATACAATTAATTCGAAGGTGATAGACCCGCTAAAATTGGACGCTTTGCAAAAGGAGGTCGTCGTTACTCTTTGCCATCTTGAGATGTATTTTCCACCATCTTTTTTCGATGTTATGGTTCACCTTGTTGTTCACCTTGTGAGAGAAATTAAGATTTGTGGTCCTGTTTTCCTACGGTATAAGTATTCATTCGAGAGATACATGGGCATTTTGAAAAAATATGTAAGGAACCGACATCGGCCCGAAGGTAGAATTGTCGAAGGATATTCCACGGAAGAGGTGGTCGAGTTTTGCACGAACTACCTGACCGGTGTGTGTCCTATTGGTGGTCCACAATCTCGATACGAGGGACGGCTCCAAGGAGTTGGGACAATCGGTTTGAAAGCCATAGTTGCTGACCAAGATGAACTAGAAAAGACACATTTTATTGTACTACAGCACATTGCAGATGTCGCTCCCTATATAGATGAGCACATGACAATCCTTCGTCAAGGGAACTACACAAGAAGTCAGAAGTGGATTAATAACGAGCACAATCGTTCTTTTGTAGGATGGCTGAAAGAAAGAGTGAAATCACACCCCGTAAATGAAATTGTTAGGCTGCTGGGCCAAGGACCCCAAATTGTGGTCAGAACATTTCAAGGATACGAGATAACGGATATACATTTTACACTAAATTCCAAAGTGATAAGAGCGCGACGGAAAATAGCGGGGTGACGTTGGTGGCGGCCGCTCAAGAATTCAGTAGATCCGGGGATGCCCGACCTGTAATAGCATCAAAGTCATATTACGGTGTTATTGAAGAAATCTGGGAGCTCATTTACAGCCCTCGCCTAAGCATTCCCGTGTTTCAGTGTCGATGGGTCGAAGACCGGGGTGTTAAGGTTGATAACAATGGGTTCACACTCGTTGATTTCAACAAAGTCGGGTATGTTGATGATCCGTTTATACTCGCCAAGTAAGCCACACAGGTCTTCTATGTCACTGACCCGAGTGATGCTAGGTGGAGCATTGTGCTCTCGGGGAAAAGAAGGATTGTTGGGGTCGAAGACATCGTCGACGAAGAAGAGTACGACCAGTTCGGAGAGATACCTCTATTTTGTGCCGACATGCCAACTGAGGCACCAACAATTGAAGAACAAGACGAAGCAAACTACATTAGATCCGACCACAACGAAGGATTATGGGCCGATGTTCAAAAAGTGAAAAAAAAAAAAAAAAAAAGAAAGAAAAAAGCCAATGTGTAATATTTTTATTGTAAACTTGAGACCTTTAATATTTTTTTTGATGTAATACTTTTTAATGTAATATTTTTTGGTAATATTGTTTTAAACTTTACATCTTTAATATGTTACATTTAATTGGATTTAATTTTTTAATATTGTTACATTTAATTTTGAAAGCATATATTTACATTAATTGGATTTAATTTTTTAATATTGTTACATTTAATTTTGAAAGCATATATTTACATTTAATTAGATTTAATTTTTTAATATTGTTACATTTAATTTTGAAAGCCTATATTTACATTTAATTAGATTTAATTTTTTTATATTGTTACATTTAATTTTGAAAAAAATAAGTTATTATATTTATATTTATATTTATTTTTAAAATTGTTACATTTTATTTTTAAATAAGTTATTATATATATTTTAAACATTAGTTAGATTGAAAAAAATATAGATTTTGAAAATTAATAAGATTATTAAAAAAATATAGATTACATAAAAATACATTCAATTTAAAAAATTTGAAGGTAATTTAAAAAATTTGAAGTTATCACATTCAATTTCAATGATATATAATTTCATTCAATTTCAATGATATCATTCAATTTCAGATTGAAAATTTCATATACATTTCAAATTTCAGAAATGATATATATGTATTTTAAAATTTCAAATACATTTTATAAATTAATTAAATTATAAAAAAATTAAGATTTTATTTCAATTTCAATGCAGAAGTTATATATTATACATTTTAAACATTATTTCAATTTCCTACATGATTTTTAAAACCAAAATCCGTGTACAATAACTATCCTACACGGTTTTTAATTTAATATCCGTGTACAATAACTATCCTACACGGTTTTTAAGTTAATATCCGTGTAGCTCTCCTCTATTCCTACACGGATATTAACTTAAAAACTGTGTAGCTCCCCTCTATTCCTACACGGATTTGTGAGATAATATCCGTGTTGGATTAGGTATTGCACACGGATTTTAATACTTATCCGTGTAGGATTCCTCGTTCCACTTCAAAACCAAATTTTGGGAGCCAAATTTTTACAAGTCCGATCAGTTCTCTTCTTCCTCCTGCTCTCTGATTTTGAAATTTGCTCTAAGTCCGATCAGTTCAACCCTCCTTCACCTCTGGTCCGCCGTCCTCCCTCTACGCAGCCTCTCCTGGTGCTTGTCTTCCTCCATTGGTAATAGATTTCTCCTCTTTCTATCTCTTTTATTTTTCAAATCACCAATGTTACCTCAAAAAACCCCAATTCGGTTTTGTTAGGGTTTTGTGTGCTCCTCCATTGCTGCCTCTCTCTCTCACTCTCCACTGCTGCCATTACCGTCTCTCTTGCTTTCTGTCTTGCTGCCTCTAAGGTAACTAATTGGGTTTATTGAATAATTAGAGTTAGTGTGAAATAATTTGGGTTAAATTATTGTGAAATTATTGTGCCAAAATACAAATATTGTTGGGTTTATTGAATAATTAGGGTTTAAGTAACTAATTGAGTTTATTTTGTACCAATTTAAATTTATTTTGTAGAGTAACTAAAATTAGGTTTATTTTGTACCAAAATGCAAATGTTGGGTTTATTGAATTAGGGTTTATTGAAAAATTTGAAATTGTTTTAGACCAAATTAGAATGTTACGATTTATTGGAAAAATTTAGGCCAAATTTTAGACCAAATTGGAATGTTACGATTTATTGGAATGTTTTAGACCAAATTGGAATTGTTTTAGACTAAATTGGAATCGTTCTACATCAAATTGAACCAAATTTAGTGTAATTAGTGCAATTGATTATTGTGAAATTGATTGGACCAAAAAATATAATATTTTTTTTGTAGAGTAATTTTTTTTGTACATAAATTAATTGAACCAAATAGAACCAAATTCGGGTTTAGGTTAAATTAATAAATTGATTAGTGTAATTAGTGCAATTGATTATTGTGAAATTGATTGGACCAAAAAATATAATATTTTTTTTGTAGAGTAATTTTTTTTGTACATAAATTAATTGAACCAAATAGAACCAAATTCGGGTTTAGGTTAAATTAATAAATTGATTAGTGTAATTAGTGCAATTGATTATTGTGAAATTGATTGGACCAAAAAATATAATATTTTTTTTGTAGAGTAATTTTTTTTGTACATAAATTAATTAAATTAATTTTTTTGTACATAAATTAATTGAAATTGATTATTGTGAAATTAATTGGACCAATTTTTCTTGTACATAAATTAATAGGGTTTGGCAATTATGTTTGGTAATTTAAAATTGATTTGGAATGTTAATATTAACTTTCTAATTTTTTTTTTGCAGAATCATGTCACATTCGGGTGATCACTTCGACAATCCTGAAGACGAGGACATGCAAGGTTCATCACAGTTAGCCTCGTCACAAAGAAGGAAGCGAGGTCCGACCAAGTGCAAAAACATGACAGAGGCGAAGGAATTTGTAATCGAGTTCACTGAAGAAGGCCATCCGACGGGGCCAAACCGATTGCCGTACTCAAATTGGGTGAACAACCTCGTGAAGGAGAAGGCGGACATTAAGATAGATAACTGGAAGAAGGTTAAAAAGGAAGATAAGGAAGATTGGTGGCAGCAGATTAAGGTAATCGGATTATATTTAAATATTTCAATTTGATTGTTGTTAATCAGGCTTTGACACTAATAATTGTTTGCTGTCAATCAGGCTCAATGGAACATCAAGGATGACACACCGAAGCAGAACACCTTGAAGAGGCAGAACACCTTGAAGATAATGAACGAGGGGTGGAAGCAACATAAGAGCACCCTCGTGACGGAATTGATGAATAAAGGGAGGTGTCTGGTCGGGTACTATCAAAATGTGACTCAACCAATATGGGACAAGTTTGTTGCCTTGAAGCAAACACCCGAGTTCAAGGTAACTAAATTTATAAAGCTTTAACTCTTTTTTTCTCGATCGGTTGTTATATTTGAACTAATGGTTTGATTTGCTTTTATTCTTGAAAGAAAAAAGCGAAAGGGGCAGGAGGACTGTTGCTAAGAACTTGTACCCGCACCATTTAGGATCAGGCGAGTACGAGGGTAAGTCAAAGGAATGGAAGTCCGTGCTTGAGTCAAACAAAGATTCTGACTCACCCGTGGTAAAGATCGCCAATCCCCGGGGCACGAATTGGCTCATGGCAAGGTCTGAGATTACTGCCGACGGGAAGATCCGACTGCCTCAAGAGTTGCAGCATGTGGCTCATAAAATGGTAAGTCATTCTTTTTATAACCCTGAGTCATTCAAAAAAAAATTATAGCTCACTCACTTGACTTATTCTTTTGTTGCATTTAATTTTTTTATTAACAGTTGCAAGTGGAGGAGGAGGTCACATCGGGTGTCCGGACCTGTTCCAGGGAGAATGACTCGTTGACTCAAACGCTTGACAATCCGAAGCACCCGGTCGGGTAAGGGGTGTAGGCGTCTACAAGGGTTTCAAGAATATTTTCTGTTCAGAGAAACCCAAGCGAAGATCGCGCGCCAAAGTCACCGACGAAGAAAGAGATGCGCGGCTCCGCCAGGAAATCCAACAAGAGTACGAGACGAGGATGGCGGAGAGGATGGCGGAGATGGAAGCAAGGATGGAAGCAAGGATTGTAAACCGCGTGACATCTCATCAGTTTACACACCCATCCAAGCAAGGACCCCCCATTTCGCCGGGAATTCGGCGAAGCAGTCAAGCATCCGGGACCTGGGAGGACGAGTTCGATAATCTCAAGGTAATACCTACTATTAATAATCTAAATGCAATTAATGTTGGTTCGTAAACTTGGTATCAAATATGGTAATCTTAATAATAATTGTAGGTGGCCACCAAATGCGACTTGATCATTTGGAGCGGTGCGGTGCCTATCACCGTTGCCAAGGGTCTCGTAATTCCAGGGCAAACATTGGTGCACCATGCTCCGGTCGGGCGCGGCTATGCATGCGTGGAGATCGACTCTGTTGTGTCAGAATGGCGTATGATACCTCTTCCTGTCTCGACCGAGGACATGCTAGTTGTGGATGACATCCGTGAGTCATTTATCCAATGACCCAAGAATCAGATCATTCTTGATCAGGTAATCTCTAAATTATCAATATCTCTTGTTACATTCAAAACCGCTCTTTTTAAATACTTGAAATTTTTAAAATTTGATGCATGCGTAGGAGGCCCATTTATCACCGGTACCGAGGGAGAGTGGGATGGTCCACACGACCGATGTCGTAGGAGAGACTGATGCTGGAGTCCAGCCTGAGGCGCCGGACCGCCTTCTGATCAGCCCAGAAGAATACAATGCTTTGCCTCTCGATTGTCAGCGTCTTCATGACTGCTTGATGAAGGCACCCGAAGGCATGACCAGCATCATGATCGAGACGCCACCTGGCATGTTCCTGCATGACGGCTGGCCATGCATGCTCTCTTTCGACGACTTCAAGGACTTTCTATATGCCAAGGGTCGCGATAGATGGCTCGATTGCTCATTCCTTACCATTTTCGGCATGTAAGTGACCTTACTTTATTTATATATTGTATATCACTCAAATATATATTCAAAATGGAAAGCATTTTCAGGAAGCTGCTCCGAACTTGCGAATCATGGTCGCCCGAAGTTAAGGTAAACAACACTGCAATTCTGGACCTCGGCAAACTCAATTTCACCGTGCTAAAAGGTCAGGGTCAGCAGTGTGTTGACTATATGAGCTATGCGATGCACCGTTGCTCCGCGGATGGCAAGAAATTTATTCTTCTGCCATACCACCAGAAGTACGATTCTAACCTTCAATTTTTCTCGATGTTTTCAATTCAATAATTATAAAAAAAGAAATTAAATTTGATTATAATTGTGTTAATATTTCTCATGCCACAGGACACACTGGTGTTTGTTTATCATCATTCCGACTGCAAATAGGGCTTTTATCATGGATTCTGCAAGGCCAAAAGACGTCACACCTGAAGAGAGCAGAGAGATCTGTCCCTTTTTGACACAGTAAGCAATAATTTTTCACTATGTTTGATTTTTTTTTCAATTGTAATTAAATTGTGGATCGAAATTGCTAATTACAGTCGCTTAATTTTGTAAGGGCTTGGACCAAATATGTTAAAGAGGGAGGACTGCAAGGAACAGCTAGAGGGACTGTGAAAGATAAATTCAGCATTGAGTGGTTACCGGTGAGCACACATGCAATAATTTTTTAACTTAAATATTATAGTTCCAAAAATTATTTTCATTGTAACATAGCCCGAAAAATATAAATTTCAGTGCGCGCGACAGAAGGCGTCTTGGGAGTGCGCTTATTACACAATGATTTTCATGTTTAATTGGATCAAAAGGACTCAATTTTCCTTTCCAAATAACGTAAGTAATTCACATTAATTTTCATTTTAAAAATATCAATAATTCGATCTGTTTCTCGTTACTAACTTAAATTATAATTGCAGTATAGCCGGAGCCAAGCCCCTTTGTCACACGAACAAATCAACAAAATTAGAGCGATGTGGGCAAGGTGGTTTGTATCCGAATTTTGTAAAAAACAAGATGGATTTGTATAACTTAATTAGTGTAATTATCAATTTTGAATTGTTATGTTATGTTTTGGCAATTTATATTCTGTTTTGGGCAAAAAAAATATTATGATTATATATAATTTAATGGCTAGCAAAAGTGGAGGCTAGCCAGAAACAAAAAAAATTCCAAAAAAAAAAATGGAAAATCCTACACGAATATTTTAAAATAAATCCGTGTAAAATGTGATAACAATAAAAAATATATAGAGCTAGACGGATTTTGTAATCAAATATCCATGTAGGAATACTATTTACACACGGATATTAATCATAAAACCGTGTAGGAATAGTAATCCTACACGGATATTGTTAGTGTAATCCGTGTAGCTAGGGAGGAGAGCTACACGGTTTTTAGTTAATATCCGTGTGTAAATAGTATTCCTACACGGATATTATATTGCAAATCCGTGTAGCTCTCTTGCGGTGTGTGCACTTTTGGAGGTTTTCCACACGGCTCTTTAGTAAAAAATCCGTGTAGGATATGTGTAATCGTACAAGGATAAATTATCCGTGTGTAAATGCAGGACTTTCCTACACCCCAGTATTGCACACGTTTCCAAATCCGTGTAGCTCTCCAGTTAAAGTCCGTGTACAAACTGTATTTTTGTAGTAATGGTTTAAAAAAATTTAAAAATACAATACGCTTCTCCGTTTATATAAATTTTGTTATTTTAGTGGATCTACACGTGATTGCCCTTGCGAATAGGACAGTGCACTCAGGACAAGACCGTCATCTCTCCATTCAAAAATTACGATCACCGCTTTACTTGATAATAAATAAATTACAAAATTACAAATTTTGCATATAAATTCACAGCTAATAAAGTAGATCAGTTTGAACAGCTTAAATCCATCATTTGAAGTCAATTCAATAAATTTAGAAGTAGGTATTATATAAACTGAAATATCATTGATTGCATACTAGCCGGACTCGCTAATAAAATGTCCACGGCATATAAAGGAATTCAACTTAAAAATACATTTTGTTTTTCCTCATTGAATTATGCGTACAATTAATGCAGCAATAAAAAAAGACAACTTATTTTGATTCTCAGCAATAAAATCCAATATGTATATTTTCCAAAATAGTTATAAGTTTATTTTTAAAAGAGAATTAATAATCGGAACTGATAATTAAAATGATTCAAATCTAAAGTAAATCTTTGAATTTTGAAGAAAATTCAGGACAAAATTTGGAGAGAATTCTCTCTATTAATTAATTTGGGGAGGATTTCTTCCAACTTTTCGGTAGAGATCTTTTGCGAGAAAATTTGATTGAAGATCCTGGACGACAACCTAAAGAAAAGTCATGTAACAAATTAATTACATGTAAAACAAAGACCATAGAGATACTTTATTCACTCTGACGATGATATATATACACATATGTATATATATATACGTATGTGTAGAAGGAAACACGTAAATTCATACTCAAATCACACAAAACTCGAAACTCCATGGTCCCTCGATAGAAATACGATAGAAATACAATGTGTCTGCGGTCAAGTGAGCGGACCGGAAAATAAAAAGGGAGATAGAGTCTAGTAAGGAGGTATTAATTAATGTATGGTGAGCGGGAAAGTAAAAAGGGAGAGAGAGACTAGTAAAGAACCTGATATTATAATTAATTTCGCAATATTCAAAATTTGGGACGAACAAATTAATAAAACCAAAGGTTTAAATAGCGTTTATTGCGTTATAACGGAACAGCTGAAAAAACGATGCTATTGCCATATAGCGTTGCTATAGCGCTATATAGTATGCAATAACGTAAATATGATAAGTTGTGTAATGAGTGTAAATAAGTTGTGCTATAGCGCTATTAATTGGTAAGTTGATGTTGGAATAGTAATATGATAAGTTGTGTAAATATTGAAATAGTCTCCAAGCGAACCTTATCTATATCAGAACAGTTCTAAATCTTGGTTTCCTGAATTTGAATCCGAATTGGTATATATTCATACTTAAAAGTTGCAAAGGAAACTAGTGGGAAAAGATCCATGACAACATTCAAAGTTTAAGTTAAAATGTAAATTCATAGAAATAATTGAGTACACATTTACACCTCTTAAAATTTGAGACTTCTATATATAGCAATTAATATGAACAAGCAAACACCCTCCTATCTATTTTTCAAAAGCCATCCACCACCACTTGCTGACTAACTATTCCTAAATTACTTTGCATAGAGCAAGCATGGTGGCAAGGCAACAAAACAGAGCCTAGAAGAGCTCTCTCCACCTCCTCTGACAAACCTCTCTTTAACAAGTCCATTGCATAGTCCATGAACAATGCTTCACAAGGCAATGTTATTGGCCCATCAACTGTGAACCCAAACTCCTCTGGAGACAAATTGAAAAGCTGCATAAAGATTCTAGAGTTGAGGTAGTCTAATGGAATCATGAACCGTTTCCCATCAATGGTGTACACTACAAAATGTCCTTTTTCAGCCCGAGAGCTAGTGCATTGATCGATGTTACGGTGGGAAAGCTTTCTCTCCAATGTGAGCCTTCTTCTTCCTAATACAGCCATTCTCTGCCACTTCTTTGCCATTTGCACCAGCTTCTTGGGACTAACCATGTTTTTAGATTTCTAGTCGTAATATGTACAATGGGTATTGTATAACCGAGTAATGATGGAAGAGACCTGTGCTCTCATATGATTATATAGGCTTAGAAATGATAAGCCTAAAAGCAAGTGGAGCTTTCCTTGTGGTCATATGACAGGTTGGAAAGGGACAAAGCCATGAGCTCTCTGGCAGTGGGATATGGGCATTTTTAGATTGGTGGGGTTTATATTGACATTAATTCGGCTTTAAGATCTGTTTGCTTGGTTTTCTGTACAAGATACAATCCAAAACCAGGACATAAAATCTTGTACGATAGACAAAATTGATATAACATCATGCATATCTTCAATTCTCAAAAGGATATTAATTGACTTCGACAACCTCATGTTCTTAGATTTTGTCTTGTCTTCTATTATGACATGCAAGAATTTAACTACACATTAATGTATAATTCTGCTTATGAAAGTTACATGGGTAGAAAACTTGAAATTGATTCATTGTGTCATCTGTGTAACGTACAATCCATAGAAGATCCTGGACGACAACCTAAAGAAAAGTCACGTAACAAATTAACATGTGAAACAAAGACCATAGAGATACTCTATACACTCTGACGATGATATATACACACATATGTATATATATGTGCAGAAGGAAACACGTAAATCCATGCTCAAATCACTCAGAACTCAAAACTGCTCCCTCGATAGAAAAACAATGTGTCAGCGGTCATGTGAGCGGGAAAATAAAGAGGGAGAAAGTCCAATAAGGAGGTATTAATTAATGTGTGGTGAGTGGGAAAATAAAAAGAGAGAGAAAGTCTACTAAAGACACTACTAGAATTCTAACTTTTTCCATGAACCAGAAAATGGCTATTTCCAAGGACTTACTCATGGAAAAAGCCCAAAAATCGTCATTTCCATGCGCTACGCTTGGAAATGCTACCGTCGCTAATACCTTCGTTGGAAATAGTCAGTATTTCCAATAGCACCGTTGGAAATGCTCATTTCTGGCTTTTTCCATGAGACTGCTCTTGGAAAAAGGGCGCATGGAAATACTTTGAGACTTGACACTGGCTGGATTATTTCCAAGGGTAGCATCATGGGACCCACTTCAGTATTTCCAAGGGTATCCAATGGGGGACCCACCAGAGTATTTCCAAGGGGATCAGATGAGGGACCCACTTCAGTATTTCCAAGGGGATCCAATGGGGGACCCACCCCAGGCCAGCGAAAATGGACCCCACCTGTCAGATATTGTGGGCCCCACCTGTCAGATATTGGCGCTATTATTTGAATGGTAGCGTGCATTTCTTCCATGGATATACCCTTGAAAATACTGCCCTTCTTTTTTTGGTACCAAAATGCTTTCATTTGACAATCCTCCCGGTACTAACCCAGTACTTTACAATCCCAAATTCCCATTCTAAATAATCACACATCTTACAAATAGATAGTAAACACATTGAGAAAAGATATTGCAATGCTTTTAATAAGCATAAATCATTAACATAGCATAATCAACACATTGTATCTAAAAAAAGCGAAACATATTTAATACATGCAATAGAACATGCAACTAAAACATATTTGATCATTAACATAACATAGCATAATCAACACATAATCAACACATTAACTTAAACATATTTAACAAAAAAAATATTAATATATGCATTGACTTTGCAGGGGATATTAAAAAAATTAATATATATGCCATTCTTCTTTCTCAGCTACTTGATGCGATTCCGAAAGAACCTAAAAGCATAGTAATAGATAAAAATTCACTAAAGAAAAATAACTAAGAAATATTTAATACATGCAATAGAACCATTGATCTTACATTATTTCCCAGAGTAGGCTCCAAAGTGTTCAGCATCCCAGAAACTAGAAAACAGAAATAAATCTAGTCAGATCAGAAATTTGAATTCCAATACAAGTTGAAGAGAAAGAGATGCTACCCATGTTTGATATAATGCATCCACATATTGCTACTTGATGAAGCAATAGAAAGCTCAGTTCTTACAACAGAGCTATCAAGATGCATGCATATGGGTCTTCTGTGTGTGCAAGAATGCTATGCCGAAATTTTCATTTATAAATTGAGAAGTCATCCTAAAAACAGAAATCGTATGAAACAAGACGAAGGTCTCGGGTTGCTTAGTATATTTGTACAACAGAAATTAACAAGTCAGGGATATAACATAAATTGCATAGTATATTTGTAATTGGATGCAAAAAGTGATTCTTTCAACTGCTTTCTGCCAACTAAGAGGTCATCACCCAACCCATTCCATTTAACACATGATTTTAAAGATGTACTGTGACAGAAAGTCCAGTGTCCGGAATAGGCTATATCATTTGCAATCCAACTTAATATTATTTCTCAAATAAACATAAACAAAATTCATAGTGAAGCATCTCAACCAACAATTTATGATAAATTAACTATGAGATTTAAGTAACAAACTGGTAGGTAGTTGGATTCAGGACCTCTTTGGAGCAATTACACCTGTCTTTTTCATTGGAGAGTTTATCTGCATAAGCAGATTATGAAGAAATTAGTTGCATAATTTTGAAATTTGCCGTTGGCACCAATCATTAGGCGCAACCTTTAAGCAACTTGACTAATATTACCATTGTTCGTTTGGCACCCAACTCTTTTATGTTGTTTGTTGTTTGCAGATCTCGACTATCATTATCAAGTTTAGCATTATTTGCAAAGTTAGACAATATATTTTCCATATTAAGTTAACAACACTTTTCATGACAAATTTATTTCATGGAACTAACAAACCAATTTATTTCAGATCTGTGCTTAGTAGGAATATGAATAGAGATAATTTTTCAAAATTGCAAACGCTTAGTGGATTGAACATTTCTCACTTTAAAAATCTAACAGTTTGACAATTTTTTTAGGTATCTCAGAATGGAGTTGTTGTTTGCTATAGAAGTTCATATAATATTGACAAATTTTAAGGTGCCATTTAAAATGTTAAAAAAATTCAAGTGTGATATCCCATAAAAAAAAGAACTTGAAAAAACGTTTACAGTTTGACAATTACTCGTGCAAGGCGTACTATTACACTATAAACGTTAACAGTTTTATTTCACTTTCTGGTGTTCAATAGTTGTACTCTCACCAGACTGATATGGTACCTAAAGATTTTTTTTTCTTTTTAAGAAATAAAAAAGCAATACCTCTTGTTCTGATTCTGATGAAGAGTCATCAGAACTACTACTTGTGATGCTTCTTCTTGTAAAAAAAATCTTTTTAAGTTGTCGTGCCCCCAAATTCGAGCAAAAAAGCATCAACCAATTCGAGCAAAAAAAAAATCTTTTAAAGGGAAAGTAAAATTACCATCTGATAACCTAGGAGTTGTCGAGCCCCCAAATTCCTGTTGTAAAGTAAAAATTACATACACTCAGATCTTTTTATGTTTGTCATTAGGTTTGTCATTTTATACTATGTAAAATAATTCCACCAACACAACCAATTCTCTTTAATTCGTTTTACCACTGTGACAGAAAACCTGCTTTGAGAAAGCAAAATCCAAACTGAAGCTAGCTAAGATTGCCTAATTTCCAATTCCCAAATCAATACTCTTTTTCCTTTGCTACTAAGAATTTCAGATAGTGATCGACTATCAGCCTAATAATTTCATATTTCCCTAATTTTTCATCAATCAAGAGGTTCACATGAGCACAACAAAAATCGTAAAGGAGCACGCACGATAAACACGAAGGATCAACTCTCGTGTCACCACGAGCATCAGAGAAGGAAAAAACAAAAGGGTTTAGGCAGATTTACCGTATGTGCTTTCAAATCGCAGCTTTGACGAAGATGGAGAAGGCCGTGCCGATAAAGCTTTGGAGAAGGCCGTGCCGTATGTCCAATTGGATGAAGTTTTGGAGGATCCCTTCCGATCAGCTTGCAATTCGTCTCCTAAATGTGATACCGGACAGATACAGAGGGTGTGAGATTTGGGTGTACTGTGATATGTTGAGTGGGAGGGAGGATATTATTGAATGGCGAAATTGAGGCAAAAAGGAGGGGGAAATTTTGGCGGAAACCTAAAATTCTGGCGGCCATCGAAAAAATTCTGGATGAGTTTGGGGGGGAAAACTGAATGACATAGGGGCGAAAGTGTTGGAGCCTGTATCTTATGACTTATCCATTGGGAATGCATAGGCAGGCAAAGTTTAATGCATTTAGGTCGTATGATCGTGATATGAGCCATTGAACCATCGCCATATGCGCATCATGAACTTTAATATTGGTGCGGATGGGAGTGTAGCGGTTCAGATCCAATTAATGCCAATTCAGAGATTGTAGAGGATGTCATTTTGGATACTAGTGCTTTCTCCCTGGAAATGAGATATTTTGTTAAATCAATCTTACAGAGCGGCTTGTTCTATGTGCAATATGGTATCTCTAGATATATTGTATTAGTCTAGCGCTGCTTGTATTCAAAATTAATCTGTTAATTATTCATGCATTACTAGTCTGTTAATGTGTTCAAACATGTATACAGCAAAGAACTGGATATGTATGGCTATTTAAAATTCTTTTGTATGGATAAAATTTATATAAGAAATTAAAATTGTAACGGTTTTAAATTGAATAATTTTTATAATTTTTTTTTTTACCTCATTTGAATTTTGTTAAGATATTTATACAAATATTGAATTAGGTAATTTTGATGCTTAGTGAATTTATTTAAGCAATAAGTTTAGTATAATACTTAATTCAAATTTACTTCAACAATTAATAAAATATGTATTGAAATAACATGTTTGTGAATTATCAAAGGCCTATTGAAAAATATATATATACATCATAACATGGAGATTGCATCTTCAGCTCATCGCTACAACATTGAACATAGAACATGAACTCTCGAAGAGTGCCGTAATGAAGTGCCCCGAGCAAACAAAGTCCGATTTTCGATCGGAACCGTTAAACAGGAAGAATATCACACTATAATCACTACGTTGAAATTTGGTGAGATTTGACGATCATCTACTCATCGATCTGGCTCGCGTAATATACATTCATCGTACGGTCATAAACGGTTCGTGTTGGATCGATGCTCCGACATATGAAAAATATGAAAATTGTTGTTTGGTTATGTTCAATGTTTGCTCTTGATTGGTTATAAGCTAATTTCGTACACTTTGACTGCCGATCGACCGTTGATTGAGCACCTCAAAATGAACGGTCCGAATTAATTCACTCAATTTTGAAGGCATATTAAGGTTGAAATCATATAAAACTGATTATTTCGAACACTATCTTGTCACATGTTAGGTAGAAATTTATAAAATTTAATTTAGGAAATTTATTCCTATTATTTTCTGTACAAAATAATATAGTTTCATCAATCTCCAGCGTGAATCGTCCGATATATGATGAAGAGTTAGGATTACAAATGGACCCGTCCATTAGACAGTGTTTAATTTGCTGGAGGTCTTGATTTTGAGGTAACATAATATACATGTTTATATCTTACCGTCTTGCAACAAACGAGATTGGTTAATAATCGTGCCTCCGGATCCATTGGCTCCGCTTTCACATGACAGATATCCTTACCTTAGAATAAAACAATAGTTGTTAGGTGAACTGCAAATGCTTTGAGATAGGTGTGGCTCCGCTGGGCCTTGGCCTACTTGTAGGTCCAATTAGATTTAACACCATACGATTTTAATAAAGATATGTGCTCACGTATTTTGAAACAGACTTTCACAATTTTATTAAACCGCACTAATCTTGATGCAGATCGAATGCTAATTACCACCTATACAATGAAAAATTTGTACTAGGGAAAGAGGACCTACGATTAATTATAATGTCTGCGTATTTCCTTAGAGCAGTTGTATGCCAGTGCGTATCCTCTGAGATATCTCAATTTTTGCATGACCGATGTGTCCGGTGCCTATTCGGGGAAACGTAGGGAGACAGTATTATTTGAGCTTTGAGATTCGCGCAGAACGTGTTTGAGCGATTGAGATATTCCAAAAAGTCACGCAAAGTTTGAGATATCTCAGAGGATGCGAATTTGTTGTATGCTAGGGAGACTCTGGGACTTAGACGAATTTGAAAACATATAGGCCCCTCAAAACCCCTTTCTTCCTAAAGCTTCTCCCTTCCAAACCTCACAATACGGCGAGAGCCACCATCTAAAATCCGTCGCCTCTGAACCAGATCCAACGACACAGGAGGTCTCCCCTCTATCGACGCCCCTCTCGACACTTCAATATCAAACCCTAGCGTCTCATTCACACGGCGGCCGCTCAATCGCAGGGCAAGCGGCGGGCATCGGAGAAGCTCTGAAGGTAACCGACCACGATCGAGGGGTTCTCCAGAGGTATGTTCCTTTTTATTTAGATTTTCTCCAGGGGTTCTCAATCGCGGGGTTAATTTCTTTCAGCAAGTATTATGGGGTTAATCAACTAGCACTTGGTATATGTACTTGATTTAACCTCAGCAGTGTTGTTAGTGGCTGAGGCCTTCTCGAATGATTGAACCACTTGACCCCTTGTTAATTATTGTGCTATTGTTAATTATGTACCTTTGCATGCACATCAAAGCTCTAATATTAAGTGACTATGTGATCTTACTTAGCAGTATGGTAAATAGAAAATAGACATAGTGCTGCTAATTTGTAATTGGATTCTTTACTTAGCTTCTATGTAGAACTTTTGATTATATTCATATACAAAACATGGGTTTTATTATTATAGCATGTTAATTTTCATAGCATCTATGTAATCTCATATTTTTACTGTTATAAAGCATTTTAGGTTACTGGTATTTATTGATACAAATTCCATCAACTTAATTGTGAATTTTCATATTTTAGAAGGTCTATCTTTATAAATTTCTAAACTAGAGTAAATACTTCTTGTTAGAGGGGTCTAAGCACAAGTGTTGGTATTATTAGTTGGAATGGATTTGAAATCAAAATTTTGAGATTGGAAATAAATGGCTCTACGGTAGCTAGAGAAGAAACTAAAATTGAACTCGGGTGCTTTGACTTGAGACTTTAATTTAATTTAGTTGATTTTGAATCAATCGTTTTGGACAGCTTGCAAGCCAGAATAAATAGAACTGGACTTAGATAAATAATAATAAATAGGAACTTATTTATTGTGATAAAGTAATTGTTGCATTATGATAAACTTATAAATAATAATCGACATCCTTTTTTCAGATGATTTAGGGGCGAGCACCGAGATAATCATTGCACATGCATCAGCTTATGCATTAGAGTTATCCATGATGACCATTGTACTTATGCATCAGCTGCTAATGTAAGCATATATAATCATTGCCCATGCTAACTAAATTGCAAAAAAAAAATTGATTGGCAAGAATTGGATTTAATTATTTGCTTTAATAGTTTGATATGAAAGAGTGTATGGCGAGACTTGGGGGAAGAAATGATTCCCACAGCATCTGCCACAAGAACTAGCTGGCTGGATTCACAGCCTAAATCCTCCTTGAAGAAGTACGACCTCTGTGTTTGTGTGGCAAGAGGTATATTATATAACTCTTAGCCTTTTCATTTTCAACATCTTTTAGTTATTTCCATTATGTTTGCTGACCTCACAATAGTTAATTCAGGCCTTAGATATTGGTTGAAGCCCATCTGAGTTTAAACCCCACTTTTTTGCTTGTCTTTCTTGGTTTAGTTGTGTTGTATTTCACAACCTAACAGCCATCGGTGCTGCGGCAGTCAGGGTACAAAAATGGTCTGTCACTAACATGGCTTGGCATTGAATGAAATTGCAACCTGACATGATCCTATTCCAATAGGAGTTTGGGTAATAAGTTATTATTTATTTACCTGTCTTTGTTATGAGGTTTCAGAGGCAGTTAAGAGTAATTGGGCTCAAGAATCATCTGCAGGTACCAATTATGTTCTTGGTATTTCTTTCAATATTAATGATCAAATTATTTTACCAAACTATACCTCTAACATTTCTTTTAGTGCCTATGCAGACAATGGTGCTGCTTCATTTGTTGTTGACCAAAGCACAGACCAAACCGAGGCACCTATTAATAGGTTTGGAGAAAACACTTGGAACCATTTTGATAAAACAATGTAAAAAAAAAAGTGTTTAGAATTTAATGTTTACTTATCTTACAGACAGCAATTTCATACTATCTTTTTGAATGCACACTAATATAACTAGTTGTACAGTTTTTTCTTATGCCTTTGTATTATCATTTCAATCTTCTACATAGTATTTCTTCTGCCTCTGTAATGTATTAGCTTTTGTTCTATATATAGTTCTTTTATATAAACTTTGTATATAGTTTTGCCTCTACTCAAACGCCACCGCCAAAGCAAAGCGAAGCTCGTTGCTAGTGATATTTAATAGTGCATTTGTGGTACTTACAAGGCTTTCTAATGTTTCACATTTTTATGAAGTTGCCTGGCTTCACAGAGACCATACTAATGCAAAGAATCCTCCAGTGTCTTACATATTGCAGGAGGATACACGAGAAATTCAAAAGGAGATCTTATGTAATTAATGCTATCATTTATCACAATTTTTTGTATCTTAATTAAATAGATTGGCTTTATTAGAAGGATCAAAATTTAAGTTTTTATTCTAATGTTTCAGTTTATTTCAATTAAATATTGCTTGTTGTGATTTTCTTTTGTTGAACATTCAAAGAAGCATCTCAAATAAACAGAAACAATTATGTTTTCAGGAACTAAACTTTTTCAACGGTAGTTTCATGAAAAAAATATGTCTAAATATAATATAATATAACTGAATCAATTAAACATTTTCAAGGGCATTTTGTTCCAGCATTTCCATAAGTCTCCCTATAAAATAATATAAACAGATATACCAAAACATTTCCAAGGGCAATGTGCTCCACCATTTCCATGAGCCTCACAATAAAAAAATATAAACATACCTACCACAACATTTCCAACGGTAGTCTCATGGAAATAATATGTCTCACTTCTTCCATATTATTTCCATGCGCTGGGGGTTAGCTATTTCCATGGGATCTCAATAAAATATAGTATTAGGTTTGCAAAACTATTTCCAATGGCGGGTATGAACCATTTCCAAGGGCAGATGCTAGGCATTTCCATGAGTTGCTATTTCCATAGGACTACCGTTGGAAATAGGTAAATGTGTCAGCAAACCCGATTCTATTTCCAAGGGCCTTCCTACCCTTGGAAATATGGTATGCTACTCTTGGAAAAAGTTGAAATTCTAGTAGTGAGAACCTGATATTACAATTAATTTCGCAATATTCAAAATTCCTAAGAAAAGCGATAATTGTATGGTAACATGTCTTTGTTTGACAAGCCTCTGAATGTGTGCAGTAGATCATTTTTATGAATAGAATGCCAATTAATTTTCCATATTAAGTTACTGTCCAATGCAATCAACCCAATTTTATTTGGATTTTTTATCTTGTCAACCGGGTTTTATTTGACTCAAATTTCAATGGATTTTTATTTTTTTGCCGGTTAACGTCTCAGTCAAATTCATTTAAGTTGCACATAAACTTGTATTTTTAATAATTGCATTCTGACAGTAAGGACCTGCCATGCATGGTTGTAGCTCAGATTTGAAAGCTTGTCTTCAGCTTCCCAACCAAGCATAGTCCAACGTAATACATATTTTGTGAGAAGAAATTGACCAGTAATATGCTCGTGTCATGAAATTTTCAATTTGCGTTGCTCGTTGAAACTTGTAGTACGGTGATATCAATCAGTTATGAACATATAAAAGAAGAAAAAAAAAGGAGGGAGTACAAACAAAGAAAAATGGATTCAATATGACATTGTTGGAAGCTGAAACTTTGAATTGAATGTGATCGATCATCAAAGATGATTGTGTGGTAACATGTCATTGTCTCACCAAGTTGTGCCCAAGTCTTAATTAACTTGGTGAGTTTGGCATGTTAGATGTTACTCCAATAGAAGACCAAGCTCATGGCCTTGTCCCATGCAACCTATCATATATTCATAAGGACAGCTCCACTTGCTTTTATATATACATATCATTTCTAAGTCTATATAATCATATGAGACCGAAGTTCTCTTCCATCATTACTCGGATATACATTACCCATTATACACATTACGACTAGAAATCCAAAAAAATGGTTAGTCCTAAAAAGCTGGTGCAAATGGCAAAGAAGTGGCAGATAATGACTGTATTAGGAAGAAGAAGGCTCACATTAGAGAGAAAGCTTTCCCACCGTAACACCGATCAATGCACTAGCTCTCGGGCCGAAAAAGGGCATTTTGTGGTGTACACCATTGATGGCAAACGGTTCATAATCCCATTAGACTACCTCAACTCTAGAATCTTTATGCAGCTTTTCAATTTGTCTGAAGAGGAGTTTGGGTTCACAGTTGATGGGCCGATAACATTGCCTTGTGAAGCATTGTTCATGGACTATGCAATGGACTTGTTAAGGAGAGGTGTGTCAGAGGAAGTGGAGAGAGCTCTTCTAGGCTCTGTTTTGCTGCCTTGCCACCATGCTTGCTCTATGCAAAGCAATTTAGGAATAGTTAGTCAGCAAGTGGTGGTGTGTGGCTTTTGAAAAATAGATAGGAAGGTATTTGCTTGTTCATATCAATTGCTATAGAAGTCTCAAATTTTAAGAGATATGTGTAATATATTATTTCTATGATTTACAATTTTACTGAAAATTTGAATGATTTGTTGGATATTTCCCCACTAGCTTCCTTTGTAACTGTTTCCAACTTTCTAACATACATACATTACCAACTCCGATTCAAATTCAGGAAACCATTATTTGAAAATGGTCTGATATAGCAATAGAGAATGTTGGCTTACTGTTACTGATCCGCTTCTTTTATATATCATCTCCATAAGCTGTGTATTTAGTATTTAGTGCCCCATATAATTAAATAAATTAATTTTGTTTGGTTAGCCACATCAGACTAAAAAGAAAGGCTAATAGTATAATACATATCAAGAAGGGTGTAAACTAAATGAAACATAAGAATTTAAAATTTGTAGATATTTCTATACATTTTAAAATAAAATGTGTATCAAAAATTAAATTGTCTGATTTGGAAGACGTCTCATCAAATAATTTAATTTTTTTTTTTAAATTTAATTTAATTTTACTGTAAATATTGATGGATGACCAGTTAAATTCCAAACTATTCCATTTTAATACATGTTCTATCTAAATGATAAAGAAATTCATTGCAATTTCTATTAAAATTTCAATAGTATTTTTTTAATATCAAATCAATTTATTATGAAGGTTGGTTTATGCTAGAGTTAACTTTTAATTACATATGCATGTTCTTCATGTATCCTGTTTATAAAAAAAATATGACAATCATACATGAGATCGAAGTAACTTGAAGTTTCATCAATTGTCCAAAATAATTAAACTTTATATAATTTCAATTATACATATTCAATGACAATATCTATAAATGATCTCACTTTTTAATTTTTAATTTAATTTAAGTTTATTATATGCCAAGATTTTACTCCTTTAAATTATTTTCCGAACCCTGTAGAAAAACATTACCGACGAAGATCTTTTTTTAGTGTTAAAAAATATTTACTCTGCAATTTGAAATAAATCATAAAATTCATAAAATAGTTACCCCAAAAAAATATAACTGCAAACTTTTTAGGTAGAGACAATTCACAAGTTTATAGCATATAAATAAATTTATTTTAGAGAAAAGTTATTGTCCTCTGACTTAATCCCCCAATTTTTTTTCCCTTTCAAGACTTACATGCCTTTTTTTTGGTCGTTTGTACTTTCTTTTTCTCATCATCCGCCCGTCTCTTTAAAATTTTTCTTTTTTTGCTTTGTTCAATATCACTCATAATTCTGAAAGTTCACAAAAATACACTTTAGCTTTTTTTTGTTTTAACTCTCCCAAAATTCGCCATTTAAGCTCTTGAGTTGTCAGTGATTTCGGATCTGATTTCAATGATAAAGTTGTAAGTGAGTCAAACTATGAGTTTAACTATTGGGAGCCACAAGTGGTGTGACAGATATACATAATTAAATTCCTGCATGTCATAATAGAAGACAAGCCAAAATCTCAGAACATGAGGTTGTCGAAGACAATTAATATCCTTTAGAGAATTGAAAATATGCATGTACTCTCCTGTTTTTTATAAGAAAAGCAGGGTCCTGCTTTTCTAATCCCAACCATTCAAAAAATTTCATTTACGTATCTCGATAAAAAAAACTTTTTCATGCACAAATTTCAACGAATTTGAATGGTTGAGATCGGAAAAGCAGGATCCTGTTTTTCTCTAAGAAAAACAGCAGAGTCTGATTCGGTTTTGGATTGTATCTTGTACAGAAAACAAAGCAAACAAATCTTAAAGACGAACTAATATATTCTGCTCTACATTAATGTCAATATAAACCCCACCAATCAAAAAATGCCCATATCCCACTGCCAGAGAGCTCATGGCTTTGTCCCTTGCCCACCTGTCAAAGACATTCTAGTACATCTAAATTATAAAATATTTCATCTATTTTATTTGATATCCTTTCAAACATCTGTGAGAGGTAGGGATGGCAATGGACCGAGCCCACAGGTATTTTACTAAACCCATGCCTGGCCCGCATGTTAAAAATTGACGGCCCACCTACCCGACCCAAACTGATGGGCTGGAAAATTTATGCCCGGCCCACCCATGGGCCTTTCCCCTAAGCCCATGCCTGCCCGGCCTTGCCTGTCTTTGCCCGTGGGCCTTCCTAGCCCGTCCATACCCAGTGGCCCATTCATACCAATCACACCAAATTAAACAGCACATCAAACATAATTAACAATTGACATAATTACACGGTGCACATCAAACAACAAATAATTAACATATTGCATAGTTTCACAATCACATAATTTATAGTTTAACAAACTATAAATATATAGCAAAGTTTATAGTTTAACAAACTAATTAACAACAAACAATAAGTCCAATGGGTTGCCTGTGGGCTTTTGTTTAAGCCCAGGCCTGGCCCGGCCCGGCCTTACCTGGCCCATCACAGCACCGGGCCGACCGGGTAAAGGGCGGGCTAGACGGGTTTGACTGGGCCTCCAGGCCAAATGGGCTTTTTTGCCATCCCTAGTGAAAGAAGAGGCAATGAGGAAAGACAGAGAGAAATGTATTATTTGGCCCATTTCGAGAGAAGATGGGAGGTTGGGATTTGGCTTTTGGAGAGAAGAGGCAGGAGGTTTGACGCTCCCAGAACTCAATAGGTTTGGCTTTTGTATTGACCGTACAATTCGAAATTTTAAAAATAATTTTAAAAAAATGTTGAAAAAGATCAATTCAGTACGTATAACACAAATATCATTTGATAACTCTGTTGCTATTTTCGAAAGTTATTAAAAAAGAATAGACAACTGGTTTGCTTTAGCCTTATACAAAATATAACAAAATATCAAGCCCGCTTGTTGCACGGGTATTAGATTATTCGAGACTGTGTACCTGGGCGGATCTATTTAGATCCGATTAATCAAAACTCAGAAACTAAAATCTTTAATTTCCAACTCTGTATGTGTAAAACAAACAAAAATAGTACCTACGAATTTTTTTATGAGTAGTTAATTTGGTGGAATTCCTACTCATTCAAACAGTTGTTGATAAAAAAATACTTCTAATGGGCCGGGCCCAATTGTTGTTTTCAACTCAGACACAGTGTCCAACGTTAATTACATAATTTGTGAGAAGAAATTGACCAGTAATATGCTCGTGTCATGAAATTTTCAATTTGCGTTGCTCGTTGGAACTTTTAATGCGGTGATATCGATGGCAAATACAATCAAGAGCAAATACATGATACTTGTCTACTTTTCTTTAAAGGTTGCAAGGCAAAAACACAACCAACAATTCCACTTTATGAACATTTATAAGAAGGAAAAAAAAAGGAGGGAGTAACATTTAAAGAAAGATGGATTAAAAATGACATTGTTGGAAGCTGAAACTTTGAATTGAATGTGATCGATCATCAAAGATGATTGTGTGGTAACATGTCATTGTCTCACCAAGTTGTGCCCAAGTCTTAATTAACTTGGTGAGTTTGGCATCTTTGATGTTACTCCAATAGAAGACCAAGCTCATGGCCTAGTCCCATGCAACCTGTCATATATTCATAAGGACAGCTCCACTTGCTTTTATACATATCATTTCTAAGCCTATATAATCAGATGACACCGAAGTTCTCTTCCATCATTACTCGGATATACATTACCCATTATACACATTACGACTAGAAATCCAAAAACATGGTTAGTCCCAAGAAGCTGGTGCAAATGGCAAAGAAGTGGCAGAGAATGACTGTATTAGGAAGAAGAAGGCTCACATTGGAGGGAAAGCTTTCCCACCGTAACACCGATCAATGCACTAGCTCCCAAGCTGAAAAAGGGCATTTTGTGGTGTACACCATTGATGGGAAACGGTTCATGATTCCATTAGACTACCTCAACTCTAGAATCTTTATGCAGCTTTTCAATTTGTCTGAAGAGGAGTTTGGGTTCACAGTTGATGGGCCGATAACATTGCCTTGTGAAGCATTGTTCATGGACTATGCAATGGACTTGTTAAGGAGAGGTGTGTCAGAGGAAGTGGAGAGAGCTCTTCTAGGCTCTGTTTTGCTGCCTTGCCACCATGCTTGCTCTATGCAAAGCAATTTAGGAATAGTTAGTCAGCAAGTGGTGGTGTGTGGCTTTTGAAAAATAGATAGGAAGGTGTTTGCTTGTTCATATCAATTGCTGTAGAAGTCTCAAATTTTAAGAGATATGTGTAATCTATTATTTCTATGATTTACAATTTTACTGAAAATTTGAATGATTTGTTGGATATTTCCCCACTAGCTTCCTTTGTAACTGTTTCCAACTTTCTAACATACATACATTACCAACTCCGATTCAAATTCAGGAAACCATTATTTGAAAATGGTCTGATATAGCAATAGAGAATGTTGGCTTACTGTTACTCATGATCCGCTTCTTTTATATATCATCTCCATAAGCTGTGTATTTAGTATTTAGTGCCCCGTATAATTAAATAAATTAATTTTGAGAACTAGTCTTTGGTCTAGTGGCAAAGGCACATGGTCTCTATATGAGAGATCATGAGTTCGAAACCCAGATGGGAGAAATCCTTTGTTATAATAACAAAGGTATTAAATAGTTGGGTGGCTTGACCTCCAACTTTACTCAAAAAAAAATTAATAATTTTGTTTGGTTAGCCAGATCAGACTAAAAAGAAAGGATAATAGTATAATACATATCAAGAAGGGTGTAAACTAAATGAAACATAAGAATTTAAAATTTGTAGATATTTCTATACATTTTAAAATAAAATGTGTATCAAAAATTAAATTGTCTGATTTGGAAGACGTCTCATCAAATAATTTAAATTTTTTTAAAAAATTGAATTTAATTTTACTGTAAATATTGATGGATGACCAGTTAAATTCCAAACTATTCCATTTAATACATGTTCTATCTAAATGATGAAGAAATTCATTGCAATTTCTATTAAAAATTCAATAGTATTTTTTTAATATCAAATCAATTTATTATGAAGGTTGGTTTATGATAGAGTTAACTTTTAATTATATATGCATGTTCTTCATGTATCCTGTTTATAAAAAAAAATATGACAATCATACATGAGATCGAAGTAACTTGAAGTTTCATCAATTGTCCAAAATAATTAAACTTTATATAATTTCAATTATACATATTCAATGACAATATCTATATATGATCTCACTTTTTAATTTTTAATTTAATTTAAGTTTATTATATGCCAAAATTTTACTCCTTTAAATTATTTTTCCGAACCCTGTAGAAAAACATTACCGACGAAGATCTTTTTTTAGTGTTAAAAAATATTTACTCTGCAATTTGAAATAAATCATAAAATTCATAAAATAGTTACCCTAAAAAAAAATATCTGCAAACATTTTAGGTAGAGACTATTTACAAGTTTATAGCAAATCAATAAATTTATTTTAGAGAAAAGTTATTGTCCTCTGACTTAATCCCCCAATTTTTTCCCTTTGAATACTTGCATGCCTTCTTTTTTTGGTCGTTTGTACTTTGTTTTTCTCATCATCCGCCCGTCTCTTTAAAAAATTTCGTTTTTCCTTTGTTCAATATCACTCATAATTCTGAAAGTTAAAAAAAATACTATTTAAGTTTTGAAGGAGATGGATTATGATGAAATTTGTATTGAGAATTCTAATTTACAAGTTCTCTATACATGTATACATATAGCCTATACTGTGCTACTAGCCGTTGGCTGTTTTCCTTAATAAGAGATTGATTGATCTCTTGCCTAATTACATCCAAAATATAAGCTAGGTACCAATTACAGATATACAGCTGTATTTTGCTATGCTAGCTTATTTGTTGCCTATTTACAACCAATGATGACTCTTCTGAGGTTGTATTATTTTCTCCAACACTCCCCCTCAAGTGGGGTTCGAATAAATTGATTGAACCCAACTTGTTGAGTATGTTTAGATGACTAGTCTTGTTGAGTGCCTTTGTGAAAATATCTGCCAGTTGCTCTTTGCTTCTGACAAACGGAGTTTCTATTTCTCCATACTGCACTTTTTCTCTAACAAAGTGGCAGTCCACCTCTATATGTTTTGACCTTTCATGGAAGACCGGATTGGATGCAATATGTCGTGCGGCTTGATTATCACAGTACATTTGCATGGTTTTTGCGTGTTCTATCTTCATGTCACCGAGTAGTTGTTTAATCCAGATAAGCTCACTTGCTGTGGATGCCATGGCTCGATATTTTGCTTCTGCACTTGAACGAGCGACAACATTCTGCTTCTTGCTTTTCCAAGTCACCAAGTTGCCACCTACAAAGGTACAAAAGCTAGTGGTTGATTTTCTGTCACAGCTCCCGGCCCAATCTACATCAGAAAAACCAACCACATCATTAGAACCATTTTTTTTCATCCAAATCCCTTGACCTGGAGTGCATTTGAGGTATCTAAGTATTCTATCAATTGCACTCAAGTGACTGGTACGCGAAGCATGCATAAATTGGCTTACCATACTAACTGCAAATGAGATATCAGGTCTGGTAACTGTAAGATATATTAGTTTTCCCACCAGCCTTTGATATTGTCCTATGTCAGATAGTAATTCACCATCTTCTAATCCCAGTTTAGTGTTTGTTTCCATTGGGGTATTGGCTGGTTTAGCTCCTAGTTTACCAGTCTCTTTTAACAGGTCAAGTACATATTTTCTTTGAGATAGAAATAATTCTTTACTTGAGTGAGCTATTTCTATTCCAAGAAAATATGAAAGTTGTCCAAGGTCCTTGATATCAAATTCTTTTTTTAAATATTGTTTTACCCTTGTAATTTCCTCATTGTTATTTCCAGTAATAATAATATCATCTACATAAACTAGAATAATAGTAGTGATGTTTTATGAACATAGAAGAATCTGCTGTACTTTTGATAAATTTAATTTTTAAAAAGAGAAAAGCTTAGTTTGGCATACCATGCTCTTGGAGATTGTTTGAGACCATAGATCGCCTTCTGTAATTTACATACTAGTGATGGGTCTGACTCATTTTTGTGTCCTGGAGGAAGAGTCATATAGACTTCTTCTTCCAAATTTCCTTGAAGGAATGCATTTTTGACATCCATTTGAAACAAGTTCCATCCTAAATTGGTGGCTACCGATAGTAGAATTCTAACTGTATTCATTTTTGCTACCGGTGCAAAGGTCTCTTGGTAGTCAACACCATAAGTTTGAGTAAACCCTTTGGCTACTAACCTAGCTTTGTACCTTTCAATAGTACCATCATAATTGTATTTGATCTTGTATACCCATTTGCACCCTACGGGTTTCTTATTTTTTGGTAAGGTAATTATATCCCATGTGTTATTTTTCTCTAAGGCTTGAAGTTCTTCTTCCATAGCTTTCTTCCAAATGGGACTTTGATTTGCTTCGCCAAAGGTGGTAGGTTCAATTTGGTTTGTAATGTTACCCAAGTAGGCCCGGTATTCTGGTGAAACCTTTGTATAAGAGAGATAATCTTGAATTGGGTACATCACCTGATGGGATACATAATCCCTTAACTTGACAGAAGGTTGAGTTTGTCGTGTAGATCTTCGCAAGGCAATTTCTTCTTGAGTTGATTCTCCACTTGACTCAGGTTCTCCCCCTGAAGGAATTGCATGTGATTCACCATGTTGAAGAATTTCAGTGGTGTCACCAAGCTGAGGAATAGTAGTTGTTTCATCACCTTGATCTTCATGCATAACCTGTACTTTATTTAATTCTTCTGGAAAAACAAAGTTAGTTGGAGGTAACAGAATTGGTTGACTTGGTGGATGTATTTGCTCATTTGTCTGATAATAGGGTTTATTTTCAAAAAAAGACACATCTCTTGAAAAGTAAACTTTAAAATTTTTTGGATCATAGCACTTATATCCATTTTTTTCATAAGAATATCCTAAAAAAATAGTTTTTACAGAATTTTTGTCTAACTTGTCATGTCGTTTAATATGTACAAAGCAAGTGCATCCAAAAACTCGAATATGGTCAAGATCAATTTTTCTACCTTTGAGAATTTCTAGAGGACTCGTGTTTTTTAATCTTGCACTTGGTAACCTATTTATAAGATAGGTGGCTGTTAACACTGCATCTGACCAATATATTTTTGGAACATTATTTTGAAAAAGGAGTGATCTAGTGACTTCAAGAAGATGACGATTTTTTCTTTCTGAAACACCATTTTGTTCAGGGGTATTAATGCATGTGGTTTGATGCAGGATTCCTTTTGACTTAAAGAACTCTAGAAATGTTTTGTTGACATATTCTGTCCCATTATCTGATCTAAAAATCTTAATTTTCGCATTAAATTGATTTTCGACAAAATTGAAAAACTCTTTGAAACATGAAAAAACTTCATTTTTTTCTTTTAAAAGATAAACCCAAGTAGTACGAGAGAAATCATCTATAAATGTGACAAAATATTTAAAATGGTTATAAGAGTCAACCGGGGCTGGACCCCACACATCAGAATGAATTAATTCAAAACATTTTTCTGACATATTAGTGGATGAAGAAAATGGTAATCTAGTTTGTTTCGAAAATCTACACACATCACAATTTTTTGAATCTAGATTGTAGCAAAAAAGTTTATTTAAAACTTGATCAAATGGATGACCAAATCGCCAATGTAGTAATTTGTCACGATCTACTGAATTTGATGACACAAGACATTTATTGTTGTTTTCTTCAAGGTAATAAAGACCATTTTTCAAACTTCCCTCACCAATTGTATTTCCAGATTCTCGATCTTGAAATGTCACTCTATTTGGTGAGAATATGACATTGCAATTCAGTTCTTGGGTTATTTTACTAACCGATAATAAGTTCGAGTTAAAATCTGGTAAATACAAAATATCCTTCACATCTTTTGTAAGAAATTTTGTTGTACCAAAACCATTAATCTGGACCTTATCTCCATTTGCGACAATTACATGTTGAGGGTCTTTAATTTTTGTAATATTTTTTAATTTATTTTGGTCCCATATCATATGGTCAGTGGCACCTGAGTCAACAATCCATTTACTTGCGTTGTGACACAAATTTGCAAATTTAAAATTGTTATTAGTTTTGTAAGAATTAAAAGTGGATGTAGAATGTACAAAACCTGAGGTTTGCTGCTGTAGCAAACTATTTATTTGCGTTAATATTTTGATCAGCTGTATTGTTTGAGCCACAGAGAATCCAGCGGGATCCAAATTTGTATCTGACTGAGCCAAGTCGAATCCAGCCCCTTCATTTTGATTTGTGTCTGATCCCTTTCCAGACTCCTCCTCTTCCATTCTTGCGCTGCCATGGTTGGCTCCTCTTTCTCCCTTATCGCGGGCCAGCCGAAGATGAGGGTGGAGGTTTCCGCAACTGTTGCGGTTGTGCCCTGCTCTCTTGCAGTGGTCGCACCTCTCAGTGATAGGGGCTCCCCTTATTTTGGCCGCATCTCTAGGGTTTGAGATTGAGTGTTGCGGCTTGAAAGCCTGATTGTTCTCGAAGCTCTCTGATTGTTGCGGATTCACGGGGGCTCGTCTAGACTTCTCTTCTTGGATTCTTGCCACCATATCTAGACTTCTCTTCTTGGATTCTTGCCACCATATCTAGACTTCACTCAAGAGCTTCAGATAAGTGATAGAGTTTATATTTTTTGATAAATGACTTCTTAGTATTATGATGTGGCCTTTTTTGTTGCTAGTACAAGTTTTACTCTATTTTTCCTTTTGAAAACCTGATTGCTGGTTGCTGATTTTTTTTTTTTTTTTTTTGTGTTACAGAATCCTAAGGCTTGAAAACTGATTTATTTTTGTGGGGTAAAATTGATAAGAACAGATGCTACTTGATTGTGTGTTATTTTTTTTATTTTTTATTGACCCTTTACTGATACTGGCACGGGTATCAGTTCAGATCTGAACTGAGCTTTTCTGGTAAAAAAAGTTTTCCTGGTACAAAGATTTCCTAGTACAGTGAGTTTGTTGGTTTTGAATAAAATGTTTTTGGTATGTGCAAATGAAGAAAACGATTTTTTTTTTTTGCTGATTTTTGGTTAAAGAGAAAAAAAAAAAAGGAGGAAAGAAAAAAAACTGAAAGAAGAACTGATTGAATCTGGGGTTCTTTTGGCTCTGTCGGCTCTAGACCCTCGTGTTTGCTTGTTGCTTGAATCTGGCTCTATCGGCTCTCGACTCTTTATTTGCTTGTTGAATTTTTGATGATGCTGCAGTTCTCGTTAGCTGCAGTCTGGTTGTTGATTTGCGGAATTGAGTCAGGATTTTAATCCCGCTCTGATACCATATTAAGTTTTGAAGGAGATGGATTATGATGAAATTTGTATTGAGAATTCTAATTTACAAGTTCTCTATACATGTATACATATAGCCTATACTGTGCTACTAGCCGTTGGCTGTTTTCCTTAATAAGAGATTGATTGATCTCTTGTCTAATTACATCCAAAATATAAGCTAGGTACCAATTACAGATATACAGCTGTATTTTGCTATGCTAGCTTATTTGTTGTCTATTTACAACCAATGATGACTCTTCTGAGGTTGTATTATTTTCTCCAACAAATACACTCTAGCTTTTTTAGTTTGATTAGCTCTCCCAAAATTCGGATCAGATTTCAATGATAAAGTTGTCAGTGAGTCAAACTATGAGTTTAACTTTGGGAGGCACAAGTGGTGTGACAGATATACATAATTAAATTCCTGCATGTCATAATAGAAGACAAGCCAAAATCTCAGAACATGTAGTTGTCGAAGACAATTAATATCCTTTAGAGAATTGAAGATATGCATGGTACGTCTTATATCAATATTGTCTCACAAGTTGTCGTACAAGTTTTTAAGTCCTGGTTTTGGATTGTATCTTGTACAGAAAACAAAGCAAACATATCTTAAAGCCAAACTAATATATTGTACTCTACATTAATGTCAATATAAACCCCACCAATCCAAAAATGCCCATATCCCACTGCCAGAGAGCTCATGGCTTTATCCCTTTCCAACCTGTCATATAACCACAAGGAAAGCTCCACTTGCTTTTAGGCTTATCACTTCTAAGGCTATATAATCATATGAGAGCACAGTTCTCTTTCATCATTACTCGGATATACATTACCCATTTTACACATTACAACTAGAAATCTAAAAACATGGTTAGTCCCAAGAAGCTGGTGCAAATGGCAAAGAAGTGGCAGCGAATGGCTGTGTTAGGAAGAAGAAGGCTCACATTTGAGAGAAAGGTTTCCCACCGTAACACCGACCAATGCACTAGCTCTCGGGCCGAAAAAGGACATTTTGTGGTGTACACCATTGACGGGAAACGGTTCATGATTCCATTAGACTACCTCAACTCTAGAATCTTTATGCAGCTTTTCAATTTGTCTGAAGAGGAGTTTGGGTTCACAGTTGATGGGCCGATAACATTGCCTTGTGAAGCATTGTTCATGGACTATGCAATGGACTTGTTAAAGAGAGGTGTGTCAGAGGAGGTGGAGAGAGCTCTTCTGGGCTCTGTTTTGCTGCCTTGCCACCATGCTTGCTCTGTGCAAAGTAATTTAGGAATAGTTAGTCAGCAAGTGGTGGTGTCTGGCTTTTGAGAAATAGATAAGAGGGTGTTTGCTTGTTCATATTAATTGCTATAGAAGTCTCAAATTTTAAGAGATGCGTAATCTATTATTAAACTTTGAATGTTGTCATGGATCTTTTCCCACTAGTTTCCATTGCAACTTTTAAGTACTGACATTTACCAATTCGGATTCAAATTCAGGAAACCAAGATTTAGAACTGGTCTGATATAGATAAGGTTCGCTTGGAGACTATTTCAAGATTTACACAACTTATCATATTACTATTCCAACATCAACTTACCAATTAATTAAACAGCATTATTAGAACGATAACGGAGTAGGTCCGATGCCCATCCGACCTACTTTTAAATTTAACTAGCCCCTGACCTTCCGATCCATCTCAAGATCTGTGCACACGAAAATCAAAGCAAATGCTTCCGAAATTTAAAACATTACACACAAATTTTAAAGCATATTGAAATTTAAATTATTATTTTAAATAACATTATTCTCAAGTCTATTAGAACTCCTCCGAATTGAACTCATCTAACACTATTCTAAATTATTATTTTAAATAACATTATTCAAGCACTTTTTTGTATTTTTTTTGTCAAACCACTAAAGAAATTGAAATTAACAGTAGACCATCTATTTTTATTTCCTTTATAGTGAGTGGCGCGTTTAGAGAAAAAGATCCGTTTATTTGTACAAGAATTTTTCACTTGTGATATTATAATATGAGTAAAGATTTTGTCCCCCTCCTTTTAGTCCCCTAAATGTCCTCCTAACTAACTTATCCATAAAAAAGTACAATGGGGACCACTAACTAACTAAGAGAAACATTAATTACTTGAGGGACCACTTAAATTTGAAAAAAATTACAACTGGTGTGCACATGTATAAACACTTATGCGTGCAAGTATTCCTATATAATATATCAAGTATTCATACCTAAGATATTAAGTATTTAAATAAAAAACTGGACATAAATTTTTTTTTTCCATAGTCACACACCCATCTTTTACATGTTTTTAGAAGTGGGTTTTTTTTCTTCGTTTAATCTAATCAATATTTCTAATGATCCGCGAGGAATTTTGCAAATCTAAAACCACGAATATTTTCTACGTAATTTTCTCTTTCAAATGAGATCCATGATGAAGTACTTTCGGGTTCTTCGTCGTTCAAGTACTCATACCTCGACATGTAAGTATTCATACCTCGTCGAGCAAGTATTCATACCTTGTAGTGTGAATACTTTCAATCTTATAGTGTAAATACTTACATTATATTTGCACAGATATTAAAGATCTCATGCATTACCTGAGTGGTCCGGATTATGATCGGACGGTCTGTATCTAAACACAAACGGTGTGTTCATGCAGAGAATACTGAATTGATTCACACGAATCTCAAGAAAATTTTGATCTGTATAATTGCTGGACTATAATATTTTCAATTCATACTTCAAGCATAAAATACATTCATACTTTAGTTATAGGTATGAATACTTTCTCTAGTACCTATCAATACATTTAAGCACCAAATAGATTAACTGATTTATCACCATAACAATTCACACTTCAATGCGTAAGTATGAATACTTAAAATTTTAGATATTAATATTTTTACTAAAACTTCAATGTTTAGGTATGAATACTTGATGTTAATATTTTTATTAGAAATACTTGATATCTTAGGTATGAATACATGATATATTATATATTAATACTTGCATGCATATGCATTCGTACTTGTGCATCGTATAAGTATGAATACTTTCCTCAGTATATATCAATACGTTCAAGCATCAAACAAATTAACTAATTAAAGTTATTTTACAACATAACAATTCACACTTCAATGTATAAGTATGAATACTTGATGTTAATATTTTTATTAAAAATACTTGATATCTTATATATTAATAATTGCGTGCATAGGCATTCGTACTTGTGCACAGTTTTTTTAGAAATATATTTTGTATTTTAGGTATGAATACTTGCATTACGAGATGTAAATACTTGCTCGACGAGGTGTAAATCATTTAGGAATTTCTCAGGAATATTTTACAACATAAAAATTCACACTTCAATGCGTAAGTATGAATATTTTAATGTTCTAGTATGAATATTTTATATGTTTTAGTATGAATACTTTGTAGTTTGAATATTTTATAGTAACTTTGTAGTTTGAATATGTTATATGTTGAATATTTGCTGATAAGTATATGTATACATGTAATGTTTTAGTGTGAATATTTACATATTTTAGTATGAATACTTTGTAATTTGTATATTTACTAATAATGATACGTTCAAAGTTATAGAATGAGTACTTTATATATTTTTAGTATGAATACTTTCTAAATTTAGTATGAATACTTGTATGTCGAGGTATGAGTACTTGAACAATAAAGAATCCGAAAGTACTTCATCATGGATCTCATTTGAAAGAGAAAATTACGTAGAAAATGTTCGTGGTTTTAGATTTACAAAATTCCTCATAGATTGTTAGAAATATTGACGAGATTAAACGGAAAAAAAAAACCCACTTCTAAAAATGTGTAAATGATGGATGTGTGACTAGAGAGAAAAGAAAGTTGATGTCCAGTTTTTTGTTTAAATACTTGATGTCTTAGGTATGAATACTTGATATATTATCTAAGAATACTTGCATGCATAAGTGTTCATACATGTTCACGCTAGTTGTAAATTTTTTCAAATTTAAGTGGTCTTCAAAGTAGTTATTGTTTATCCAAGTTAGTTAGTGGTCCCCATCATACTTTATGGATAAGTTAGTTAGGGGGACATTTAGGGGATAGAATGGGGGGACTATTAGTCACTCCCTATTAATATTTCGTTGTACATGCATACTAGTAATTTTTCTATCATACTCCAAGATTTTTTTATTTCCTTTTTTATATTTTTTTATATTTTTTCTGTTTTTCTCATCAATATTCTGTAAATTACAAACAAAACATTTAATGATACTCAACATTCTACTACAGAAAATCATTGCTATAATGTATGGCGAGCTACATTATATATACACCGGGCAGAACAACCGGGAACGAGAAGAAATATCATTGGATTCGATTAATGTTTTTGCTCTACTCAGGATCCACAAATTAATTATTCTGAAAGTAATGTAATGTATCCCCATTCAACGTCTTGTTGGTTTATATTTAGATGTACTTTCTTGATTTTTATTAGAGGCTTCAATTGAGGAAATGAATCTGCTGGGATCCAAAGTTTAGGAATAGTAATTCTAAAATTTCTGTTTTTTCAAATCCAGTCATCCAACATTTTCTGTGCACGTATCTCGAAACAGTTGATTTTTCTATGCAGAAATCTCAAAACAATTCAACAGTTAGATTTAGATAAACAGAAATTTTAGAGTACTGTCTACAAGTGAAGGATCGCAGCAGATTTGGATCCTTCAACCGAGGTAGTATGTACCGGTTTCTCTTTTAGTCTCCTCCAATGACTTACAAAAATTAATTTGTATTTTTCTCGATAGAAACATATATAAAATACAGCTACATATGAGGCATTTGCCAGCAATATATATACTAGCGTGCAAATATCTTGGTCGACGTCAATTTAATTTATACACCAAGTTTGAGAAGAAAATGCTCTTAGCATGCATGACTGCTAAATTAAGTAGGTAAGATGCACATATATAGTTTCTCCTCAATCCTCATCTCATTTCACGGGTTGTTTTATCATGCAATTTTGTCTGGTAACTAAATGCTTTAATTACCTAGTTGATTTTTTTTTCCATTTTTAAACTGTGTCTGTCTTGTTTCAATAAATATTATTATCACTTGCATTAATGATTTAAACTATATATTCATTTTATTCTAATTAACAAATTAATTATGCAGCACCACCTTCTAGAAAGTACTGAACATTATTATGTTTAAATAAGTGATTAAAATTATTATTTCAACAGTACAAACAATGAATTTTACTTGAAAAAGACAGTACTCATTACATATATATGTACTCTACTTGAAAAAAATTACAAAGGACAAAAATAAATGAGTTGAATATTTTGCTCTACTCAATATCTAACAGCATCCACAAATTAAAATTTTTAAACAAATTACGATGAAGCATAGTTAAAAATATTCTTTAAGCATAGTATCAATTAATCGGGATGAGGCTGTCATCTCTCCATTCAAAAATTACGATCACCGCTTGACTTGATACTAATTAAATTCAAAAATTATAAATTTTGCATGTAAATGCACAACTAATGAAGTAGATCGGTTTGAACAGTTTAAATCTATCATTTGAAGTCAATTCAATAGATTTTGAAATAGGTATTATATATATATATATAGAGGAGGGATCAAGTTACCCCTTTTTTTTTGACACATTTTGACACTTATCATTTTCAAAGTCCAAATAGTTGATCCAAACCGTTCAACATTATTGATATACTAAAATGTGCTTGGAGATCAAATTTTGCATTTTTTTGAATTTTTTTACTATTTATTAATATGGTTACAAAATCGTTGTTTTCGGACCATTGAAAAACAACGATTTTGTAACCATCTTAATAAATAGTAAACAAATTCAAAAAAATGTAAAATTTGATCTCCAAGCATATTTTAGTATATCAATCATGTTGAACGGTTTGGATCGACTATTTGGATTTTGAAATCACAAAATTAACCTATAAAAAAAACAATGTCATGATGTGTCAAAAAAAATGGTGTAATTGAATCCCTCCTCATATATATATACTGAAATAAAACTGATGTCATACTAGCTGGATTCGCTAATAAAATGTCCAAGACATATAAAGGAATTCAACTAAAAAATACTTCTTGTTTTTCCTCATTGAAGTATACGTACGTACAATTAATGCAGCAATAAAAGACAACTTAATTTGACTCTCGGCAATAAAATCCAATATTTATATTTTCCAAAATAGTTATAAGTTTATTTTTTTAAAAGAGAAATAATAATTGGAACTGATAATTAAAATGATTCAAATCTAAAGTAAATCCTTGAATTTTGAAGAAAAGTCAGGACTAATTAAGGGCAGCTTTTCTTAAAGGTCGATTAATTGGAGATAATATAATTTGTGCTCATGAAATTTTACATCAAGTTCGTTTGTCTAAGCAAAAGAGTATTCTTCTCAAACTTGATTTTGAAAAGGCCTTTGATAAGGTTAATTGGAATTTTTTTATTAGAGGTTTTTGTTGCTAGAGGCTTTGGAGAACTTTTTATTAATTGGATTAGGGATATTTTGCAGAGTGGTCAAACATGTATCTCTTTTAATGGTGACTTAGGTAATTATTTCCATTGTAAACAAGGTCTCAGACAGGGGGACCCTCTTTCTCCTTTACTTTTTAATTTGGTAGCGGATGCCCTTAATAAAGTTCTTAGTAAGGCCCAATCAACTGGATTTATATCTGGCTTAGGAAATGATATTAAAGTTTTGAATTTACATTTTGCGGACGACACTTTGTTATTTCTGGAAGCTGATTCCCGTATGGTTGAATATCTTAAGTTTCTTCTTTTAGGATTTGAAAATTTATCGGGTTTAAAAATTAATTTTGAAAAGAGTGAACTGGTTCCTTTAAATATTTCTGATCAAGAATCATCTTTATTAGCTCGCCAATTAAATTGTAATATTGGTTCTTTGCCCATTTCTTACTTAGGTGTTCCTCTTCATTGGAAAAAATTAAGCTTAAATGATTGGTCCCCATTAGTAGATAAAATTGAGAAACATCTACAAACTTGGAAGGGTTCTTTATTATCATTGGGTGGAAGGGTCACATTATTAAATTATGTTCTGTCCTCAATGCCTCTCTATTGGCTTTCTATTTATAGAGTACCGGTTTCTATTAGGAACAAGATTGATATAATACGAAAGCGTTTTCTTTGGGCTAATGGTATTGCGGGGAGAAGGCGATATCACCTTATTAAATGGTCCACGGTTTGTTTACCCAAAAATCAAGGAAGTTTAGGAGTTCTTAACCTTAACTTTATGAATATAGCATTATTGGCCAAATGGTGGTTTTGGTTTAAGGACCCCACCGTCACAGGTAAGTGGAAATTGATTTTAATTGCTAAATATGATTCTTCTGATTTAGCTTCCACTAGATTCTCTTCTTTCTGGACCAGTATTCTTGATCTTACTGAAATTTTTAATATGGGAATTAATAGGATTGTGGGTAATGGTAGAGATACATATTTTTGGTTAGATAGATGGAATGGTGAGTGCGCTCTATATTGTTCTTTCCCTAATCTCTCTAGAATTGCTATAGATCATTCCATTACTGTAGCTGCGGTTTTTTCTAATTTTCCATTTAGTTTGCAATTTAGTAGGCAATTAACAGGTGTTACTCTTCATGAATGGCACCAACTTATAGGGGTTTTTCCGTTTCATTCTTTAGCTTCGCCTCAACTGGATAGCATTTCCTGGCGATGGACTTCTATGGGCCTTTTTACTGTCAATTCTCTTTATAAATGGCTTTTATTTAGTGGTTTTACTAACAATCCCTACCATACTCTTTGGAAGACCAAAATTCTCCTTAAGATTAAAATTTTTGTTTAGTTACTTCGACAGGATAAAGTTCTTACTAAATGTAATTTACGTACCCGTGGATGGCAAGGTAATGTAGATTGTGTATTTTGTGGTGCTCCTGAGGATGTAGACCACCTTTTTGTTACTTGTCATTTTATTTCAACCTTATGGTCTTGGATCGGTAATCATAAAAATTTCATTTTTAATTGTACTCAGGTTTCTGACCTTTGGCATTTTGATTATTATATTCCTCTAAAGGATTCCTTATTGATTGAGTTAATTAGGGCTGCCACTCTATAGATTGTTTGGTTAACCAGAAATAAGATTTGTTTTCAGAATTCACCAATACCTCCTATTAATTCGGTAGCTTCTTCCATAATTGCTTTGACTTCTTTTTGGTGTAAAGCTCGTTTAGATAACTCTTATTTTAAATTATCATTGATTATGTCTTTCGATGTTTCTCCTTTAACTCATTTAGGCCCCTTGATTGTTCTATCGGATTCGGATTCACAGGGTACAGACGGGGCCCCTACTCTTGGGTTCGCCGTGTCTAATAGAGAGTTCTCCGAAGCCATTGAGGAGGCCGCTGCTTTGTCGTCTCCTAATTGGTCTTTGGTGGATACTGGGTCCTCCTATTCACCTAGTATGATTGACATTAGTGATTGATCTTCTTGGATTCTGTTTCTCTTCTTTGCTTTGTGTTGTGCTAGTTTGCTATTGTTGATAGTTGGATACTTGTCTTTCTTTAGTTTAGAATAAGTGGATTTTGGGTGCTATGCACGGTTTAGTAAGCTTTGTACAGACATTGTTTCGTAATGAAACCGGTGGAAATTCCACTTTTTCAAAAAAAAAAAAAATTTAGGGAGAATTCTCTCTATTAATTAATTTGGGGAGTATCTGGATTTCTTCCAAATTTTCAGTAGAGATCTTTTGCGACAAAATTTGATTGAGCTTAAGATGGAGCGAGTTTCCTTAGGAAAGATACATGGGTAGAAATTGATTCATTGTGTCAACTATGTAACATACAATCCATAGAAGATCCTGGACGACAACCTAAAGAAAAGTCACGTAACAAACATGCGGCAGCATATATAATGTTTTTCCTAAAATGGAGTAGGTTAATTACTAGGTTCAGAGTTCAACTTCAATGGCACTACTATAATAAGATATTTTATATGTCCTCTTATTAGAAACACAAAATTGAGCAATTAATATTCATGATGAAATAATTAAGTAAAGTAGAATTAGCATGTATAAAATAGTGTACCTCAGCTCAGTACGTAGTAGGGATGGAGGAGAAGGCTGCGGCTAGCTCTCTTATAATTATACAGTCCTGTTATATATTCAAATTGAAAGGAATCAGCATTTAAACTTTCACTCTACATCATAAATATGTCAGATATATAGTGCACAAAAGTAAGAAACCATGCATGCATATATATATTATCCCACAATATATAGTACTAATCAATGCTCCCTTATATACATACATACATACATATACATATGTATATATATATAAAGAATATGACAAGATACTAATAGCTGTCTCAGCTTCCCGACCAAACAGAGTCCAACATAATATATAATTTGAGAAGAATTGACCAGTAAAATGCTCAAGTCATGAAATTTGCAATTTGCATCACTTATTCAAACTTTTAATGAGGTGATCGATGAAAAATCAAGGGCGAATACATATGATACTGGTCTCCCTTTCTTTGTAGTCTGTAAGCCGAAAGCCCAACCAACAATTCCATTGAAGTTAAAGTAATATCAATCAGTTATGAATATTTATAAGAAGAAAATAAAAGAAAAGGAGGGAGTACAAACAAACAAAGATGGATTGAATATGACATTGTTGGAAGCTGAAACCTTGAATTGAATGTGATCATCAAACATGATTGTGTGGTAACATGTCATTGTCTCACCAAGTTGTTCCCAAGTCTTAACTTGGTGAGTTTGGCATGTTACTCCAATAGAAGACCAAGCTCATGGCCTTGTCCCTAGCCAACCTGTCATATAACCACTGCCAGAGAGCTCCATTTTCTTTTAGGGTTATCATTTCTAAGCCTATATAATCATATGAGAGCACAGTTCTCTTCCATCATTACTCGGATATACATTACCCACTGTACACATTACGTCTAGAAATCTAAAAACATGGTTAGTCCCAAGAAGCTGGTGCAAATGGCAAAGAAGTGGCAGAGAATGGCTGTATTAGGAAGAAGAAGGCTCACAGTGGAGAGAAAGCTTTCCCACCATAACACCGACCAATGCACTAGCTCTCTGGCCGAAAAAGGGCATTTTGTGGTGTACACCATTGATGGCAAACGGTTCATGATTCCATTAGACTACCTCAATTCAAGAATCTTTATTCAGCTTTTCAATTTGTCTGAAGAGGAGTTTGGGTTCACAGTTGATGGGCCGATAACATTGCCTTGTGAAGCATTGTTCATGGACTATGCAATGGACTTGTTAAAGAGAGGTTTGTCAGAGGAGGTGGAAAGAGCTCTTCTGGGCTCTGTTTTGCTGCCTTGCCACCATGCTTGCTCTATGCAAAGCAATTTTGGAATAGTTAGTCAGCAAGTGGTGGTTTGTGGATTTTGAAAAATAGATAGGAGGGTGTTTGCTTGTTCATATTAATTGCTATAGAAGTCTCAAATTTTAAGAGATATTTGTAATCAATTATTTCTATGATTTACAATTTTACTTAAAATTTGAATGATTTGTCGGATATTTCCCCACTAGCTTTCTTTGTAAATGTTTCTAACTTTCTAACATACATGCATTACCAACTCGGATTCAAATTTAGGAAACCATGATTTGAAAATGGTCTGATATAGCGATAGAGAATGTTGGCTTACTGGTACTGATCGGCTTCTCTTTTATACATCTTCTCCATAAGCTGTGTATTTAGTATTTAGTGCCGATATATTTTGTTTAGGTTTGCCAGATCAGACTAAAAAGAAAGGCTATTACGTATCAAGAGGGGTACGTGTAAACTAAATAAAACTTTAAGAATTTAAAATTTATAGATATGTTCTTCATTTTAAAATAAAATGTGTATCAAAATTTAAATTGTCTTATTTGGGAGACGTCTCATCAAAATATAAATTTTAAAAATTGAATTTAAAATGTCTTTTGATGGATGACCAATTATATTCCAAATTATTCCAATTTAATACATGTTCTATCTAAATGATGAAGAAATTCATTGCAATTTCTTTTAAAATTTCAATAGTATTTTTTGAATATCAAATCTGTTTATTATGAAGGTTGTTGTATGCTAGAGTTAACTTTTATTTAATTATATATTTCCCAATTTTCTGGACTTAACTTTCGTTTATTATAAAGAGTAGATATCATTTGATATTTTTTTCAAACTTAATAATGTTTAAAATATGTTCACTCCGCTGAACATACCTAGATTAGATAATAGTGTCGGCTCAAATCTAAGGATATTCCAATCCTCTGGTCCCCCTTAAGAACATGCTCAGTATTCTTCTAGTCGGGTGGCGTATCATAATCTTGGTCTCAATAAACACCACGCGCTTCTATTGCATCTTTATGATACATTATCATCACCATGTAGTCATCAAGTACTTCCCATATTGTTAAGGTTCAAAAGTGTCAATTGAGAGTATAATGAATCCTACATGCAAGAACTCTAATTGTGTGAGTTAATGAAGGCGGGAAGACATACATCGTCTGTTGGTCGATTGGAACCGATCAAATTAAAGAATATTACATTCATTTCATTATAGAAAAGTTTGATCTACTTTGATGTTCGTTTACCCATCCATCCAAGTGATGTAATATAGAAATATCGTAGGGTTATAAATACTTTGTCACGGATCAAAGCTTATAATTGTGGAAACTTCAGAAATTTTATGTTGTTATGGTTCTATGTTCTCCCTTGATCATTTAAAAAAAATTAGATATCATTTAATTGCAGATAGACCATCGATTTCTAATGCAGAAATGAATGGTCCGTAAATATTGACTCAATTTGATGGGATTAAAAATGATAAACTTCCATAAAATTAACAATTATATTTATGATTTGTTATGGAAGATGTAAAAATTTAGATTTTTTTTCATTTTCTTTAAACAGATTAATATTCTGGTAATTTTATGTACATGGAATACGTAATGTGTAGATGTAAATCTGAGTTGTAGGATCTGTGACGAAACATTCTGATTATAAATAGATTTCTCTATTTAAGAGGCTGTGGGTAGGGAGTCCATATTCTCAGCAATAAAATCCAATGTGTATGTTTTCCAAAATAGTTATAAGTTTATTTTTTAAAAGTGAATTCATTGGAACTGATAAATGATTGAAATTGAAGGTGCACGGTCCCACATTTATTTATTATTATTTTCTTTAATTTTAAGAGCAAGAAAAAACTCACCTCTATAAATTATGATGAGGGTTCTAATGAACCAAAAATTTCATGCTCCCATTTGCTTTCAATCATTTTTCTTTATTTTCAAAGTCCGAGTAGTCGATCCGAACCGATCAACATGACATTTATAATAAAATATACTTGGAGACCAAATTTTATATATTTTGGAATTTTTTTACTATTTTTTAAGATAGGTACAAAATCACTTTATCGGATGGTCCAGAATCTCTTTAAAATAATAATTTTGTACCTATCTTAAAAAATAGTAAAAACATTCCAAAAAATATAAAATTTGGTCTCCAAGCATATTTTATTATGAAGATCATGTTGAACGGTTCGGATCAACTATTAGGACTTTGAAAATGAAGATAAATGATTGGAAGCAAATGGGAGCATAGAAATTTGGATGCATTTGAACCCTCCTCATAAATTATATAGAAACAAAATTCTTAGCAATAAAATTTTGAGGAGGGTTTGAACAAATGCACCCTGTTTATTAGAAGAATTAACTAGAGCAGTAAAATGGTCATAAGCAGAATTATACAATAATGTGTAGTTAAATTCCTGCATGTCATAGTAGAAGACAAGTCAAAATCTAAGAACATGAGGTTGTCGAAGTCAATTAATATCCTTTAGAGAATTGAAGATATGCATGGTGTTATATCAATATTGTCTCACAAGTTGTCGTACAAGTTTTTATGTCCTGGTTTTGGATTGTATCTTGTACAGAAAACAAAGCAAACAGATCTTAAAGACGAAGTAATCAATATAAACCCCACCAATCCAAAAATGCCCATATCCCACTGCCAGAGAGCTCATGGCTTTGTCCCTTGACCACAACCTGTCATACGACCACAAGGAAAGTTCCACTTGCTTTTAGGCTTATCACTTCTAAGCCTATATAATCATATGAGAGCACAGTTCTCTTCCATCATTACTCGGATATACATTACCCATTGTACACATTACGACTAGAAATCTAAAAACATGGTTAGTCCCAAGAAACTGGTGCAAATGGCAAAGAAGTGGCAGAGAATGGCTGTGTTAGGAAGAAGAAGGCTCACATTGGAGAGAAAGCTTTCCCACCATAGCACCGACCGATGCACTAGCTCTCGGACCGAAAAAGGGCATTTTGTGGTGTACACCATTGATGGCAAACGGTTCATTATCCCATTAGAATACCTCAACTCTAGAATCTTTATGCAGCTTTTCAATTTGTCTGAAGAAGAGTTTGGGTTCACAGTTGATGGACCGATAACATTGCCTTGTGAAGCATTGTTCATGGACTATGCAATGGACTTGTTAAAGAGAGGTGTGTCAGAGGAGGTGGAGAGAGCTCTCCTGGTCTCTGTTTTGCTGCCTTGCCACCATGCTTGCTCTATGCAAAGCAATTTAGGAATAGTTAGTCAACAAGTGGTGGTGTCTGGCTTTTGAGAAATAGATAGGAGGGTGTTTGCTTGTTCATATTAATTGCTATAGAAGTCTCAAATTTTAAGAGATGTGCAATCAATTATTTCTATGAATTTACATTTTAACTTAAACTTTGAATGTTGTCATGGATCTTTTCCCACTAGTTTTGTTTGCAACTTTTAAGTACGAGCTGAACATATACCAATTCGGATTCAAATTCAGGAAACCAAGATTTAGATCTGGTCTGATTTAGATAAGGTTCGCTTGAGATTTATTTGAATTAATTAGTTGCACTTAATTTGAAGCCAAAATACCAAAAAAAATTCCATTATATATGTTATCCCTATTGTTATTGTTTGTCATATTTTCCAACTTTCTGAAGAAGAGTTTGAAATGAAACCTCGGTGAATGAAGTAAGGTCATAATTTGTTCCAATTTGCCACCCAAAAGTCTATTTTGTGTCAAGCCAAGCTGACCTTGCAATCTGTAGATAAAGTACAAAAGAAGCAGATTGAGCTTATGAGCGCTCGAACCTGCATTAAGTGTATATATATGTGTACATGGCAATTAATTTCAAGCTAGTCACAGTTTATGAGACCAACTGAAGTTACTAACGAAGTATGGGTTCCAACTTGTAATAAGATGAGAATGATCTGATTGTATAGTAGATTTGCATAGAAATTTGATTGTAAAATAGTACATATGTACTCTTCAAAGAACAATAAAAAAAAAAAAAGCAAGGAGAGAAGTAAATTAATGATTGACTTCTGATGAAAAGCCATATAACAAACTTTACATTCTCCTAAAGTTCAGATTTTTGTACCAAGAATATCCACCACAACACAAAGGAGAAAAGAGTTTAGAATGAATAAGGAATAGCAGCTGCATTAAGATCTAGAAATACAAAGAAATAATTAAATTCAATTACCTGAAATAATCCTCAGCACAAACCCAACAACTCAAAATAAAGACATACTACATATCTGTATATATTTAACCAATATTATAATCTCCAGTGAACATTACCAAGAAGAAAACGAAAATATTTTTAAACTACCAATAAGAAGCTGCTACAGGACTCCTGTGTCTACCGGTGAGACTTGAAACACTTGACCTGAGGGCCTCATCACGGGCAGTTAATTCTTCATATATAATCAGCATAAAATTTGCAACATAGTAAGAGATATAATTCTTTTTACGAAAATAGATAGAATATCTTAAAATTTAGATATAATAGAAACATTACATCTAATGTTTGAAAACTTTTCATATTTTACTAGAAATCTAATATAAAAATTCCCTCCATCAATACATTAGGTTTTTTTAAAAAAAATGAAGATTGGATCGGTAGAACTCCTACCGATCCAAACTTTTTTATTTTTACGATCGGTAGGAGTTTTACCGATCTTACTACCCATCAAAATTCTGATGTACTCTTTCTGTATCTCTCTCTTCTTTTTCTTTAATTTCTACAAATAAAAAATGAGTTTATAACTTGATATGGTGGTTAAGAGTGTAAATGAATAGGATTAGATGATTACAATAATTTTAATTAAATGATTGTACGAGGAAAAAAAGGAGTTTATATCTAAAAAAATATATTTATTATCAGTAAAATTATTTGTAGGAGATTGATTTAATCTAGACCGTCCATCTTAATGAACAGATTCGCCCCAATTTTTCTCCTTTCAAGACTTATTACATGCCTTCTTTTTTTGGATCGTTTGTACTTTCTTTTTCTCATCATCCGCCCGTCTCTTTGAACTTTTTCCTTTTTCCTTTTTCCTTTGTTCTACACCACTCATAATTCCGATCGATGATTTGTGAAAAATGTTGCGAGTCTCAAATTACGAACATCGTCATTTATTCTCGGGTTCTATTTGCTCAGTTGTTTTTTTTTCTCATGATATGCTAGGTATTCAGAGTTGATGGTTAGGTTTATAAACTTTAAATCAGTACTTTACATAGTTGTGTACCAAGATTTACATACTTAAAAGCTTGAATTTAAATAATTTGATGTATCAGGTTGCCCCCTATCTAAAAAAGGAAAAATTCAGAGATTATTTTGAAATATAAATTGAAGATGCTATCTTGAATACACAAAGCAAAACTCAAAAATTGAAAGTTGACAAAAATACCCTCTAGCTTTTTTTAGTTTCACCACTCCCAAAATTCGCCATTTAAGCTCTTGAGTTGCCAGTGATTTCGGATCTAATTTCAATGATAAAGTTGTCAGTGAAACAAACTCTGAGTTTAACTTTTGGGAGCGACAAGTGGTGTGACAGATATACATAATCAGGTACCTCACAGGGTTCAATGTGCTTATCAATATTTGTTTGGATAAAATAGTCGAATTTGGTTTGATCTGATAGGGTTTTTGTTGTGGGATGTTAATCTGTCAAATACTATCCCTCCTTTAATTTGTAAAATAGTCGAATTTGGTTTGATCTGATCGGGTTTTTGTTGCTGGTCATTGACTCATTGTTATTGTTGAGAGAAGAGAAGAATAGGATCCAATAACACTCAGATCCGTTAAGGATTATCCATTATTGGGTTTAGATGTAAAAAAGAAAGTTACCGTTACTATAGCTGCACTGTATAGGATAGACATATTACCGTTGTATTTATTTTTCCTCTAACTATATAAGGAGCCCACTGTACAAGTTAAAGAATTAAGAATGAAATTAACATTTTCTCATTCATCCCTTCTCTGTTTCCATTCCGTAAAAATCAACATGGTATCAGAGCTGGATTAAAATCCTGACTCAAGACAGAAAATCAAACAATTAAAATCACAGACAAGAACTGTGATTTAGAAAGGAAAAAAAAACTGAGCATCTGTTCAGCAAATTAGCAATAGCACCAGCAGCTGAAAATTGAAAAATCATCTTCTAAATCAAGAGCTGACCAAAACAGTTGTTCATAATTCCCAAGTCAAGTGCCTTAAAGGCCACCGAGTGCAAAGCACAAAATCTGCTCGTATCAAATCAGAACCGAAAAAAAACCAAGAAAAATCGCCATGACCCAACCAACAAAAAAGCTCTTAGAAATCTTGAGTTACATCCATAAATTTCTGAGTGTATATTACCTCTCCACTACCGATCGATCCACTACCGAAATATTTTCCACTACGAAATCAAACCCTAGAAATGAAAAATACAAACATATATTATCATCATCTTGTTGAGTTTAAAAGATAATTAAAGTCGGTACATGATTGATTGATTAAGAAAGCACACAAGCATACCAGAAGTACATAAAACAAAATAAAAGGCTAGCCAATGGTAAAATAAATTATATATATATAGTTACCTAGATTTCACTTAATTGTTGAAGGCTAGTTTTGCAGTAGCACTACCAGTTTCGACACGGTATTGTTCTCCAATACCCATGTGAGCCATCAGCAGCCAGACGTGCGTCAGAAGTTCCCCTCCCTGGCTCAATTGCTTCACATGGTAGTTCGTCTTGCAGCTGACCGCAGCATAGCCGAGCATCTCCACCCAAACTTTACTAATAAGACGCCACCTGTCGTCTTCTAGCATCAGATTCAGCTCCTTTGCTAGCCGGCATGCATCAAACAGCACCGACTTGCATCTGTCTCCTTTTACTTGTATTGGATCGACATCTGTCTCCACATTTAACAATGCTGCCCTTGCCTCTGCTTCAGTAAGCCCCTTCTTCTCTGCTCGAAAGAAAAGTTTGGCTTCCGCGCAGGTATCCTGGAATCTTATCTTTCCAATCCCAGCTGGCATCATAGAAGGTTGCATGATTAGAAGGTACACCATATAGTTTGACATTATCAAACTAATTTCTCTGTCTGAGTAGCTGATGTGGTCATTCCTACCACAGAAATTGAGGAGGTTCTTGATGTTCTCTATGACCCCTTGACTGGTCTCACAGTTTTCATTGACATTGCCATTGATGTGCTCTACAACCCCTTGACAAATCTTACATTTTCCATTCTCATCATGTATTTGCCCTCCAACCCCTTGACCAGTCTCATCAACATGGATTTGCTCTATAACCCCTAGTCCATGGATATGGAAGCAGATATCTGTTGCAATGTGCCATAGGAGAATGCTCTCGTCAAATTCCTTCTCAAAGGTCCATGTCAAATGGCTGCATTCCTCCTCCTTGAGCGCTTTCTCTCCTTTGCAATATCTTAACTCCTTGAAATCAGCCGTGTTGTGTGCACTCTCTGATTTTTTCTTAAACATATCAAATAAAAGAGCTTTTAACTCGCATGGTACGCCAACAGTGTGAACAAAAATAAAGTTATTCCATAACTCCTTCACCGTTTTCTCCAAAGATAAAGGCACCTTACCCATTTTCTCCAAATATAACTTCACAATCTTGTCCAAATATAACACCTTAACCATTTTCTTCAAAGATAATAGTAATACCTTCACCATTTTCTTCAAAGATGACTCCTTCACCAGTTTCTCCAAAGATAACTTCACCATTTTCTCCAAAGATGACTCCTTCACCACTTTCACCGAAGATAACTCCTCCACCTTACCAGCGCCCAAAATCCTTCTAATCAAGGATTCTTCTTTGTCTCCAAGGGAAAGGCTAAGTAAGTTGTACTGACTAATGGAGTTTGACCACCTTGGTTTGCCCTTAGAAAAGATACATGACATTGCGTAGGTAATACCACCTGCCAGCTTGTTTAAGTTTAGCCATCTATGTCTTGCAAGTGCGACTATCATCCAATCAGATGTTGTGATTAGAACAAGGGAAGTGAGTTCCATGAAAAGAGCACTGCCCAATAAAATATATGATATTACTATGTCTGCATTAACATAGCCTTGCTTGTCACAATAATGAAATTTGAGAAAAGCAACCAAGATCATGCCCAGATGGATAAATCGAAAAATTCCGCCACACATAGAGCGGATGTGAATTGCTTTGGTGTGAAACACATCATACAGGAACGAGAGCTCCATTTCTACCACTTTGAATGCATTAGATACAGTACTTCTCCAGAAATAGGTTTGGCTAATTTCCCGATCTTCGAAGGTGAGCATGAGATCTACCACAATAGGCTTGAATCTCTTAAAGGACTCATAGGCTTCAACTAACAGTTGTACATCACTATTATTACCGGACAATTTGTGGTCGGAAGGCTGTGCTGCCTCATTTTTTTTTTTGACATATCCGCTTTGCCCAGCTTCCCTTCGCCAAATGTACTCCTGCATGAATTCAGCATAGTTTGGACCAGGATCAGGATCCTTGACCAGAGAATCTCTCAGTTGATTCATGCTGGCAGAGCGAAGCGCCAAAGTTCTCTCGGCATACTTGACCAACCCAGTGATAAAAACAAGGGCCACTGCTAGACGCAACCTAGGGATGGCCAATAACCCCAGCACCACCATGAAAGCTATGGCAGCCTGAACTGCCAATCCGTTAAGATGCCTCAACCAGAGCTCGTTGTCCTCGATAGAATACGACGTGATCATGTCGGGTCCGCCGAGGTGGAGGAGTAGAAAAGGAGCCCAAAAGGTCATCAGTTCGCCGCTGCCTTGTTCACTTTGTTTCTTGAGAATGTTGCCGAGTGCCAATATGGCGATATAATCGGCTGCCTGGTAGAAACACCATAGAACAACAATCAGGTGTTTTTTAGCAGTGCGTTTTCTCCAGGGAGACAAAAATACGAGACCAAATTGCAAGCACAGGCTTGACAGCACCAGGAATCTAATTTCTTCGGCATTCCAAAACCTCTTCCAGCTATCCTTTGTGATTTCGATTTGCATGCTGGCTTAATTTTTGGCCTCTCTATTGCAGCATAGTCTGGGACCAGATCCTCCGTAGCTACATCGCAAAGAGATTGATCTATGTTTCAGTTTGCAGCGGATAAATTAATATGCTTAATAATGTATATTTCAAATTTTATCTGAAAAATTAACTATATACAGTGAAGTGCAATCATTAATATTATCCTAATTTAATTTTCTCTGTACCTTATGCATAGAATGAAGTTTGATCAGGGGCCTGGCCGGCGGTGGCACAGCCAAGTATGTGACTGTTGACAAAGGATAGATGACCGGGGAATCAATTCAATCAATTAGCTAGCTGTTGCTCCCTTAAGTAGAAATGCATGTTTTTGTTTGTTTTTTTCATCTTCATTGTCATATATCACCCCAGCTGTTTCTAAGTTCAAATTTTAAGTCAACAAAGGGTCAAGTATAATATTCCAAAAAATAATGATAACGTACCTATGCCTCATTTTATTTTATTTTTTATTGAGAGATTCGAGTCAAGTCACCCAAATCTTTTTCAAGCACTATTACAACAAATGATTTCTCTCATCCGGATTTCTAATCTGCATCTCCCACACAGAGAATATTGTCTTTTGCTGCCGGACCAAGGGCTGGTTCTTATGCATCATTTTATTGATTAACCGATTATAGATAAAATTAGGGAAAATTTCTAGTATGCCCATGCAAACTTTCAAAATAGCCAATTTACCCAAAAAAAACACCATAATATTCAATATCTCCATAAAAACAAAACACTATTTCTTCTATCCCATTTTATAATTTACAACACTTCTTTTTTTTTTTTAAAAAGGTGAGGATTCAGTAATCCCGACATCTATTTCTTTTAGAAGATTTTGACAATAATCATTTTTTAAAAAGAGACGAACGACATCACCATACATGCTAGATATGGACTAATAGCAGCTTCCATTGTGGGTATTGCAAGCTCTTAATATCAAACCTATTGTTATGCTAATTACTTGTGCAGTAAATATTGTGTCCAAATGCCATCTTTCTTAAATAAAATGCGATCATTTTTTCTCTTTGATTAATTTATTTGTTAGTTACTTCTCTGTTTTTTATTATATATATATCATGTTACCATTTTGTAATCTTGTTAATTAGCATTTTGTACTCTAGCACATGAGATTCTATAGTAAAATCAATTATTTTGTAATCTTGCTAGCCTTTTGTGCCTATTCCTGACCAAAATTCTGAATCCATCTCTATGCAAGAAGCCATACCGAGTAATTGCCTTTTTCATTTTTAAAATTTGCGTAAATCCTTTCACATTTTTTTTCCGTTTACTATCAATAAAAATTTCGGAGGAAATTGACTATTTTAAAAGTTTGATGGGTGAGATAGAAATTTTCCCAAAAGATTATATGCTGCAATCGCCGGACAACCTTATTTATATGTGTTAACTGTAATTTAAATGTTGGTGAAAATCCTGCAACCGTATTTAATTGCATTATCTGATGCTACAGCTGCTGAGCTGTGCATATACATACTATAGAATTTTCGGCTGCTATTTTGAATGCATAGAAAGGAACTGAAACACTCAATCTTGGGCATTGAATTTGATTAACCGGTATACAAGTATTGAATATTAACTTTGTAGATTAAAAAAATCTCCAGTTAAACTGGATATTTTTTTTTTCAGTTTTAAATCACACGGTCCGAAAGTGAAGAGCACAAGTGAACCAAGATCACCACCCTGAAGCTGCCTTCTAATGCCGTACCTTCCCACAGCATTTCTTCAACAACAATAACTCGGCATTAAATAGATCATCTACCGCATTCAAATCCACAGTAAACTCTACCTCATACTCATTTCCTTCCCAAATTCAACTACCGACTTTATTATTACTGACTCTCAACCCAGAATGGCAGGACATTGTCCAGAATGTGGGGTACCGGTGTCTACTTATCAGAGAATTGCTAAAAAAATAATTTCCTTGTTGGCCGGATTCTCTGTGTGCAGCACAAAATAATGACTTTGTTGACCACATTCTGTGTGTGCAAACAAAATAGTCATTGTTCTAATTAACAAAACTCACTTGTTATTTTGTTTTGTTAATTAATAATTCAACTCACGTCTCCCACATGGAGAGAGTTGTCCTTTGCTACTAGACTAAGACTGTGCTCCACAAACGCAAGAGAAACCGGCATTAATGGAAAGGGAAGGGAGGAGAACCTGCAAATTTCACCTCATCTCCACCCCGATTTGGGGGTGAAAGATTTCGCCAAAACTTCACAGAGTCTTCCCCGCCGTACTGTAGCATTCTCCTCTCCTCCCTCTCTATTTCACTTCTTCTGGAGCACGGTTAGCCCACGAGCCCGGTGAAATCTCCCCTCCGCCCATGTTTTTCTCTTCCCCTCCCTTCGGTTCCAATCGTCTGGAGCACAACCTAAAGGCTGGTTCTTATGTCTCATTTTATTGATTGACTAATTATTATTAAAATTAGGGAAAAATTCTAGCATACCCATACAAACCTTTTTCACACCTTTCAATCGCAAAACAAACACCCAGTTCAATCATGCGAGTAGTGACAAGACGCATGCAGGGTTATTTGGGGACAGCCTATATAGCATACATAAGTGACAGAGCCACATGCAGAATAGACAAACATCGCAACATATATCTACATGATTACGAAGGATAGGAAATGAACCCTAGAGGCTCTCTATCTATTGTTTAATCTTACCAAGTTATAATTCATTAATTATATTTATCGTCACCACCTCAAACTTCAATTTCTTGAGCACCTATACTAGTGAAAGTTATTTGAAATCTAATACACTATTCTTGTGAATCGACACTCCAATTATACTACGCGGTAGGATTATGCGCTTGTAATCCGATTGTAAGTTGAAATTTGGGTTTAAAATATATTAATTATATATTAAAAGTAATGTTCCTATTTTGGGTCATCAGTAGCCCAAAAAACGATCGAAAGATCGGAAAACCTTTCAATCAAATAAAAAGCACCCAGTTCATCCGTGCGGGTAGTGACAGTACGCATGTGGGGTTATTTGGGGACAACCTATACTGCATACGGCAGTGACAGAGCCGCATGCAGCATAGACAAATGTCGAAACGTATATGTACATGATTAAAAAGGATAGGAAATGAGCCCTAGAAGCTCTCTATCTATGTGACGCGGTGTGCAAACAATAGCCACACCTGATCCAATTCAATCAAGGAATGAGCTTTAATGGTATAGGATTTTATTAAATTTAATACTTTTGTTGAATTAAAATTGTGTTGACTGTATGGATATTTGCATGGCCGGTCTTCAAGAATCTTAAAACTATAAGTCTTCATTATTAAATTGAATGCTTATCTATGAGTATGCATCCATGGGCGGACTTCAAGAATCAAGAAGCAATTAAGCAATTAAATAGTTTTTGACTGCACAGGTTTTCTTGATAGAAGTTAAGATTTATTTTCTTGATTTACTAAAGTTTGAATTAATAGCATTTCCTATTTTATGAGAAGTTCTAATTCTTGTTTACAATAAATATGTATGGATTCTGTGTAACATCCCAGTTTTCAAATACTTGGAAATTTATCTTAATTGAAGTAAATTGTGTTTAAAAATAGTGATATGGATTTTCAAATATATTTATATAGCTTTGTATTTTGAATATTTGTAATTAATATACTACAAATACATATGACATGCGAAATAAAAATTTATGGATATACCATACCTATCATAGTTGTACTAGCTATAAAGTTGAGTAAAATAACTTAATTAATTATATATATAAAGTTTAAAGTTTTATTTCTAAAATAAGTAGGGGCCTTGTGCAAATTAACCAATTAATTAAATAAGGATAAGTGACCAATTCTAATATCCTAAAATAATGACATGTAGACACCCGTCTCTTTTCCTTTAATTCATTGAATCTACAATTTACCACTCATTAATTAAATTTAATCACTTACACGTGTCAACATCCTCATCCCCACATTTTATTCCTTTTGTTCCCTTGCCTATATCCCCTCTCCAATCTTGGAGATATCAGAAAGTAAAGAACAAAAAAAAAAGAAAAAAAGAAAGAGGGAATCCGACGGAGGATAAAAGAAAAGAAAGGAGATAGAGGAGAGAAAAAAATTTGTGGTGGTCCGACACCTTTAATTAATTTGCAACAAGGAACGACGGAGGACAAGTTGGTCCTTGGTGACTTCGAGAGTTAAACGTGCAGTGGACGTGGACTGAGCAAGATGGAGTAGAGGATCGATTAGTTGTGGGATTCTATCAAGATATTGCTTGCTCTCTTTCTCTCTCTCGGGTTTTGAGTGAAAAATTAATCCGGTACTTAGAACCTTCTCACTTCCCATTTATTTATTTTTATACAACGATGCTTGAACTTGTTAATTGTTTTATTTATAACTAGAGATTGATGGTGTAGAACCTTAAAGTAGTCCCTAATTGGAAATTAAACTAAATTTTTGGGTGTAATTGAAAATAAATAAATAAAAGCTAAATGTCTTGGATTTGGGATAATCGGATTTGGGCCAACTTACAAAATCTGAAGTTCAAACTTAGACCTCAAATGGTATATTCCTAAGGTCAAATCCATAACATCACTTGATATGGTCTCATTCTAATGATTAATATGCTTAGAACATTATGTTGAAGAAAATTAAATAGAAAGTTTTGTTAAAAAGCTAAATTTTGTTTATATATATAACACATGAGTAGGATCATTAGTAGAATCTGCAACACCTAACCTCTTATGTCATTATATCGATAAAATATATATATATATATATATAGAGGAGGGTTCCAATGCCTCATCTTTCCATACCTCATGTTATATATTTCTATTTTCAAAGTTCAAACTATCGATCCGAACCGTTCAACGTGATATTCATGCTAAAATATGCTTAGGGATGAAATTTTATAATTTTTGTAATTTTTTTACTATTTTTTAAGATAGGTATAAAATTACTGTTTTTTGAACGGTCCAGATACAGTGATTTTGTACCTATCTTAAAAAATAGTAAAAAAATTGCAAAAATTATAAAATTTCATCGCTAAGCATATTTTAGCATGAATATCACGTTGAACGGTTCGGATCGATAGTTTGGACTTTGAAAATAGAGATATATAACATGAGGTATGAATGAGGTATGAAAAGATGAGGCATTGGAACCCTCCTCATATATATATATATATATACTATATGATGTATTCTTATATCACAAACAAATTAAAACTCTTCTTTTGCCCTTGATGAGCCTCACTCAGGAATTCGCAAATTGTGCGAGTTGCAACTAATTAAATTAAACAAAGACGTCAATTACTAAGCCAAACTTGTAAACCAGGCATTTGCATGAACTTCACACAATTGGATCAAGTAGGGTTGTATGATGCACAAACGCTGCAACAATTTGTTCATCACTTCGTCTCGACAATGCTAAGGTGCGGATTTCGAGTTATTCTTAGCCCCTTTCAACTTATGTAAATATTATTGATTGCTTGCGGGTTTCTTGCTTGTCTTATGTTGCATGTTGTGTGCTTATCGATTGCAAATTACTTGTTGATTGTTTGTGTATTATGGTTAAATTAGTTATCGGGTAACGGGTCAAATTGGCAAGGCATGGTAGATTAATATAATATATGGGTATCGACCAAATATAAGGGGCTGCATTGAAATTGATATAAATGGGTTGCATTAAAATTAGTAGACTTCGTAATAACATCCCCACTAATTAGTTAACCAAACAGGATTGTATGGTGACATAATTTAGAATAGGTGTTGTATTTTAGAATTGTATGCATAAGCCTCAAGTCTGGTATTATCGATTTATGAGATTAGAGAATGACATGAGTGAATTATTTGGTTTAACATTACTTGCACACAATTTGGATTGCTTGCTAATTTCTAGTTGTTGTATTACTATAGATTTCTATTGAAGTTTTGAATGGCTTGATATGAATGCATGAAATATTTTTGGAAGCGTGATTACACTTTACGAAAATTGATGCATGATGATATGAAATAATTTGGTTTAATCATAAGTTTGATTTAATTAAACAAAATCATGATGATGCATAGTATTTTCTCATGAAGCATAACATATAGGCATATGTGCATTTGAATAAATGTTGAACTTGAAAACTTGACCAGTCATGTAGGCGCTGTTTTCGTGGTAAGCACATAATTTTTGTTATGTAGGCGCCGTTAATTCGTGGAAGCGCATAACATAAATTATGCAGGTGCTGTATTCGTGGTAGCGCAGGATTCAGGTTATGTAGGCGCTGTTATTTCGTGGTAGCGCATAACTGAAGGCACGTAGGCGCCATTTCATGGTAAGCACACAATTTCAAGGTTATGCGCATAACAGAAATTGTGCAAGCGCCGTATTCGTGGTAGCGCATGACCCGTAGTCAGAAAAAGAATTTTCAGATTTTGAGCGTATGACAAAATCTTAAAAGAATTGCTTTACAAGTAAAATTCATAAGCATTGCATGATACATAGCATATAAGTTTTGAACTTGTTATTTTCAATAGTGTAGAAAATTTGTACGTTTGTTTTTGACAAAACTTTGAAATGAACTATGGGCATACTTGGGAATAACATGCATATTAATAATTGATTGAACATCATGCTTGGAAATCTGACCGGTCATGTAGGCACTGTCTTTTCGTGGTAGCGCATGACCGGGGTCATGTAGGTGCTGTATTCGTGGTAGCGCATGGGTCAGACATGTAGGCGCTGTACTTTCGTGGTAGCACATGATTGGGGGTCACGTAGGCGCCGTATTCGTGGTAAGCACACAATTTCAGGTTATGGCCATAACAGAAATTGTGTAGGCGCCGTTTTCGTGGTAGCGCATGACCCATAGTCAGATGTCAAATCTGAATCGCAAGATAAAAATATTAAAAGAATTGCTTTACAAGAACATTTGTGCATTAAGTAAGATTAATGAGCATCGCATTTGGGCACCTATATCATATCATATATGCATGGCAAAAGTTTAAATTTTGTTTCAGTGTTTCTCTTGTTGTTGCTACAATTACTACTACTTTATGTTTATTGTTTCTATTATATGAACATGAGAATTTCATGTTGTGAAAATTACAAGCATACTACTTAGTATTTGATCATTGAAATTTTGAAACTTAGTATTGTGTTACAGTAAGGAGACAAATGTGTTTTCTTCATGAACTTTTTACTTGCTACTTAATTGGATTTCAAATTTGTTAGTTGTTTATGGATTTCAATTATCATTATTATTATTTAGTAATTGTGCTAAGTGATATTTTGGTTTAGTTGGTTGGGTCTTAGAATAACTCGACTGGAACTGAATACCACACTGGGAGATTTTCAATCTCTCACATATACTTTTCCACTTTGATGGGTTCCAGGTACAAAGCGTAAGACACGAAAATAATATGCTCAACTAGAAGACTGCGGGACAAGCACAAAGTTTTTTTTTCAGGTATCGTGGATCTTGTCTATGTCATTGGTAGTGTATGTATATATTTATAAGATTGTGCTTGATAATAAAATCGCCTTGCGCTGATTGCACGGCAGGTTGTCGGCCCCGCTGTCGGGGTGTGACATTCTGGTAAGCTAATAAATAAATAGGAATAACTAAAACTCTCTCGAGGTAAAAAACAAAATTCGATTGAAGATCATTGGAGGTTTGTGAAGGAGAAGGAGAGAGGAGGGTATATTTGTCCATTTTCTTTATTAAAATAATTAAAAAAAAAGGTTAAGTAAAGTAAAGGGCATAGAATAAATAATGATATATTTTTATGGGATATTGGATAGAGGGTGTTTTTGGGGAGAAATTGACTATATTAAAAGTTTGTATAGGTACAATAGAAATTTTCCCATAAAATTATATCCTGCAATCTCCAGACAACCTTATTTATGTCTATTAACTGTAATTTAAATGTTGGTGAAAATCCTACAACCGTATTTCCGTCATTTTTTTTCATAACCAAAAAAATAAATAAAATAATATTAATAACCGAAATTTTTTTTTTTCACCCATAACCAAACCGCCCCCCGTGGGGCGGTCTACCCTAATACCAAACCGCCCCCCCATGGGGCGGTCTACCCTTGGACTAACCCGCCCCCCCCGGGGGGCGGTCTACTTATTATTATTTTTTTTTATAAAACCGGCCACCCTCTCTCTCTAATGTATTTGTTATTATGATTGTATTGTATTTGTATTTGTATTGTATTTTTTTTTAATCTATTTGTTATTGTATTGTATTTTTTATATTTGGTATTTATTGTATTTGTATATTGTATGTTGTTATTTTCTATTTATTTATTATTTATATTTTTGTAATATTGTATTCTATATTGTTTATATTTTGGATACGAGGGATTTTATGATTTGTTATGTCAAGTGAATAGTCGAAAACATAAGTCAACAAAATAATCAAATAACGTCTGATCAGCATAAAATATAGAAACGAAAACAAACTGAATAAAATCACCAAACAACGTCTGATCAACATAATATATAGAAACATAAATATAAAAATAGTACTGTCAGGTCTACAATATGAAATATAAAAACCTAGCCACGACGACCGGACAATGACAATCTGGGAGACGCCCCGCACGCCCTCGGCGGCTGCACATGCGTCCTCTGTCGCTGCACACGCCTCCTCTGTGGCTCTGGAGGATCCTCGTCATCAAAATGATCCACATGCATGTCCTCCTCGTCATCAGAATGATCTACATGCATGTCCTCCTGCATAGTGCCCGTGGATCGTCGGTATGAATCGAGGCATGGATCATACTGAGTAGCCTGCGATGGACCCGTCTCCCATGGATCGGTCTCCCAGTCCCCAATATACGTGCTCGGGGGCTATGTCCCGAACATATGAGGCTCCCAAGCATCAGTGGGCTGCTGTGGCCCACTCCCACTCACTTCATGGTCGTGCTGCCTAGGGGGTGGCATCGATGGTGTGGCTCCGGTGAGATCCTCTACACCGGTGGCGGTGAGGCCAAAGTCTGCCGGAGTGAAAGTGGGTTCGGCACACCATAGAGGGTGACCATCCTGCAGTTAACTTATAATGTTAGTTTTGTATTTATGAAAATAACTAAAATTTAATTTATACAGAGACGAACTAACTTACCTCGCCAAGCTGCACCGGCACATTATATTTATTGTAGTAGGCGTGCCATTTCTTGTTGTCAAGCACCCAATCGTGGAACGCCCAATTGGGGTTGTCTTCTGCAACATTTGAGTTGAACTTCTTAAGAACACACTTTCAAAACAAAATTGACGTGTATGAAAAAATAATTTAACTTATAATACCTTCGGGTGGTGGTGGTAGGTCATCGTCGTATACGAGAACCCGCTCTCTGGTTGACTCGTTCGGAGCTGGTGAGTCTTTCTTAATCTCACGCCAGTTGATGTTCTCACCAGCGTCGTGCAGCATGCCAATGAGGCGCCCATCGAACTGGGAATCCTCGACGATCGGAGCAGTGTGATACAGCATAGTACACCCGAACACCCGAAAACCTTTTTTCGCCATGCACACCAAGCTGTGTGCAACTCCTCGGATCCCCCCTAGTACCTGTGCATAACGATTAGAAAACGAGTTATACGAAAAAAAACAATATTACAAATAATCTTTATTACTTACCGTTCGAGTACTAGTCGAGCCCCACGGCAAATGGGTCTTACTCTCATCACCCATCATTCTCCGCCGAAGAGCATCACCGTAGTCACCCTGTAAGTACACCGAAGTCATGCACCACCGCTGGTACCAGACAATATACCGCAATGCCCAGGGTCCCGCCCCCAAACTGACGTCTGTCGAGTCAGGCGGAGCCCACAAGTGGTTCTCAGGCGCGCGGGCAATCCTGTAGTGGCGTAAATGGTGGGTGCTCCAATCCACCTCTTGCTTTTTATGGAAGGTACTGCAATTATAAGTCAGTTAGATACAATTTGTGAAATAATATCAATATTGAGTGTGTATTACTTACTTGTGCAACTTCTCCGTCTCATCCTCACCAAGTATCGGGTCATCAGGAATGAAGGCATCGAATCCGAACTGACGAGGCACCCGATCAGGATAGTGATACTCAACCATCCAGTAACAAACGATTGGACCGCGGTACAAACCGAGATCTCTCTGTGCCATCGTCAATGGACAGAAAATACTTGCGCGGTACCACGACCGATACGGAAACCAGTCGACGTTTGCCTGGTGCAACATCTGAAGCTGATTCCGGACGTAGGATATACCCGCTGTCCCTCCCCTCGGCGTATTCTAGTAGCGGTGGCGGCTACCCCATATGGTACCGTATGAGGGGCTTTTGTTGATGTCTTTGCTCTTTTGCCACTTCACATTTGATGGAATAATGGGTCGGCATACTGGTAGGTGCGACCAGGACCACTGCTGCAGCAGAAGGAGTGGCCCATTGAACTGCTGGCTGTCTCTCTGAAATTCGAGATGTGTATTAGTTATTATCAAATTTAAAACAATCGTAAGAACATTAATTGATTAAGAATTACCATACAAGCGTGACACACTCCTCTGTACAAACATGCAAGCACGGCTCCACCCCAGTTCCACCGTGATGGCTTATCAAGTTGCTCCAGCTGCTGGAGAAACATAATCGGAACCGAGTCGCCACTAGAATCGACGAAAATCGTGGTACCACATAAGTCAAGCACGAATGTCCTAACGTACCTACAGTTTGAAGAGTAAGTAAATAACTGTTTATTTTTTATAAAACTAATTTTAATATAATGTAATGGATTTTGAAATTACCTCTTGACCTTCTCCACGTCAGTCGTCCATGGAGTAATGGCAATTTCGGTGGCATATTGGCGGAGAGCCTTCAGACTGATGCAGTACTGGGAGAACCGCTCCACTCCTTCCTCACCCTTCGACTTGAGCTTCTTTGCCACCCCCTCCACATGCACACCCAACAGCTCTGGGATCAACGTCTGGAGTACATGATGATCCGAGACACCCCCTATCGGATCGCCATCGATCCACAGACCCCATAAAGCACTCATGTCCTGTTGGGTCACTGTCATCTCCCCCACAGGAAGATGGAATGAATGGGTCTCAGGACGCCATCTCTCCACGAGACCACACATGAGTGCCTGGTCAATCCGCAGTGGTTGTTTCATCATGCCTAACTGGTATAACCCGAGGTTCATGAGGTACCGATCCATCAGTGGATTTTCGATGTACCGTACCTCCGGCGAGCGGTGCCGCACCATCAACATGGTCTCATCCTGCATTTTTTCAATGTTTTAGACCAGTGGGACTGAATAACTATATGTTTGAAACGCAATATTTGCATTTTCTTTGAATAACACAACGTACCTCCATTGATGCAAGTGAGACACAGTGACGTCTGTGAGGGACCCACAGGAGAGGACTGAACCTATCTGCACGATGTGGTGCGGCATCCCCTGCATCGACACCCTCCGCAATGGGGCTCTCTGTGCTACCACTAGTATCGGCGTGAGCCTGCGAACTCTCGCCGGTCTCCGACGTATCTCGTGATCGCCCACGTCGAGGTCTAGTCATGCTGCATTTCAAAATATCAAGTTTAAAAAAATAAAACTCGTAATCCAATCAAACCTAATTTCAATAAAACTCGTAATTTCTAACAATTCATGCAATTTTAACCCCATGCAATTAATTTCTAACAGCTCCAAACAATTATAACAATTTCAATCCATTTCTAATAATTCCAATCAAACAATTTCTAACAAGTTCAATTAAATAATTTCTAACAATTCCAATTAAACAATTTCTAACAATTCAAATTAAACAATTTCTAACAATTCCAATCAAACAATTTGTAACAATTCCAATCAAACAATTTCTAACAATTCTAATCAAACAATTTCTAACAATTCTAATCAAACAATTTCTAACAATTCCAATAAAATAATTTCTAACAATTCCAATCAAACAATTTCTAACAATTCTAATCAAACATTTTCTAATAATTCCAATCAAATAATTTCTAACAATTCCAATCAAACAATTTCTAACAATTCTAATCAAACAATTTCTAACAATTCCAATCAAATAATTTCTAACAATTCCAATCAAACAATTCTAATAATTTTAATCAAACAATTCTAACAATTTCAAACAACTAATTTCTAACAACTCCAAACAATTTCAAACAATTTCTAAAAATTCCAAATAATTTATAAACAAGTTAAAGAAATAATTTCTAACAATTTCTAACAATTTCTAACAATTTCTAACAAATCCCGTAATTCGATTAATTTCTAACATTTTCAAACATTTCTAACTGTTTCTAACAACCGTAAACAATTCCAATCAATTTCTACCAAATTCAATCACAACAATTTCAAACAAATCCCGCGATTTGTAATTTCAAGCAAATCCCGCAATTTCTAACAATTTCATATAAATCCCGCAATTTCGAACAATTTGTAACAATTCCAAACAATTTAAAAAAAATCCAAATAATTTATAAAAATACTAGCAAATAATTTCATACCCGAAAACAAAAGCGGAGCGACGGCGCGGTGGCAGGGTGGAGCACCGGTGGATAGAGGAGAGGGAGGCCGAGAGAGAGAGAGAGAGAGGGACGGAGGCCGAGAGAGAGAGAGGAGGGAGGCTGAGAGTGAGAGAGGGAGAGGCCGAGAGTGTTTCGCGGTGGTCGGAATGGCCGGAAATGGAGGTTTCCGGCGGCAGAGGAGAGGGGCGGAGGGTTGGGGTAGGGTTTGGGCGGGTTGGGTAGAGAGAGAGAGGGTGGCCGGTTTTATAAAAAAAAAATATGTAGACCGCCCCCCGGGGGGGGCGGGTTGGTCCAAGGGTAGACCGCCCCACAGGGGGGCGGTTTGGTCTGAGGGTAGACCACCTCACGGGGGGACGGTTTGGTTATGGGTGAAAAAAAAAAAACCGGTTATTAATATTACTTTATTTAATTTTTTGGTTATGAATAAAAATGACGGACCGTATTTAATTCATTAATTGCATTAATTTGATGCTACAGCTGAGCTGTGCATCTACTCCAGAATTTTCGGCTGTTATTGCATGCATACTTGCATAGAAAAGAACTGCAACACTCTATCCTGGACATTGAATTTGATTAAACGGTCCAGAAGTATTGAATATTAACTTTGTAGATAAAAAAATTCTCGTGTTACAACAGGTTTCTTTTTTTATGTACTATGATTTTATTCATTGTTGTAGTATTTTCATTATCTGTCGTGTAATATAGCATTAATGCTACATTGATAAAAAAAAAAACACCTATAGGGACACCTGAGCTAACTCGTTACACATTTAGCATCACAGAATTTGCTCGAGCAAAGAAGAGAGAGAAAAAAATTAAAGATGAAGATCAGGAGGAAATTAAACCTATAGCAGAACAAGTTGATTGTCGAGATCTTTAGTTCTCTACTGCTTTCAAACATTTTTCTCTTGATCTCTTTTCCTTTCTCATTCAACCTAGAGCAAGTAATGGCAAGCATGCTGATATCAGGCCTCAAACATATCCTACAACAACCCGGATCGATGCTATACATGGAGAAAGAGTGCCAGAAGATGCTCGACTTTTTCACTGATGCCCTTCCCAAGCTTGCTGATGCCGAATTACGCGCTGAAGCTGAACCCGATGTCAGAACCTGGCTTGATGATCTCAACGCAGAGGCATATGAAGCTGACGACATAGTAGATGATTTCAGATATGCAAAGCTCCAGGCAGAGGCTGAGGCTGATGGCTGCCGGAATCAGAATGGTGATAGAGTAAGGGCTGGTCTCTTCCTCTTATCTTGTTTTAAGACTAGTAGCAATAATCGGAGTGGGGCGCTGCAAGGAATTGAAAATAGAATTGGTAGTATTGTTAAAAGAATTGATGGCCTTGACGAAAGGATGAGAGCTTTCAACTTTCGACCAAGTCAGGATATAAATATAACAACTCTTGAAAGGCCGCAACACCTGAATTTCTCAAGTCTGACAGACATTTTTGGAAGAGAAAAAGAAACTAGAGAAATTAAGCATAGCATCTCCATTGTGGGTCCACATGGAATAGGCAAGACTGCCTTGGCTCGATTTATATGCAACAAAGCCGATATCAAATTCTATTTTGATTGTGTAGTATGGGTTGATGTTGGATCTGAATTTAACATTGGTAAAATCACAAAATCCATAATTGATCAAGTAATAGGGAAAGACTGTTGCATATCTGAAGGTGATACAGATTTACTAGAGCTTCGCTTTTCTCAAGAACTACAATGGAGGGCGTGCCTTGTTGTATTGGATGATGTGCGGACTGTTGGTGAGGAACTGATATTGAAATTCAGTAAGTTCATAAAAACTGATTGGAGAATTTGTTTAATAGTTACAAGTAGTTTTCAAGAAGTTGGGCAGATGTTCAGATATAGACATAATTATGTACTACAACCTTTGAGGACTAATGATGGATGGAATATGTTTTGTAAGAAAGCATTTTCGGATGATGCTAATAAAATTTGTCCAGAGATATTAGAAGAGATGGGCAAGAAAATTGTTGTCTCATGTGGGGGATCACCTCTAGCGCTGAATATGATGGGTGGTCTGATGAGGTTCAAGAAGCAACCTGAAGAATGGCGACGAGTAATTAACCAATTGGAATGTTATACTGTTGATGGTGTTGCAACTGTTGAGAAAATTATCAAGGTGTGTTATGATAACTTATGTTCTCAAGTTAAGCAATGCTTTGCATTTTGTTCTCTCTTTCCCGAGGGCCATTACATGGACAAGGAGGTTTTGATCAAACTCTGGATGGCCAATAGTCTATTATTGCATTTAGATGGATCAAGATCGATGTCTCCAGAAGATAATGGTAACATCGTTTTCAATGAGCTTGCCTCGAGACACTTCTTTGAGGATGTTAAACTCGTCCATGGAAATTATTCATACGAGAACAAACATGGATACCATAGTAGAGTAACATGCAAGTTGCTGGACCTTATTCGTAAGAAGGCAGTAATTGCTGCAAAAGAATTTGCACTGCAAATCCCTTACATGTTATCTATTTCTAGTGATTCACAAGTAGATATTCCTATGTTGTTAGAAACCAATCCAGCCGTGCGTACCTTGTTGTTCCCGGGTGATCTCTTTATTAGAAATGTTAATTGCAGTGCAGTACCCAGAGCAAACTCCTTGAGAGGATTGCACTTGCACTCTGCTTTATTTCAGAAGGATCTTTTGGTACTGAAATATATGAGACACTTGCGATATCTCGATCTATCCAGAAGTAGAATCAAAATATTACCTGAATCAACAAGCTTATTATACTTCCTACAAACTTTAAATCTCTCGAAATGTTTGCTCCTTTACCAGCTTCCGGAAAACATGAAATATATGAGGAGCCTGAGGCATTTCTATATCCATAAATGCCCCAGGCTAAAGAAAATGCCAGCACATTTTAGGCAACTTAGTAACCTACAAACCCTCACAACTTACATTATTGGAGAAGAAACTACCGGCACTGGCATTGATCAAATAAAGGGCTTGCATCTTGGTGGTTTGCTTGAATTGTACAACTTGTGTAAGGTGAAAACTGCAACAATTGCAAAAGATGCTGATTTGGTTTCAAAGACAAATTTGGATAGACTAACTTTAAATTGGGGTACTGAACCACTAGTTATGTCAAAAAATAATAATGATTTGGGAGTATTGGAGGCTCTACAACCTCACACCCAGTTGAAAGTGTTAAAAGTACAACAATACGGGGGCTGTGAATTTCCAACTTGGCTTGCCAATCCAGTGGCAATGGGTTTCATAAATTTTGTTGAACTTCATTTGATTGGTTGTTCACAATGTGAGACCCTTCCTGCAGTGTGGAAGCTGCCGTCCCTTAGAGTTCTCTGCTTGAAGCACATGCCAAGTTTGACTTGTATATCTCGTACTGATGAGAAAGATAGCTCGGAGCAATTTTTCCCAAGCCTCAAGAGGTTGGTATTGGTTGGTCTGAAGAAGTTGGAAAGGTGGCATGAAGAAGTAATTCATACGAAAATAGGAGGAGGAGAAACAAAAGAAGAGAAGGAAGGAGGAGGAGGAGCCATGTGCTCAAACTTGGAAACCACTTTTGAAGAAGTAACAATATTCACCAAGCTTGATCAATTGGAAATCACCAGTTGTCCAAATCTGAAAACCATGCCACGTGTTCCTCAACTTAAACACATAACCGCAAGTATAGAAAATTATAGGTTGCTCTGGTCTATCACAAATGTAATTGCTCGAGTAGAGAGCTTAGTTGAAGAAGCCAGCATTGCAAAAGCAAGTAATGCTGATAATGAGCCATTTCCAACATTAAAAGAAGAGGTGAAGGAGGATAAGGGCAGTCGTAGGCTTAGAATATTGCGAATGGATTCAACAAACAGTTTTTTCATGCCTACATTATTACCGCATTCACTGTTGGGTGTCTCGGGTCTATGGAGATCATTTAAAAGGCTCGAATATTTGGATATTAGTAATTGCAACACTCTTGTTTCCTGGCCTCTTGAATTTAGATACTTGGAAAGCTTGATACGGCTGTCAATCCGGATGTGCCCAAACCTAACTGGCATACTTCCTGCCCAGGCAGAAAATAGCAAATCGCTCTTTCCTATCTTGAGAAAGCTAGAATTCTATGGATGCAATTCTTTAAAACAAGTTCCGAAATGTGGATATAATCTCAAAGTTTTGGAACTAGATGAGTGTCCCCAAGTCGAGTCGATTTCAGGCATAAAGCGACTGGATATGTTGTATCTCTCATGCATAAATTGGACCTCTTTGCCGAGTTGGTTACTAGAAATTAAAGAGTTGGGAACTCTTTGGGTGTCTGAATGCCCAATGGTGAAGGAACTCCCAAGAGGTGAATGGCTCTCTTCGCTTAAAAAGCTTAAGATTTCAGAGTGCCCTGACCTTGAAAAATTCTGCAAAGAGGGACCGTACTCCTCTATATTCTCCCAAATTGGCAAAAGTACAGATAATTAAGTAATTAACCATCCACTAAAAGGTACATAGCACCTCCTTTCTTTTCTATGTAAATATTTATTGAATTCTTTCCTTTCTACAAAAAAATTGAGCCTTTATTGATTCATCTTATAACTAACAAGAGTTTATATATTGGAAAAATGAATTTTCAGGCTTCACCAGCTAACTTCCTACAAGGCTAATCAGTACTCTCTGTTGGATGGTGCTTCTAGTTATAGGTATTTTAACCTGATAGGTCCCGATTAATGATTATTTTCAGTACCACTTATCATTATTTTCCTGTTATTTTTTGTCACGTCCCAACAACACTACCGACAACCCACCGCGCTCATCAACGCAAGACATTTCACTACTAATACACAATCATAAATATACATACATACATTACCAATGACAAGACAAGAGCCACAATACATGATAAAACTTTCTTTTAAGTTTCACAATACATGTGTAAGCCAATTGAAAATAAACTTACTACGGTATAATTAAATACAACCGAAATATCATAGAAAATTTATTTCAAGCAAATAAGTCACTATGTGGCAAATCCCACAATTCTTCAAGTTATACATCTTGTTTCCTAATTTCGTGCTTGGTACCTGGAACCCACAAAGTGGAACAGTAAGAGATTGATAAATCTCTCAGTGCGGTATTCAGTTCCAGCCAAGTTATCCTTAGATGCAACCAACGTAAACCAAACCATACACCAAGTTCAAATATAATAAAATTGCATGAGCAATACAAATTCAAGAAGCATCTTAAAGAACTGAAACCAATCAAAGTAGTATGTAATTAAACCACTTGGTCAGAAATATGCAATTGTCTTAACACCTTATCATAAACATTAGTTCCTATTATGCAATGCCCTTTTTTTAATGTCAAATGTACAATTGGTCAAGTAAAATTAATTAACATAACACATAAATAGACCACCAATTCGAAACCATATAGCTTATATATAAATTCACAAATCATATCAAATATTTAAATGTTCATGTGCAAAAATTTATAAGAAACTCATTTCAGAATTAAAATAAAATTTCATTTACCAAAACCACACTTATGACAAATAAAAGTTCTCCAAATGTATTGATCAGATAAATTAATAAATGCACAAATGTTCAAGTATGTTATTTATCCATTATACTTTATTTCTATGTCATACTCTATTTTTTTTTCACCAAACATGATTATGGTCATGTGCTACTCCAAATAGGTGCCTACAGAACTTTGGCACACACAACTGAAGTTTTGTTCTTACCTCGAATATATAGCGCCTACAGAACTTTAGTGCAGACCACTGAAGTTATGTGCTTATCACAAATATATGGCTCCTACAGAACTTCAGTGGCATGCACTAAAGTTTTATGCTTACCCCGAATATATGGCACCTACGGAACTTCATCCCACACTAATGAAATTCTGCACATACCCCGAATTGATGGCGCATACCTACGGACTCTCTAAGAAAATCCTTCAAGTCTCTCCTTAGAATACTATTTTTATATTTATTATTATTTTATCCTTTCAAAGGGAGAGAATGAAATAGGTCGACCACAGAATTGGAAAATAATTATAATATTCATCTCAATGTGAAGCTATCAAAGGGAAATCATTTTTTTAGCCTAACTAAAATTTATGCGGTCATAGTAAAATAATTATTTCATATACTTTTGCACTTAGACCCTCAAAACATTTAAAATTAATATTTGCCCCCACATGATTTTATGGTTTTAAAATTTCAAGATGTTACAATCGTAACAAAATAAATATATTTCAAGATGGAGGAAAACATGCATAATCACATACCTGATTTATAATTTTAAAAAATAGATAGTTATTGAGATTAATTACATAAATTCAAGGTTAATTTCAATCATGTTATAATCAGCAATAAACTGTTTAACTGTATGTCAAATTAAATTTCCAAATATTTAAAAACTGGGATGTTACATTTTTCTTTTCCTTTCTTGTTTCTTAAATAGATTCCTCAATTAAGTACATAATTCTTCTGTTCTTCATACCACAACTGTACTAATCCTAAGTTCTAAGGTACGAAAGTTCATGACTAGTTTCCTTGAAGTAGCAAGCCTATTGAAAAAAAGTATATTGCAGCTATGCGCGTCCATTACATATATTTCCAGAGTTCATTCGCTAATTTTAGGTGATTTCAATACCTTGTATTTTATTTTGTGAACTTTATTGGTATATTGTTTGTCACTTTCATGATGGGAACGAACATCTGATGTGTCTAGCACATGTGGCAGAGCCTTGCCACATAGTCTCAGTAGATGTCGAAAGCTGACAAACCCAACATAGATTAAGATATGTTTACCTCAACTACTCTTTCGCAGTTTATCAAGGGCGTCAACTGGTTCTTTTTTTTTCTCCAAGATTTTAGATGATCAGCAAGTGAGTGCCTCTTTAGAAAAAGTGAGTATGTTTACCTCCCATAGTTTCACATCTATTTCTCTTTGGAAAGCTAGCTGTAAAGCTATCGTATTTCACCAGGTAATGTTTTTTATATACTAATTTGTAGTTTTTATATATCCAGCTTTAGTAAGGAAGAAGCGAGCCAGAAAGCAAATTCTCAGTGAGAAAAACACCTAAAATGCGGCACATCAAAACCGACCATCACACACATTGATTGAATAACACCAAGTCATCAATCTTCAAACACCTAAAGGGCGTATCAGTTGCTTGCTTTGTAATAATGTCTCTCAGGGATAAGTAAGAGGCAATTTAGATCTAATTATATATAATTTGTTTCTGTTCTTCAGCAGTACATTCTGCTTAGTAGTATTCATTTTATTTTTTTAAGAAAGTGGATAAAACCCACCATTTTCATTATGAGAAATAAGTACTCATTAATACAAAGTAGGTTGTGAGCCTATCTTTCAAAAATTATCAAATTGACTTTATATGGGACATCTCAAACTGATTCGGGTTGTAATTTCTCGGTTTCATCACACACAAACACACAAAAAAACTCATTTTTTTTAGACAATTTAATTTCTACATTCAGCTTTTGCATGTCAAAATTAAAAATCAATCAAAATTTACTAAAATTACCCTAAATTTCTTTTAGATCTACATGGATTTGATATATAGGATTCAAGTTTCCTACTGAGGTGGAGAGATTGCTGATATAGATTTAGATCTAGACCCTCTGCCATCGTCCCCACACGAGCTTGCAATCATGGTTCGTAAACTCGGCCAATTCTGAGTCAACTCGGAATCGGGCCTGTCCGAGCCGAGTTATGCCCGAGTTCCTCGCCTGTGCGAGTTTTGGAGTAAAACTCAGATGAACAGTATCTGACTCGGCAGAGTTTCCGAGTTTCTGGCCGAGTCAGGCCGAGTATGACCAAGTTTGACCGAGTTCTGGCCGAGTTTGATCGAGTCTGGCATTTTTTCAATTAAAAAAAATTTCAAGAGTTTTTATATATTGCACGTATAGGAACGGGTTAGGCACTACTTAGATAATGCAAGAATGAACGAAAAAATAATATATTTGATTCTATAGTTTGTTTTTTTTTTTATTTGACTAAAGTAAAAGTTAATTTTATATTATATAAATTGGAGATCATTTCACAAGTTCACATTGTGAGAGAAAGTGGTCAACATTCGCTACCACGAAAGTGAACGAACAGGAACACGGTATAGAGATGTCAATGAACTAACAGCAAGAAATCGAAATATTAATTGTGAAGATGACCTGCATGGGACCTCAGAGCTCAGTGGGGGGATATAATTCAAGCTCATCTTCATATGGAGTACAACCAGACTACAATTCTTCTAGCACATACAATCCATATGTTGAATATGAGGATATTAATAATTCTTCATTTGACACTACATTAATGTCTTTTCTTTTTGGTCCTGTGCAACAATATCCCTATTTTTATTTTAATACGGAGGACAATGAGATAATCCAGCCAGCTCGGCATAGCTTCTGGCAATAAAAAATGTGTTTAATTTTTAATTCTTGTATTACATTATATAATTAGTGAATTATTTAAGTGTAATATTTTGTCTTAACATAATTTTATTACAAATTATTTTTTTACCAATTATTTCATATGTTTTGGGCATTTTGGCTACAAAACAGGTTTTCTGCCAAAAAAAACCGAGTTTCCGAGTCAACTCGCCCGATTCTGACCGAGTCATCCGAGTTTCAGAACCATGCTTGCAATAGCACCTACAAAAATATTAAAACAAATAGTTTAGTAAATAAAAAGAAGACTATGGTACTATGAATAGCGCAGATTGGTCCATACTACAACTCAATATTTTCATTTTCAAAGTGTACTTGCATCTTAAATTTTGAATGGTCTAGAATCACTACTTTTGAATGGTCTAGAATCTTTCGATCAACAGATTTTCTACCTATCTAAAAAAAATTCTAAAAAAATGTGAAATTTGATGAACATGTACATTTTCATATGGAGATCATGTTTAACAGTTCAGATCAATTGTTAGGAATTCAAAAATAGAGATATTGACCCATAGTACAGATTAATATGAGCTATGCATAGTTAATTAGAAGCTTAATTGATAAAAGATGCATACATCGTTGTTATTGAAACCAATAACCAGTTCACCAATGAACTGGTACAAAGATCCAGTACAAAATACGAGGCCGGTCAAATGACGGGTGTTGATTTTCAATCTGACACCTCCATCATTGATCTCAGCAATTCCAGTCTCTGCTTGATAAGATTCAAGCCTCCACAAAATAATAAAACAACTATCAGTATTATTACCTAAATATACAGATACAGTACCAGTATCTGTATAAATTCCTACCAGTTAGGAAAAGTAAGTCTCCAGTTTTCCTACGAAGGGGAGAAGAGTCAAATGCACCCTGTTTATGAGAAGAATTAACTAGAACAGTAAAATGGTCATAAGCAGAATTATACATTAATGTGTAGTTAAATTCCTGCATGTCATAATAGAAGACAAGACAAAATCTAAGAACATGAGTTTGTCGAAGTCAATTAATATCCTTTAGAGAATTGAAGATATGCATGGTGTTATATCAATATTGTCTCACAAGTTGTCGTACAAGTTTCTATGTCCTGATTTTGGATTGTATATATATCTTGTACAAAAAACCTAGCAAACAGATCTTAAAGCCGAACTAATATATTGTACTCTACATTAATGTCAATATAAACCCCACCAATCCAAAAATGCCCATATCCCACTGCCAGAGAGCTCATGGCTTTGTCCCTTGCCAACCTCTCATATAACCACAAGGAAAGCTCCACTTTCTTTTAGGCTTATGACTTCTAAGCCTATATAATCATATGAGAGCACAGTTCTCTTTCATCATTACTCAGATATACATTACCCATTGTTCACATTACGACTAAAAATCTAAAAACATGGTTAGTCCCAAGAAGCTGGTGCAAATGGCAAAGAAGTGGCCCAGAATGGCTGTATTAGGAAGAAGAAGGCTCACATTGGAGAGAAAGCTTTCCCACTGTAACACCGATCAATGCACTAGCTCTCGGGCCGAAAAAGGGCATTTTGTGGTGTACACCATTGATGGCAAACGGTTCATTATCCCATTAGAATACCTCAACTCTAGAATCTTTATGCAGCTTTTCAATTTGTCTGAAGAGGAGTTTGGGTTCACAGTTGACGGGCCGATAACATTGCCTTGTGAAGCATTGTTCATGGACTATGCAATGGACTTGTTAAAGAGAGGTGTGTCAGAGGAGGTGGAGAGAGCTCTTCTAGGCTCTGTTTTGCTGTCTTTCCACCATGCTTGCTCTATGCAAAGCAATTTAGGAATAGTTAGTCAGCATGTGGTGGTGTGTGGCTATTGAAAAATAGATAGGAGGGTGTTTGCTTGTTCATATTAATTGCTATAGAAGTCTCAAATTTTAAGAGATGCGTAATCTATTATTTATTTGAATTTACATTTTTACTTAAACTTTGAATGTTGTCATGGATCGTTTCCCAATTTTTAAGTACGAACATATACCGATTCGAATTCTAATTCAGGAAACCAAGATTTAGAACTGGTCTGATAAAGATAAGGTTCGCTTGGAGACTATTTCAGTATTTACACAACTTATCACATTACTATTCAAACATCAACTTACCAATTAATTAAACAACATTATTAGAACTCTACTCCTCCGAGTTGCACTCATCTAACACTATTCTAAATTATTATTTTAAATAACATTATTCTAACACTATTTTGTATTTTGCCAAACAACCCCAAAAGAAATTGAAATTAACAGTAGAGGTTTTTATTTTAATTTATTTCCTTTTTAGTGACGTGTTTAGAGGAAAAGATCCGTTTATTTATACAAGAATTTTTCACTTGTGATATTAATATTTTTCTGTACATATTAGCGATTTTTTCTATCATACTCCAAGGTTTATTTTTTTGATATATACTTGGTGAATCTACTTGAACATTAATTATGGATATGTTGTTAGCAACTTAGCATATAGGTAACAGCAATGCTATGAAAAAACGAAATAGGTGCTCCGCATAACATATGACATTTTTATGAATAGAATGCCAATTAAATCTGTGCAGTTGATCATTTTTATGAATAGAATGCCAATTAATTTTCCATATTAAGTTACTGTCTAATGCACTCAACCCAATTTTATTTGGATTCTTGATATATCTCGTCAACCTGGTTTTATTTGACTCAAATAGTCAAATTTCAATGGATTTTTATTTTTATTTTTTATTTTTTTGCCGGTTAAGGTCTCAGTCAAATTCATTTAAGTTGCAACATAAACATGTAGTTTTAATAATTGCATTCTGACAGTAAGGACCTGCCATGTATAGTTGTAGCTTAGATTTGAAAGCTTGTCTTCAGCTTCCCTACCAAGCATAGTCCAACGTAATATGCTCCTGTCATGAAATTTTCAATTTGCTTTGCTCGTTGGAACTTTCAATGCGGTGATATCAATGGCCAATCAACGGCAAATACATGATACTTTTCTACTTCTCATTAAAGGTTGCAAGGCAAAACCCAACCAACAATTCTACTTTATGAACATTCAATTTGACATTGTTGGTAGCTGAAATCTTGAATTGAATGTGATCGGTCATCAAAGATGATGTTTGGTAACATGTCATTGTCTCACCAAGTCTTAATTAACTTGGTGATTGTGGCATGTTACTCCAATAGAAGACCAAGCTCATGGCCTTGTCCCATGCCAACCTGTCATATATTCATAAGGACAGCTCCACTTGCTTTTAGGCTTATCATTTCTAAGCCTATATAATCATATGAGAGCACAGTTCTCTTTCATCATTACTCGGATATACATTACCCATTGTACACATTACGACTAGAAATCTAACAACATGGTTAGTCCCAAGAAGCTGGTGCAAATGGCAAAGAAGTGGCAGCAAATGGCTGTATTAGGAAGAAGAAGGCTCACATTGGAGAGAAAGTTTTCCCACCATCACACCGATCAATGCACTAGCTCTCGGGCCTAAAGAGGGCATTTTGTGGTGTACACCATTGATGGGAAACGGTTCATGATTCCATTAGACTACCTCAACTCTAGAATCATTATGCAGCTTTTCAATTTGTCTGAGAGGAGTTTGGGTTCACAGTTGATGGGCCAATAACATTGCCTTGTGAAGCATTGTTTATGGACTATGCAATGGACTTGTTAAAGAGAGGTGTGTCAGAGGTGGAGAGAGCTCTTCTAAGCTCTGTTTTGCTGCCTTGCCACCATGCTTTCTCTATGCAAAGCAATTTAAGAATAGTTAGTCAAGAAGTGGTGGTGTGTGGCTTTTGAAAAATAGATAGGAGGGTGTTTGCTTGTTCATATTAATTGCTATAGAAGTCTCAAATTTTAAGAGATATGTGTAATCAATTATTTCTATGATTTACAATTTTACTTAAAATTTGAATGTTGTCATGGATCTTTTCCCACTAGTTTCCTTTGGAACTTTTAAGTACGAACATATACCAATTCGGATTCAAATTCAGTATTTCAATATTTAGAACTGGTCTGATATAGAAAAGGTTCGCTTGGAGACTATTTCAATATTTACACAACTTCTCATATTACTATTTGATCATCAAATTACCAATTAATTAAACAGCATTATTAGAACTCTACTCCTCCGAATTGCACTCCTCTAACAACTATTCTAAATTGTATTTTGCCAAATAACCCCAAAAGAAGTTGAAATTAACAGTAGACCATTCTATTTGTATTTCCTTTTTAGTGGCGCGTTTAGAGGAAACACTACTACAGAATTTTAAATCAACACCGGTAAAACAACACCGGATTTAATGGAACCGGTGCTGTATATGTTTTAGCACCGGTTAAAACTCCAACCGGTGCTAATTATCTAACATACAACACCGGTTTAATTATAAAAACCGGTGCTGAATATTTAGCACCGGTTATTTTCAAAAAACCGGTGTTGTATGTCAAACATTTAGCACCGGTTATTTTTCAAAACCGGTGCTAATTATTCAGCACCGGTTTTTATAATTAAACCGGTGTTGTTTGTCATACATTTAGCACCGGTTTTTGCAACCGGTGTTGTATGTGCCTGGTGTAATGTTTAAAACCCTAGCTGCCTCTTTCTTTATCTCTTAACTGAAAGACTCCACCAGAAAGCTGTGCGAAATTTTGCTCTTTAAGCTCTCTCTCCACTCCAGCTTGTGTAAATTCGGGTAACAACTTGTTCTTTTGTTTTTTTGTTCTTATTTGTGAAATGCTTTATGAATTGATGAGAATTGATGAAATTGATCTAAATTTATAAAAGTTGTAGTGATCAACTTTATCCTTTTCAAAAGATGGATCTTCACTCTCTCCATCCCCTCTACAAGTGAATTTCCACTCTCCCTCAAGTTCTCTCTCTTCTATCTTGGATTTTTACCCTCTCTTCACTTGACACGGTTAGTAATATTATTCTCATGAATTTAAGTAATTTAATTACAAGCATGTTGAAAATTGATTTAATTGATTGTTTCGTTATTCATATAGTTCGTTATATATATATATATATATATATATTCGGTGAGTAGTATTGTATTGCAAACCAACTAAAACTTAACATATATTAGTATGCTTTTAGGTCATATGCCCATTCAAAATTATTCCGATAGGGATTAATTTTGAATAGTCCCCATATTGGGACTGCTCTTTGAATATTTTGTCTCATTTAGAATGTGAACACGAATTAATGGATTTGGTATTTAAGATAAATTCGGTATCATTTCTCCTTATTGTTCCCACGAGTACGTATTGAATTCATGTCCAAACGGATATGTTTCTTACGCGTACTTGGGGAACAAAGGGGAAATGCTGCCGAATTTTTCTTAAATACCAAATCTGTTGATTCGTGCTCACTACTGAGACAAAGTATTCAATGAGTGGGTTAGGATTGTGCACCAGCCCTATGTAAGCCCCAAATTCGTCAACTTTTAACTCTAATATCCTGCAATTTATTAATTATTATAATTACAGATGGATCGACAGCATTGGATGTATGGAATACCACGCACCACTATTGAATATTGGCGAGGTGTTGATGAATTTTTAAAATTGGCTGAAAAGCACAAGGAGAACAATGGCGAAGACTCGATCGTGTGTCCTTGTGTAGATTGTACTAATTTTATGAGCTATTCTGACTCTAATGTGGTGAAAAGTCATTTTCCAGCTATATATATCATCCATGACATCAAAAGTTTGTTATAAATTTTGGTTGTGGCCCAAAGTTTTGGCGAAAAGGCTGTGGGCTTTTGAAACAACAAGCTTAATTATGGGTTGCAATTTGCAAAGTTTTAGACCCTACCACTTTCAAGTTGGTGCCAATTTCATTGGATCCGCCAAGCCTAAAAAAAAAAAAGGCACACATCCTTGAATTTTTTTTTAATTTAGAAATAAAAAAATCTTCAGGAAAGGATTTGATTGTTTTTTTCTTCGAAAAATAGATGAAAGTGTATTAATGGTGCAGTACTCTCAGTAGTTTATGGGAAAAAAAAATTGGTCAAAACCAGTTTTCAAGCAAAAATGTGGTCAGAATGGGATTTGACATGAAAAACAATGGAACCGTACCACTCAGAAATCTGCATCTGGTAGAACCGTACTATTAGTGTGGTTCCATCTATTTTTTGAAGAAAAAAGTCGATCAATATCACTTTTACAAAAAACTATTAGTATTTATTGTTCTTACTAAAGGGTCCCGGTAGACTCTCATCAACTTTTAGATGCTATTCTTGAGAATTGAACATGCATCTCGTGCAACTGCACTTAGTCCGCAGTTCATCGAAAAAGAGTCCAGGTATACCCCCAACAACATTTAGAAGTTATTCTCCATAATTGAACATGCGTCTCGTGCAACTACACTTAGTCCACATTTCACCCAAAAAAAATAAGATTTTAATTTCTCAATAAAAAAAATTCATATCCTTGCAAGACATAATTTACACTCTATAATCTATATATACAGTTCTATTCCCCTTTTTTTTTTTTCAAAAGGATGTCCCTGCCGACTCTCTATAACCATTTTTTCATAATTGAATTTGTGTGACATTTTTTAAGTTTTGTAGGTCTACAAAAGGCAGTCTTACTTTTAGTAGATTTGACACCCCAAGTGCATCAATTAGCTAGGTCTTTTGCATAATTTAATCCTGGTAGGTGCAGAGCTTACTGGATCACACCAGAAAATGAGAATCTTTCTACTTTGGCTTACATGCATGTTTATGTTAATTAATTATATATCTCGTGGAAATCAGAGAAGAAATTTTATCACTGTTTGACTAACCTAATTTAGTTTTAACACTGTTTGAAAATACGGATTTGAAAATAGATAGTTTTCTGATGGATATTAAAGAATGACATCTGAATCCTTTTTTATAACTAAAAAAAAACAGATTATACATACTCTTCTCTATTGGATTCTGTTCTCTTTTTATACTATGATCAAAGTCCTTATATTTTTTTCATGCACTCTCTCCTAAGTTAAGAGAGGACATATATTTGTTTATATTTTTGTGTAGAAATTTTAACTTATAGGTGCTTTTTCTATTATAAACAGTGACTATCTGCGACGGTATACCGACAGAAAGGTGTTTTTTTATATTAGCGACGGAAGTATCCACGAGGATATACCGACAGAATCCATCGCAGATAGTGTCTCCATTCTTGTAGCTAGTTATTGTGTTGTTTTTTTATTACATAGATTTTTGAAATTCTAAAAATCTATTTATTTGATCCAAATTAATTGACTGTAATATTTCTATAAAAATAATTATTGTTAACATTTAAGTGTGGGTGTGTGTGTGTGTGTGTATTTCAAAATGAAACCCAAAAGACAATCTTAATAAACTCAAAATTTATTGTTGTAATGTGCTCCTCAAGGAGTTAAAAAATCGCAGAAAAATTAGCTGAAATTAGTATACAGGGTAAATGGTGCCTTAATCCACTATATATATATATATATATATATATATTATGAATCGGTGCATAATTATAGTTATCCGCATTAATTGTATTTAATTTCAAACTATCCATAATTTCACATGATGATACCTGCCTTATGGTGGGTTTGGTGCATGCTAGATGGCAACATGGCATATGAATTAGCTAAGCTAGCCATTGTCTATCTGTCATATAAATACAGCACCACTAGCAACATGCACAAATCTTTGTTCATATATGTTATATATTTGTAATTCAAAACAGCTTATGTTTGAGAAATTCAAAATTTTAACTTGTACCATTATAAAAGATCCGTTTATGTGTACAAGAATTTTTCACTTGTGATATTAATATTTCTCTGTACATATTAATACTTGGTGAATCTACTTGAACATTAATTATGGACATGTTGTTAGCATGTAGGTGATAGCAATGCAATGAAAAAACGAAATAGGTGCTCCGCATAACATATGACAGGTTAATATATATTGAGGCATATATTAATAATTTGGGAGCTTATAACAGTATCCACGCTACAATACTCATATTGCATCCGTACCATAACTACTATAATTGTTTGAGGAGACCGCAAAAGTTTCAACACTGAATTTTTTTTCTAAAGTATTAATACTTATGCATATACCTTTGACAGAAAGTTTCAACACTGCATGGGGGGACTGAACCAAACACATTTTAGAGATGGATTTTTTTTCTCCGTTCAATCTCATCTATTTTTCTGACGATCTATGAAAAATTTTGCGAATCTAAACAACAAACGTCTTATACGCAATTTTCTCTTTCAAATGAGATTCATAATGACATACTTTCAGACTTGTCATCGTGCAATTATTTAAACCTATACTTGCAAGTAATTTTTACATATGATACTTGATGACGTCTGAAAGTATTAATAACAAGTACTGCAATTATTTACAACTATGCACTGAAGTATTTATACCTATGAGGTCAACTATTTTTGTAAGAGGAAGGTTGACACGGGCTCCAAAATTGGTGCCCGCTATTTGTCCAAGCCGCAATGTAAAATGGCGGATTCAAAAATTGGGTTCGCTATTTGTCGTTGCAGCCCCGCAAAAACAAAATAAATTCAACTGTTTCGGTGATTTTTTATTGATTTGTTTAATAATTTTTCAAAATAGAAAGGACAACTAATAATTTGAATATGTCAGAAAGAACAACTAATTCTGATCGGACAGTGTAATTTGAAATTTAAATTTATGTTACCTCAAAGGAAAATTAAATGGGCTGTCAACAGAGCAGAGAAAAAATGTGTCTGTCTCTGTTTTCATCTCCATGGGCTATCAGGTGAGCGAGAAAATAGAGAGAGAGAGAAGGGGAGGTAGCACAGTTGGCTAGGAAAAAATCCTAGGATTGTTGTACCCCAAAGATCGAGAGTTCGATTCTCCCTCACGTCTCGCAGCCTCTGCGAAGGTTTCAAAAGAGAGAGAGAGAGAGAATCCAATAAGGAGGTATTAATTAATGTATGGTGAGCGGATAAAATAAAAGGGAGAGAGAGTCCAGTAAAGAACCTGATATTACAATTAATTTAACAATATTGAAAATTTGAGATGTTACAATTAATCATATCATGACTAATATAGTTGTTCATTTTTATTTACAAAACTTTAATAATAAATACTTTGATATGAGTTTTGTATTGACCGTACAATTCGAAATTTTAAAAAATGTTGAAAAAGAACAATTCAGTACGTATAATACAAATATCATTTGATAACTCTATTGTTATTTTCGAAAGTTATTAAAAAAGAATAGACAACTGGTTTGCTTGTTGCACTAGTATTGGATTATTCAAGACTGTGTACCTTGGTTCCGACTGATCAAAACCCATAAACTAAAATCTTTCCAACTCTGTATGTGTAAAACAAACAAAAAGAGTACCTACGAATTTTTTATAAGTAGTTAATTTGGTATAATTCCTACTCATTCAAACAATTGTTGATAAAAAATACTTCTAACTTAAAATTCGGAGCAAGTCAGAAAAATAAAATGCAAGTCATACCGACTTGACTACACCCTCATATTTTAACACCTGATTCAAAGTTATACCGATTCGATTACGCCTCTAATTATTTTTATGGTCGCACCTTCTCCAGTCTATTTTGATGTCAATTTTTTTTCACCTTCCTATACATTTCTCTTTTACTTACCCCTCTGTTTGAAACGAGACCAGTATTTGAAAAAACTAATAATTTTTTGCCACACAAATGCAAAGAAAACAAACGGTAATGAATATTGTCATATTTTTTTCTATACAAATTACACCAGCTTAGTCTGTAATTTGTTTAATTTCTTGTAAATATTTTTATTGATTTTCTCATATATCCTTTTAAATAATCCATTAAAATGACAAAATATTATAATGATACTTGTTTTTTTTCTATTGATATTTATAATAAAAAATAAAAAACGAGTATGTGCCAATATGCATTCACGAAAATTGAAGAGATATATAAATAAATAAATAAATAAGCAAGTATTATTTGCATGATATATCATGCTAAACTTAAACTCCACATGCAAAATTTCTTATAACATCAAATTTCAATTGAACACTTACAGAAATTGTCTTCACTAGTGGAAAAAGGACTTTCAGTATCGCCCTATTTGTGTCGGCTATTTGTGTCAGGCAATACAGAAAAAAATTTATATCGGTTATTTAAAAAAAACGATACTAAAAACATTATGTATCAGTTCAATTAAAAACCGACACAGAAACCTCACTATTTGTATCGGTTCTTAGTGTAACAGCTGATACAAATAATCTGTATCGGTTGTTTACAAAGAACCGATATAAATAGTGAAAATTTTGTGTCAGTTATAAATAACCGACACAAAACTATTTGTTTCGGCTTCTCACTAGAACCGATACAAAAAATACATTTTTTTTTATACTAATTGCGCCTCGACCTAGGTTATTTCTTCTTCTTTTTTCATTCCCGCTACGCATTTACATTTCGCGGCTCAAATTCTCCGCCTAGGGTTTGCTCCTCATTTTCATTTCCTCTCAGCTTCGACTCTCTCCTCATTTGCATTTATATTTCATGTCTCTCTCGGTTTAAATGGATCTACGGCTCCACCAGGCCTTCTTCTCCGCCGTCCGATTGGGCGACGTGTGTCACAATTGGGATTGGAGGTCTCCAATTTTGACTTAGTAAATGAAGCTGACGGGAGAGAAGAGGAGATTGAGCCGGGCAGTCGGGCAGAAGGAAGCAAAGGCAACAATTTGTGTATCACTGAAGAAGGGGCCTGCAACAGTAATTAGAACTCTTGACCGTTGGAAGGGGAGAGTCACTAAATCTGGGGTCCACTTGGCAGGATTAATGAGAACAGTAGTAATTACTGGAGAGATCCTGTTAATTTCAATTCTTGTAGCTGTTCTCTTGCCTATATAAAGGCAACCATTGTAATGAATCAGATCATCAGAAATAATAAGAATTTGTTGGTTTCTACTATTCTTTGTGTTCTTTGCTGTTGCTTATTTCTCTCATAAATCTCTAATTCGTCCAAGAAACCAAGATATTGGTTCAATTGCGAATTTTTCTGGAGCTTGTCAGTTCAGTCTCCTGTCATCTGGTATCAGAGCCGTAAAGATACAGCCTGGGGAAGTCGCGAGTTAGAGGTCCAAGAATGGCCGGGAAGACGAAGAGTGCGACATCTGTTGCTGAGGAGACACAATTGGAGCTGGCAGCTCTCCAAGATCGCTTCGACAAATCTCAATCTGCACAACAAGAGATGAGTCAATCTCAGATAGAGTTGGGCATCCGTCTGAGCCAGATAGAGGGTCAAATGACGGGAACAAGAGGCGACATTGCTGAGATAAAGCGATTGGTGACATCCATGATGCTGAGACAAGGTTCAGAGATTGGAGAAACCACCAACACAGTTGCTGTTGAAAAAGAAAAAGAAAAAGAAGGTGGTTTTCAAGCAAGAAAGGATCAAGAAATTAACCAAGGTCAATTTGACCAATTTCAGGGTGATTTCCGACAAAGGGGTGAAGGCAGGTATAATGAGCAACAATTTAGATTCAATTATCCAAGGGTTGATTTTCCTTCTTTTAATGGTGAGAACCCGGTAGAATGGGAAGAGGATTGTGAGTCATATTTTGACTTGTTTCAAGTTCCTGAACCTCATAAAACCCGAATGGCAACTATGCATTTTGTGGGAGATGCTAGAGAGTGGTATAGGTGTTATAAAGTGGAACACTCACAACCCTCTTGGAACGTGCTTGTTGAAAATGTGATGGAGATGTTCAGATCATGTACTGCCGTTAATCCAGTAGAAGAATTCCAACGAACTAGGCAAACAGGAAGGGTAGAAGAGTACATCAAACAGTTCCAAAAGGCAAAAGCAAGGTTGATTTGTAGAACCCAAATTAAGAATGAAGATTTCTACTTACTTGGGTTCATTGGTGGGTTGAAAGAAGAAATAAAAAACAGCATTGACCTTTTTACCCCTACCAATCTCATGGAAGCATTTAAAATTGCTAAACAAATTGAATTATCCCATGAAGGGTTTCCAAGAAAAACTCAGAATGTAGTGAAGCCATTTCCTGTCATGACTAGCAGGGTCAATAGAAACCAGGAGTTGGGTAGTAAGATCAATTCTGAAAATACCCAGCTAGTTCAGAAACCTCGATTCAATGCTCCAAATCCTTTAACCATAGAACAAATGAGGGCTCTTGGGCTGTGTTTTAGATGTAAGGAGAAATTCCATCCTGGTCATAAATGTGTGGTGAAGGGCATTCATGCCTTGAGTGCAGAGGAAGTAGAAGGTGAGTGGAATCAGGATAGTGAAGTTGAGTTAGAAAATGGGCTAGATGCTGAAGAGTCACAACCTGAACTTCAAGATGAACATGCCATGATTACTGTGTGTGATACCAGCCATAGTAGAACTTTAAAATTCAAGGGGTATATTGGTCAAATTCCAGTTCTTGCATTAATGGATAGTGGGAGCACTCACTCGTTTGTCAGTCCCACAATCATCAACAACTTGGGTTTGCAAACCACTACTACAACTCCGTTACTGGTCAAAACCGCAAATGGTGAGACTATGTACACTGATGCTATGTGTGCAGCACTATGTTTCAAGTTACAAGGTTATGAGTTCAAGAGTGATCTGAGAATCCTGGATGTTCAGGGTTATGATATGATTCTAGGTATGAACTGGCTGTCATCTTTTGGGGTTGTTATGAATATAGATTGGAGCAAAGGTTTTGTCAGCTTCAAAATTGATGAAAAGCCAATACACCTACAAGCTGAAGGGGTAGCTGCGGAATTAAAAATCTGTGAACCTGTGACAGATATTGGAAAAGAGAAAAGAAAGGGTAGTCAAGTGATAATTGCACAGCTATTTCATATTAAAGGAAAAGAAATTTGCATTCCTGCTAAGGATGAAATTGATCCCCAAATCAACCGGGTACTCAAAGAGTATCAAGATATCTTTCAAGAGCCTTCTGCCTTACCTCCACCTAGAACTTTTGACCACCGAATTGAGCTGAAACCTGAGAGCAAACCGGTGAACTTGAGACCTTATAGGTTCTCCTATTTTCAGAAAATCGAGATTGAAAAGATCATTGATGAGCTGTTAAAAAATGGATTCATTCGACCCTCAACTAGCTCCTTTGCATCACCAGTTTTGTTGGTAAAGAAGAAGGATGGCACGTGGAGAATGTGTATCGATTATAGGCAGTTGAATGATCAAACCATAAAGAACAAGTTTCCTATTCCATTGATAGATGATCTATTAGATGAGCTAAAGGGTGCCAAGTACTTTTCTAAGCTCGACTTAAGGTCGGGGTACCATCAGATTCGCATGAGAAAGGAAGATATCCCCAAAACTGCATTCAGAACACATGATGGGTTATTTGAATTCACTGTCATGCCTTTTGGCTTAACTAACGCTCCTGCGACCTTCCAGTCACTCATGAACCATGTGTTTAAGGCTCATCTCAGGAGATTTGTACTAGTATTCTTTGACGACATACTGGTATACAGCAAAACCTTCGCAGCTCATCTAGAACATCTGCAAGCAGTGATGAAAATACTGAGACAACACCAACTGTTTGCCAAACTCAAGAAATGTGAATTTGGTGTTAAAAAAATAGAGTATCTTGGCCATATCATAACTGAACAGGGAGTAGCAACTGACCCTAACAAGATCCAAGCCATGAGCGATTGGCCACAACCGAAAACAGTAAAGAATTTGAGAGGATTTCTGGGTCTTACGGGTTACTACAGGAAGTTTATTAAGCACTATGGTATCATATCTAAACCCCTCACTGAGTTGCTAAAAAAGGATGCCTTTAATTGGAATGATAATGCTCAAACTGCCTTTGAACAATTAAAAAATGCCATGACCAGTGCCCCAGTTTTGGCCTTACCAGACTTCTCCAAATCATTTACCATAGAGACTGATGCTAGTGATCAGGGCATTGGTGCTGTTCTTATGCAAGACAGAAGACCTATTGCTTTTATTAGCAAGAAACTTGGAGTCAAGACCCAAACTCTATCCACATACGAGAAGGAGTTGTTGGCATTATTGAATGCAGTTAGCAAGTGGAAGCACTATTTGATAGGAGGCCCCTTTGTAATTAAAACTGACCAGATTAGTCTCAAGCACTTGTTAGAACAAAAAGTGAATACAGCCATGCAACATAAAGGCCTTAGCAAACTTTTGGGTCTGAATTACACTATTGAGTATAAAAAGGGTGTAGAGAATAGAGCTGCTGATGCTTTGTCCAGGAGAGAAGGGCAAAACGGGGAAGATTGTTTAGAAATTGCAAATTTATTTGCTTTCACTGAACTGGTGCCACAATGGGTGAATGAGGTGAAGGAGAGTTATCAGGGTGATGAATGGATCAAGGGGTTGCAAGAGAAGCTGAAGGCCAAAGAAAAGCACAACCACCCCAGTTCAGAAAATGAGCACAACCGCCAAAATTCTCAAGATGAACCAAACCACCTCACTTCTCATCAAGGAGTCATCAGGTATAAAAATAGAATTTGTGTTGGGCAGGTTGGAGAATGGAGACAAAGGCTGATTAAAGAAGTGCATGACTCCTCACTTGGTGGTCACTCGGGCATCACAGTAACATACAAGAGGCTAAGGGAGATGTTCTATTGGCCTAGCATGAAGGAGGAGGTTCACAACTACATCAAATCTTGCAACAGCTGTCAACTCAACAAGCCGGAACTAGTGTCATATCCAGGGCTTTTGCAACCTCTTCCAATTCCTGAGGAGGCTTGGAGTAACATCAGTATGGACTTCATTACTGGGTTGCTCAAAGCAGAGGGTAAAGATGTAATTATGGTAGTGGTGGATAGGCTAACTAAATACAGTCATTTCATTGCACTATCTCACCCTTACAAGGCAGTAGATGTGGCAAACTCTTTTCTCAACCAGGTGTACAAGCTCCATGGATTACCTATAATCATTGTTACTGATAGGGATCCTGTATTTACCAGTCGGTTTTGGAAGGAATTAATCAAGCAACTGGACATTAAATTGAACATGAGTAGTGCATATCACCCTCAAACGGATGGACAAACCGAAAGAGTGAATCAGTGTTTAGAGAATTACCTGAGAGGAATGGTGTTTGAACAGCCCAAGAAATGGGTAAGATGGTTGCCCTTAGCCGAGTGGTGGTACAATACCAGTTACCATTGTTCTATAAAGACTACACCTTTCCAAGCCCTGTATGGCTACCCTCCACCTCAATTACCTCTGGGCAACCCTCCCAAAAGTCAGATTGAAGCAGTTAATCACTTGATGAGAGACAGGCATGACGCCATTCAACAACTGAAGAATAATCTGGCTAAAGCGAGGGATAGAATGAAGAAATATGCTGACACTAACCGTACTGAGCAAGAATTTGATGTTGGTGATTGGGTCTACTTGAAACTCCAACCTTATCGTCAGTTATCGATAGCAGGAATCAGAAATCAAAAGCTCAGCCCGAGGTATTACGGGCCTTTCGAGGTGCTACAACGCATAGGTAAGGTAGCCTATCGCCTCAGCTTACCGCCGGGTTCAGCTATACATAATGTCATCCATGTTTCCCAGTTGAAGAAACACATCGCAAGGGGTCAGATCACCTCTCCTAGCTTGCCCATAATCGGAGATTTAGAGAAAGCACCAAAAGAACCTCTAATGGTGATGGCGAGAAGGCTGGTGAATAGAGGAGGGTCACCTGTGGCTCAACTCTTGATTAAATGGACAGATTCAAACGAAGAAGATGCCTCATGGGAGGATTACCTGTTTATTAAAGAAACATATCCTCAATTTAACCTGGAGGACCAGGAAGTTCTTAAGGGGAGGGGAATGTCACAATTGGGATTGGAGGTCTCCAATTTTGACTTAGTAAATGAAGCTGACGGGAGAGAAGAGGAGATTGAGCCGGGCAGTCGGGCAGAAGGAAGCAAAGGCAACAATTTGTGTATCACTGAAGAAGGGGCCTGCAACAGTAATTAGAACTCTTGACCGTTGGAGGGGGAGAGTCACTAAATCTGGGGTCCACTTGGCAGGATTAATGAGAACAGTAGTAATTACTGGAGAGATCCTGTTAATTTCAATTCTTGTAGCTGTTCTCTTGCCTATATAAAGGCAACCATTGTAATGAATCAGATCATCAGAAATAATAAGAATTTGTTGGTTTCTACTATTCTTTGTGTTCTTTGCTGTTGCTTATTTCTCTCATAAATCTCTAATTCGTCCAAGAAACCAAGATATTGGTTCAATTGCGAATTTTTCTGGAGCTTGTCAGTTCAGTCTCCTGTCAACGTGGAAGCGGTGCGAGCGGTCATCGACAGCGCCGATGGCTTGGCTTCTCTAGCGGGGGTGCAGGCGGAGGGAGGCAAGACAGCGCTATACATAGCAGCGGAGGGAAACATGGAGGAGCTGTTTTGCTATCTCCTCCAGCTCTGCACTCTTGATTTGAAACTGCGACCATCCGATCGCGCCTTGATTTGGATGCCTTCCATGTGGCAGCAAAGTATGGCCACACTGGTATTTTGCAGCTTTTCTTTTCATCTATTCTGAAATCTATTGTGGTGGATGGGTATTGTTTTTGGAGATATAATTAATTGTGGGTTTAATCTGGCAAAAATATGGTTCAATTTTTGGCAATTGGTACCCATATTGGTCCTGGTGTCAGTTCTGGTACAGAATCAGGCAGTATAGTGGAAGACTGCACAGTATACCGGTGCTGTTGCTGAGCAGTGTATGTTTGTCTCAGACGCACAAATCTTAATGCTAATAGTACAATATTAGAGTGAATTGGACCTACTTTTAGGTCCGATAGAACTAATCCTATATCCTTCTAGAGAGAGTTCGTCTGGTTATTGGTTACTGGTGTCATGCTAAACTCCGATACTGCAGAATCTTGACTAACTCTCAAGTCAATTAATTTACGGTCGTTTCTTTTGATTTCATTCCATTCCAAGCTATTGTTTCGCAGACTGCAAAGTTGCTCCTAAGGTCCAAAAAATTAGTAAAGAGTTCCAATAAAAACAGTTTAATGGTAAACTATCAGGGGAGTGGAAGACTGCACCGGTGCTGTTGCTGAGCAGTGAAAATAAATTAAATCAGTTTTTTCTTTTTAGATTATTTAATTTCATAAATTTGTCTTTTTCTTCTTTACTGTTATTTCTTGTTTCCATGCTCAGCTGTTTGAGTATTTTTTTTTTCTCATTTACCTTTTGCAGGTTGTAAAATTTTTGTAACCGTATCATTATCAATGAAACCAAATGTGAGCTTGACTCACATTTTTTCTCAAAAAGAAAAAAACAATTTGATTACTTTATTTCCAGGGTCATTCGGTAACAAGTTGGCTGAATTCTGATGGCTGCGTAGACACTGCTCAAATGCTGCACAACCTCGAAGAAGGTTAATTATTTTTTTCATTCATGTTGTCAAATACTTATTCCGATCCTGTTTTTTTGTTGTCTACTTTTTGGTGAGAATATCTCCTCTGTTTCTATTTTGTGATATACCACTTCAGATGAGTTGCCTAAGTTCGAAGAAAATTGGAGAGGCAATGTGAGACAGCATTTGCCAGAATGGAATCATAATACAAATCATGGTGGCTATGATGGTAAGTTTGCTAGTTTCTTTGCACTTCAATATTTACTAGTGGCACTAACTATTGACATAGGATGTAGTTACTATTTGATTTAAGGCAATATACCATTAATGAACTTGTCGTCGTATCATTTGCGACAAATTATAGAACTTGAATTGTTAAACAACATGTGTGGGTTGTTGATTTTCCTGACACGATTGAATTGACTAATTTTGAGATTTCGCAAGTGTTACGAAGAATTGTTTGTATATGTCGGGTGACACCCTTGTGGATTGTCTTCTTATATGTTGCCTTGTTTGTTGATTGGGGTTGTTTTTCGGGGGTACTGCCACTGCCTTCATCTGCAAATATTGGATTTTGTACAATTCCTAATTTATTCTCTTTTGCAATTTTGTAGTCTTCACTAGCTGCTGCAAGAGCAGATAATTTCTATTACTGATCCTCTCAACATTTTTGCATTCTTGTGCAAATTCTGAGATACAAGAGCAGATAAAGAAAAATCTTTCTGTTGGTCACATCAGTTATGACATTGAGTTCTCCGTAAGTAATATTTTGTCATAATTACATTATTGAAGGGCTAATTTGAAAAAAAAATCTGCTAATTATCCTTGTTCAGTATTTTGCAATACTATTGATCTTATTATGTATTAATTATTCTAACTGTTATACAGGGTTCACTCAACAAATTTCATGGGCAACATGCTTTGAGGGAGAGAGCAAGGAAACTAGACTAAGGGATCCTGATAATAAGGCTGTATTATTATTGTGTGAATGTTGTATTATTATTGTGTTATTTAGTAAAATTTGGATTATGTAAATGTGATATTAATTAATGTGGAATGAATATGTAAAATTTTTGTTATCTAAATGTGATATTTGAATCAATATCAGCTGTTACCTACATTCAGCAGGAAAAAAAAAAAAAAGCTACAATGTCAGTTATTTACAAATAACCGATACAGATAGTAGTATTTGTATCAGTTGTTTGCAAACAACCGATACTGAAAGTAAGAATCTGTATCGGTTGTTTGCAAACAACCGATACAAATACTACTATCTGTATCGGTTCTATTAAACAACCGATACAGATTCTTACTTTTTGTATCGGTTCTTTACTCGATACAGATTAGGGTAGGTATCTGTGTCGCCTGGATCAGTGTCGCCTCTAGGTCCGACACAGATGTGTGTAAATAACCGATACAAAAAAGTATTTTTTCTACTAGTGCTTGAAGGTCTTTTTAACATTAATCAATTTAAAATTGTCTTGAAGGTCAATAACTGAAAATTGCTACAAAAAATTAATAACTGAAAATTATTACAAAAACAAAATTCATTTTAACAATAATAAATTTGTGAAGAGTCAATTTAAAAAAAATGTGATTATTTTAATCAATTTATCTTTTTAATTTAAGGATTCTTCCCTGATTTAATAATATTTGTACGTATGCATGTGGATAATATTTTTTTAGGTTAAACCCTCAGGCAAATATGTAAGGGAACAATTTACACCACACAAACAGTATGATCGAAGAATTTTCCAAGGTAGGAAATATGTATCAAACAGTGTAGTGGGTAAAACTATAGTTTGTATTGGTTCATGTCAGCGCTGGTTCATATTTGATCGTAACATGTCGCCACAGAAGAATTTTGAATTAGATTAAGAATAGAATTAGTAACTCGAAACTACTAACACATGCTTTTCACTGATATGTGTAGTGAAATCCAATTATCCAAAAGAGGTATCATTGTGCAATCAAGGATTCAATTAACTTGGTTAAAGTTCGGTCAACTGAATAATTCGGCGTTCAGTTCACCATCACAAAAAAAACAAATTATTTACGAATAATTCACGAATCTTGTGACTATGGTTGTACCATGAAGTTGTGCCATGTCGTATTAAGTGGGCGGTTGTGGCTATAGTTTTACTAATACCTCCTAAATCTTTCTCTAAATTAAGGGAGGTATTAGTAAACTATTTGTATTTGTTCCTAGATTTTTTTTTTTTTTATTCTTGGTCTTTTAGGAGGGGTAATTAGTAAAATTAATATAATGGTCCTTGTTTTAGTAAAACGGACACATTGGACAATTCTATGTGCACAATTTTTTATAATATTTTTATTGCAATAGAATATTATAGCTTTTTTTGGCATTTATTACCATTTATTATCTGACGCGCGGAATGTTGGACAATTTTTGTTGTTCGTATTTTCAGCTAATTAAAATACAAATTAAATCATAGATTTGATATTGATACCAAACGGCAATTTTTGCTCTTCATATTGATACCAAATAGATGTGAGATTTTCAGTTTAGTCCTCAAGTTTATATATATAATATGGTAAACAGAGATTTTAAGCAGTTTTGAGTTTTTAGAACTCAAGTTCAACATAAACCAGTAAAATGCTCATGACAACAATTTTTGCATTTTTATTTATTTTCAATAGCGGTACTTTACGGCATTGAGAAATTTTGTAATTTTTTTTTTCTATCGTGAGGTTGTGTGCACAATCTTGTAAATACTCTTTTTAGTTCCATACAATCGTTATCGGATTTCAAAAGTCCTAACCTTCAAAAAAAAATATTTGCATTGCTCTTTGGAAATTTTACCTGCCCTGACGAAAGAGAAAATCAAGGCAAATACATGATGCTAGTCTAAGTTTCTTTAAGCCTGTTCGGCGCCGTTACTATGCGTGTGGGAAAAAAAATGAGTTCAACTTCGTGTTTTCTATCCCACGCGCACAATAAAAATAAGTTCAAATCTCATTCCCGTTCCCGTTCCCGATTGTAGGCCGAACAGGGCATTAAAAATTGTAAAGTGAAATGCCCACCTTAAATTTTATCTGGAATTAAAGGATTTCAATCATTACGAAAATTAACAGGAATGAAACAAGAAAAAAGGGGATGTAGAGAAAAAGAAAGATGGAACCCGCAGGACAATGTTATTGGAAGCTGGAACTTTGAAAGCAATAAATTTGTTCTTTGTTATCCAAGGTCAACAATTCGATTCTCACTCACGATTTCTCAGTCTGCGAAGATTTAAAAAAAGAGAGAGAGATAATTGTATGGTAGTGTGTCTTTGTTTGACAAGCCTCTGAATCTGTTCAGTGAATCATTTTTATGAATAGATTGCGAATTAATTTTCCATATTAAGTTACTGTCTAATGCATTCAACCCAATTTTATTTGGATTCGGGAACCGGGTTTTATTTGACTCAAATTTCAATGGATTTAGATTTTTTTTTTTTTTTTGCTGTTCAATCTCTCAGTCAAATTATTTTAAGTTGCAACATAAACATGTAGTTTTAATATATAATTGCATTCTGACAGTAAGGACCTGCCAAGCATGGTTGTAGCTTAGATTTGAAAGCTTGTCTACAGGTTCCCTACCAAACAGAGTCCAACGTAATACATATTTTGTGAGAAGAAATTGACCAGTAATATGCTCGTGTCATGAAATTTTCAATTTGCGTTGTTCGTTGGAACTTTTAATGCGGTGATATCGATGGCAAATACAATCAAGAGCAAATACATGATACTTGTCTACTTTTCTTTAAAGGTTGCAAGGCAAAAACACAACCAACAATTCCACTTTATGAACATTTATAAGAAGAAATAAAAAGGAGGGAGTAACATTTAAAGAAAGATGTATTAAAAATGACATTGTTGGAAGCTGAAACTTTGAATTGAATGTGATTAATCATCAAGGATGATTGTGTGGTAACATGTCATTGTCTCACCAAGTTGTGCCCAAGTCTTAATTAACTTGGTGAGTTTGGCATGTTAGATGTTACTCCAATAGAAGACCAAGCTCATGGCCTTGTCCCATGCCAACCTGTCATATGACCACAAGGAAAGCTCCACTTGCTTTTAGGCTTATCTAATCTTAGCTTATATAATCATATGAGAGAACAGTTCTCTTCCATCATTACCCGGATATACATTACCCATTTTACACATTACGACTAGAAAACTAAAAACATGGTTAGTCCCAAGAAGCTGGTGCAAATGGCAAAGAAGTGGCAGAGAATGGCTGTATTAGGAAGAAGAAGGCTCACATTCGAGAGAAAGCTTTCCCACCGTAACACAGACCAATGCACTAGCTCTCGGGCCGAGAAAGGGCATTTTGTGGTGTACACCATTGATGGGGAACGGTTCATTATACCATTAGAATACCTCAACTCTAGAATCTTTGTGCAGCTTTTCAATTTGTCTGAAGAGGAGTTTGGGTTCACAGTTGACGGGCCGATAACATTGCCTTGTGAAGCATTGTTCATGGACTATGCAATGGACTTGTTAAAGAGAGGTGTGTCAGAGGAGGTGGAGAGAGCTCTTCTAGGCTCTGTTTTGCTGCCTTGCCACCATGCTTGCTCTATGCAAAGCAATTTAGGAATAGTTAGTCAACAAGTGGTGGTGTGTGGCTTTTGAAAAATAGATAGGAGGGTGTTTGCTTGTTCATATTAATTGCTATAGAAGTCTCAAATTTTAAGAGATGTGTAATCAATTATTTCTTTGAATATACATTTTAACTAAAACTTTGAATGTTGTCATGGATCTTTTCTCACTAGTTTCCTTTGCAACTTTTAAGTACGAACATATACCAATTCGGATTCAAATTCAGGAAACTAAGAATGAAATTTTTGGGGTTCATTTCATCTTACAATCATTAGAGAAACTTAGATCACCATCATGTCTTTGCCCTTGATTTTCTAATTCATCAAGGCAGGTGAAATTTCCAGTAACGGATGCAAAAATTCATGTCATGAGCATTTTACTGGTCTTAACTCTTCTTCTCAAAAACAGGTTCTGCGTGAGATATTGTTTTGGAATGGAAAACGAAGGCATCCTTGCAAAACTACGATCATGGCAGGTTCAGAATGCATGTATTTCATAAGCTTCATGTTTGATTGTTTAGCTTGAAGTTTGCATTAATTTGACTAAGAGTTTCTCTGGAAGAAAAATCTGTTGAAATTTGAGTCAAAATAAAACCTTATTGAGGAGCGCAAAATGAAATTGAGCCAAACTCATATGTCAGTATATGAAGAAGCAAAATTCATTATATTTAAAAAAATCATCTACTCCACTACTTGGGGGTTTTCCGCGAACTAATGCGTGATGTCTGAACTATACAATTACTATCGATCTTCAAGTCCGACTGGTCTAATGATTGATAAATAATTCCAAGACAACTGTACAATTACTATCGATTCTTGATCATACTTTCACTTCTTAATTTGAAACAGGATTTCATTATTTTGGGATATTATTATCATAAACTTTCTGAAACCAATAAAACATACACTAAGAAAGTAAAAGATTCATAGCTGAAAATCTCCTTGAAAGTATTAACACCTTATAAAATTACCAAGAAAAAACATAACACAAATTATAATTTTATAATATCATTTTTTTTTGTACAACTAATATTTACAACATTCAATATATTTCAAATTAATTGTCCCAAATCTCAAAAGACACACCCCTCCATCTCCTCTTTCAAGCGGATAATCAAGAATTAATTACAAATCTACGGAAATTTAGATTTTGGTTAGAAATAATGAATCCAAGTCTAATTTTTCAAAACCCACACACTTCGAATTGCTGGCTAGTTATCCCTAAATTGCTTTGTGCAGAGCAAGCATGGTGGCAAGGCAGCAAAACTAAGCTGAGAAGAGCCCTCTCCATCTCCTCTGACACCCCTCTCTTTACCAAGTCCATCGCATACTCCATTAACACTGCATCACATGGCAATGTTATCGGCCCATCAACTGTGTATCCAAACTCTTCTTCAGAAAGTTGGAAAAGCTGCATAACAATTCTAGTGTTGAGGTAGTCTAGTGGGATCATGAACCGCTTCTGGTCAATGGTATACACCACAAAATGGCCTTTTTCGGCACGGGGGCTAGTGCATTGGTCAATGTAACAATGAGAAAGCTTTCTCTCAAATGTGAGCCTTCTTCTTCCTAAGACAGCCATTCTCTGCCACTTCTTTGCCATTTGTACAAGCTTTGTAGGACTAAGCATGATTTTAGATTTCTATTGGTAATGTGTATAATGTATGATGAATATTTGAGTGTTCATAGAAGAAAACAGAAAATACGCTTGGTTATATAAGCTAAGATTAGATAAGCCTAAAAGCAAGTGGAGCTTTCCTTGTGGTCATATGACAGGTTGGCAAGGGACAAAGCCATGAGCTCTCTGGCAGTAGGATATTGCTGTTAGATATGGCATTTATGTATTAGTTCAGTATCATGATTGGTTTGTTGAGTTTGTCTGTTCAAGTTACAATCCAAAATCAGGACATAAAGACTTGTACAACAACTTGTGAGACAATGATATATCACCATGCATATATCTTCACTAAAGGATTTAATTGATATATCACCATGCATATATCCCACCAATCCAAAAATGCCCATATCCCACTGCCAGAGAGCTCATGGCTTTGTCCCTTGCCCACCTGTCATATAACCACAAGGAAAGCTCCACTTGCTTTTAGGCTTATCACTTCTAAGGCTATATAATCATATGAGTGCACAGTTCTCTTTCATCATTACTCGGATATACATTACCCATTTTACACATTACAACTAGAAATCTAAAAACATGGTTAGTCCCAAGAAGCTGGTGCAAATGGCAAAGAAGTGGCAGCGAATGGCTGTGTTAGGAAGAAGAAGGCTCACATTTGAGAGAAAGGTTTCCAACCATAACACCGACCAATGCACTAGCTCTCGGGCCGGAAAAGGACATTTTGTGGTGTACACCATTGACGGGAAACGGTTCATGATTCCATTAGACTACCTCAACTCTAGAATCTTTATGCAGCTTTTCAATTTGTCTGAAGAGGAGTTTGGGTTCACAGTTGATGGGCCGATAACATTGCCTTGTGAAGCATTGTTCATGGACTATGCAATGGACTTGTTAAAGAGAGGTGTGTCAGAGGAGGTGGAGAGAGCTCTTCTAGACTCTGTTTTGCTGCCTTGCCACCATGCTTGCTCTATGCAAAGCAATTTAGGAATAGTTAGTCAGCAAGTGGTGGTGTATGGCTTTTGAAAAATAGATAGGAGGGTGTTTGCTTGTTCATATCAATTGCTATAGCAGTCTCAAATTTTAAGAGATGTGTAATCAATTATTTCTATGATTTACAATTTCACTTAAAATTTGAATGATTTGTTGGATATTTCCCCACTAGCTTCCTTTGTAACTGTCTCACTTTCTAACATACATACATTACCAACCATGATTTGAAAATGGTCTGGTATAGCAATAGAGAATGATCTGCTTCTCTTTTATACATCATCTCCATGAGCTGTGTATTTAGTATTTAGTATTTAGTATTTAGTGCCGATATAATTAAATAATTTTGTTTAGGTTAGCCAGATAACCTAAAAAAAAAAGCGTATTACATACCAAGATGGGTGTAAACTAAATGAAACCATAAGAATTTAAAATTTTAAAAAAATGTATCAAAATTTAAATTGTCTTTTATACATCATCTCCATGAAGCTCTTTTTTAATTTTTTAAAAAATATTTATTCTGCAATTTGAAATACTTCATAAAATTCCTAAAATATTTACCCCAAAAAAAGTACTTCATAAATTAAATATAATTATTTATATTAACGTAATAGTTATTTTTTACAATCTTAGCAAAAATATATCTGCAAACTTTTTATACTGAGACTATTTATAAGTTTATAGCAAATTAATAAATTTATTTTAGAGAAAGGTTATTATCTTCTGACTTTCAATCCCCCAATTTTTCTCCTTTCAAGACTTATTACATGCCTTCTTTTTTTGGATGGTTACTTTCTTAATTTTTCTCATTATCCGCCCGTGTCTTTAAACTTTTTCCTTTTTCCTTTATTCAATATCACTCATAATTCCGATAATTTGTGAAAAATGTTCTGAATCTAAAATTACGAACGTCATGTACTCGATTTGTTCTTTTAAATGAGATCGATACTAAAGTATTCTCGGGTTCTATTTGCTCTGTTGTTTTTTTTTTCTCATGATATGGTAGGTATTTAAAGTTTATCTGTTAGGTTTATAAACTTTAAATCAGTACTTTATAGAATTGTGTACCAAGATTTACATACTTAAAAGCTTGAATTTAAATAATTTGATGTATCAGCTTGCGCTGTATCTAAAAATGATAAAATTCAGAGATTATTTTAAAATATAAATTGAAGATGCTATCTTGAATGCACAAAACAAAACTCAAAAATTGAAAGTTAACAAAAATACCCTCTAGCTTTTTAGGTTTACATCTCCCAAAATCCACCATTTAAGCTCTTGAGTTGTCAGTGATTTCGGCTCTAATTTCAATGATAAAGTTGTCAGTGAGTCAAACTATGCCGATTTTTTTATTAATCAAAAATAAAATAAAAAATATCACGAAAGAGGATTGTTTTGCGGAAAAATTGAAATATAGGAAAAACATGATTGTTTATCCCGTCACCTGGACAGTACAAAATTTCCCGCCCAGATTAATGACCCGCTAATCCTAATCTTTAACCCCATTAAACAAATACAAAAAATCGTGTATGGGCCGGATAGATTATCCCATCCAGCATGCACTGTAGCAATGTATATTTTATGTTTTTTTTAGTTTGTCTTCGTATAAGAGAATGATAAAAAAAATATTTGCTACAGTAACAGACGGGATCCTCTATCCCGTCTAGTTTTTTTTTTTTATCACTAATTAGGATTAGATTAACGGAACGTGATGGTTTATCTCGTCCAACTACAGTATTGAACGGGATAAACCATCCCGTTTTTCCTATATTTCGATTTTTCCACAAAACAATCACATTTCGTATTTTTTTATTTTATTTTCGATTAATAAAAAAATCGGCAAACTCAGAGTTTAACTATTGGGAGCCACAAGTGATCTGACAGATATACATAATTAGGTAGCTCACAGGGTTCAATATAGTTGGGAAAAGTTAGTCTCCAGGTTTTTAAGGTTCGATCAAATGCACCCTGTTTATTAGAAGAATTAACTAGAACAGTAAAATGGACATAAGCAGAATTATACAATAATGTGTAGTTAAATTCATGCATGTCATAGTAGAAGACAAGTCAAAATCTAAGAACATGAGGTTGTCGAAGTCAATTAATATCCTTTAGAGAATTGAAGATATGCATGGTACGTGTTATATCAATATTGTCTCACAAGTTGTCGTACAAGTTTTTATGTCCTGGTTTTGGATTGTATCTTGTACAGAAAACAAAGCAAACAGATCTTAAAGACGAACTAATATATTGTGCTCTACATTAATGTCAATATAAACCCCACCAATCCAAAAATGCCCACATCCCACTGCCAGAGAGCTCATGGCTTTGTCCCTTGACCACAACCTGTCATATGACCACAGGAAAGCTCCACTTGCTTTTAGGCTTATCACTTCTACGCCTATATAATCATATGAGAGCACAGTTCTCTTCCATCATTACTTGCATATACATTACCCATTGTACACATTACGACTACAAATCTAAAAAACATGGTTAGTCCCAAGAAGCTGGTGCAAATGGCAAAGAAGTGGCAGAGAATGGCTGTGTTAGGAAGAAGAAGGCTCACATTGGAGAGAAAGCTTTCCCACCATAGCCCCGACCGATGCACTAGCTCTCGGACCGAAAAAGGGCATTTTGTGGTATACACCATTGATGGCAAACGGTTCATTATCCCATTAGAATACCTCAACTCTAGAATCTTTATGCAGCTTTTCAATTTGTCTGAAGAAGAGTTTGGGTTCACAGTTGATGGACCGATAACATTGCCTTGTGAAGCATTGTTCATGGACTATGCAATGGACTTGTTAAAGAGAGGTGTGTCAGAGGAGGTGGAGAGAGCTCTCCTGGTCTCTGTTTTGCTGCCTTGCCACCATGCTTGCTCTATGCAAAGCAATTTAGGAATAGTTAGTCAACAAGTGGTGGTGTCTGGCTTTTGAGAAATAGATAGGAGGGTGTTTGCTTGTTCATATTAATTGCTATAGAAGTCTCAAATTTTAAGAGATGTGTAATCAAGTATTTCTATGAATTTACATTTTAACTTAAACTTTGAATGTTGTGCATGGATCTTTTCCCACTAGTTTCCTTTGCAACTTTTAAGTATGAACATAAACCAATTCGGATTCAAATTCAGGAAACCAAGATTTAGAACTGGTCTGATATAGATAAGGTTCGCTTGGAGACTATTTCAATATGTCCACAACTTATCATATTACAGTTCCAACATCTACTTAACAACTGTTCTTCTCAAAAAACAGGTTCTGCGTTAGATATTGTTTTGGTAGGGAAAATGAAGGCATCCTTGCAAAACTACGATCATGGCAGGTTCCCTTGTTTTCAGAATGCATGTCTTTCATAAGCTTCATGTTTGATTGTTTAGCTTGAAGCTTGCATTAATTTGACTAAGAGTTTCTCTGGAAGACAAATCTGTTGAAAATCGAGTCAAAATTAAACCTTATTGACGAGCACAAAATAAATTGAGCCAAACTCATATGTCAGTATATGAAGAAGCAAAATTCATTCTATTTAAAAAAAATTATCTACTTCACTACTTGGGGGTTTTCCGCGAACTAATGCGTGTTGTCTGAACTATACATAGGACCCGCCAAAGAAATTAATCGATCTTCAAGTCCGACTGGTGTAATGATTGATAAATAATTCAAAGACAACTTTACAATTACTACCTATTCTTGATCATACTTTCACTTCTTAATTTGAAACAGGATTTCATTCTTTTGGGCTATTATTTTCATAAACATTCTGAAAGCAATAAAACATACAGTAAGAAAGTAAAAGATTCATAGCTGAAAATCTCCTCGAAAGTATTAACACCTATAAAATTACCAAGAAAAAACATAACAAAAATTATAATTTTATAATATCATTTTTTTTGTACAACTAATATTTACAACATTCAATATATTTCAAATTGTCCCAAATCTCAAAAAGACACACCCCTCCATCTCCTCTTTCAAGCAGATAATCAAGAATTAATTACAAATCTCCTAAAATTGAGATTTTGGTTAGAAATAATGAATCCAAGTCTAAATTTTTCAAAACCCACACACTTCGAATTGCTGGCTAATTATCCCTAAATTGCTTTGTGCAGAGCAAGCATGGTGGCAAGGCAGAAAAACTGAGCTGAGAAGAGCCCTCTCCATCTCCTCTGACACCCCTGTCTTTACCAAGTCCATCGCATATACTCCATGAACGCTGCTTCACGTACATGGCAATGTTATCAGCCCATCAACTGTGTATCCAAACTCTTCTTCAGAAAGTTGGAAAAGCTGCATAACAATTCTACTGTTGAGGTAGTCTAGTGGGATCATAAACCGCTTCTGGTCAATGGTATACACCACAAAATGGCCTTTTTCGGCACAGGGGCTAGTGTATTGGTCAATGTAACGAAGAGAAAGCTTTCTCTCAAATGTGAGCCTTCTTCTTCCTAACACAGCCATTCTCTGCCACTTCTTTGACATTTGCACAAGATTCTTAGGACTTAGCAAGTTTTTTAGATTTCTATTGGTAATGTGTATGTATAATGAATATTTGAGTATTGATAGAAGAAAACAGAAAATACGCTTGGTTATATAAGCTAAGATTAGATAAGCCTAAAAGCATGTGGAGCTTTCCTTGTGGTCATATGACAGGTTGGCAAGGGACAAAGCCATGAGCTCTCTGGAAGTGGGATATTGCTGTTAGATATGGCATTTATGTATTAGTTCAGCATCATGATCGGTTTGTTGAGTTTGTCTGTTCAAGTTACAATCCAAAATTAGGACATAAAGACTTGAACAACAACTTGTGAGACAATGACATATCACCATGCCCATTTAATTGAATTGGACAACCTCATGTGCTTGCATTTTCTCTTGTGTTCTGTCATGAGACACAGGAATTCCAACTTGTAATAAATGAAAATGATGCATGTTAGTACAACCCGGCCACGGCTACCATTTTCTTCCTGTATATATAGTAGATTTGCATAGAAATTTGATTGTAAAATAGTACAAATGTACTCTTCAAAGAACAATAAAAAAAAGCAAGGAGAGAAGTAAATTAAAGATTGACTGCTGAAAAATACCATGAAAAGCCATATAACTAACTTTACATTCTCCTAAAGTTCAGATTTTTGTACCAAGAATATCCACCGCAACACAAAGGAGAAAAGAGATTAGAATGAATAAGGAGTAGCAGTTGCATTAAGACCTAGAAATACAAAGAAAGAATTGAATTCAATTACCTGAAATAATCCTCAGCTTACACAAACTAAAAAACTCAAAATAAAGGCATACTACATATCTATATATATTTAACCTATATTTTAATCTCCAGTGAATTTATACTCCTGTGTCTACCGGTGAGACCTGAAACTGCCACTTGACCTGAGAGCCTCATAACGGGCAGTTAATTCTTCATAATCAGGCAGCTTAGGGTGGACTCATAAACCAGTACTTACACTTCCTTTGGATCCTTCACTGTGCTCATCATTCTCTTTAGAGGCATCCTTTAGAAGTGGTGCTGGGCCCACTTTAACTTTCTCCACGTCTTCGTCAGATTGGAACCTGCATTAAGAGTCATAAAACTTTACATCTGAATCTGCACCACTATCTTCAGAATCTGCACCACTATCTTCGTTTTCTATGGGGTTCAACCCATCAGAGCTGTGACAACTTAAATGGTTTGTGGTGGATTTGAATCTTGTTTGATGGGATTGTAAACTCTCTTGTTTGCCCAACTGAGCAGCAGAGTTTGCAGCTGATACTGTTTTTGCTGCGAATTCAGCTGCAGTTTGATCAGCTGAGGCTGTGTCGTCACTGAATTCCATTGTCGTTGAATCGTTCTCCTCTTCACAATCATCAATTCATCATAGCTAGAATTTCTGAGTAATTAATTAAGATGGCATTTTATCTACACTAAACTATTATAGTTAATTAAGCACAAGTAAACAATATTATTATAGTTGAGGGAACCGCATCCTCTGCTGCACTTTTAATCTGGTCCGTTAATTTTTTATCGGACGGACGAAATAAGATTTTTGCACGAATTTTAAAGCAAAATTAATACTGCCGTCTCCATCATCCGAGCACTCACCGGCTGAGATTAAATCTGGGCCGTCCGAAAGTGCAGCAGGATGCTGCACTCTAAAAGTGGAGCAGAGGATATTTATGGTTGAGGTGTTGAGGGTCAGCTTGTAAAGTTGAAGCGCTAACAGATTAAATGTTGTAATGGGCCCATTTGCCAACCCTGGGCCAAATTCATTTTCCCAATTTATATTCTTCTCAGCCCAACTCATTTTCTTGCTCAAACCCTGTTCCCAGAGCAGCCTGTCAAGAGACTCCCTGTTTAAAACTCATGAATTAACCCATCAGGTTCACAGCCTGGTTTAATTTAACCGTTTTAACTTTTAAGTCAGGTCAATACTTGCTTAGTCCCCTCATAGTTTAAAATATTTTTCAATAAATTGCAATGTAAATTTCAATAAAATATATGTACCCTAATATATACACATAAAATATGTATAATCCGTCTGAGAAAAGAAAAATATTAATAACTCTGGTCTCTATCTATGTACATATAGGATGATGTAGTTAATCATTTTAATTATTTATCGCATTTTAATCATTTTAGTATATATTTTTCCCGATATTAAGTTATATCGGGTCTGGTAAGATAAAAGGTACTTGTATGTTTTCCAGCTATATATATCATCCATGACATCAAAAGTTTGTTATAAATTTTGGTTGTGGCCCAAAGTTTTGGCTAAAAGGTTGTAGGCTTTTGCAACAACAAGCTTAATTATGGGTTGCAATTTGCAAAGATTTAGACCCTACCACTTTCAAGTTGGTGCCAATTTCATTGGATCCGCCAAGCCTTAAAAAAAAGGCACACATCCTTGAATTTTTTTTTAATTTAGAAATAAAAAAATCTTCAGGAAAGGATTTGATTGTTTTTTTCTTCGAAAAATAGATGAAAGTGTATTAATGGTGCAGTACTCTCAGTAGTTTATGGAAAAAAAAAATTGGTCAAAACCAGTTTTCAAGCAAAAATGTGGTCAGAATGGGATTTGACATGAAAAACAATGGAACCGTACCACTCAGAAATCTGCATCTGGTAGAACCGTACTATTAGTGTGGTTCCATCTATTTTTTGAAGAAAAAAGTCGATCAATATCACTTTTACAAAAAACTATTAGTATTTATTGTTCTTACTAAAGGGTCCCGGTAGACCCTCATCAACTTTTAGATGCTATTCTTGAGAATTGAACATGCATCTCGTGCAACTGCACTTAGTCCGCAGTTCATCGAAAAAGAGTCCAGGTATACCCCCAACTTCACTTAGTCCGCACTTAGTCCACAGTTCATCAAAAAAATAAGTTTTTAATTTCTCAATAAAAAAATTCATATCCTTGCAAGACATAATTTACACTCTATATACAGTTCTATTCCCCTCCTTTTTTTTTCAAAAGGATGTCCCTGCCAACTCTCCATAACCATTTTTTCATACATAATAATTGAATTTGTGTACATTTTTTAAGTTTTGTAGGTCTACAAAGGCAGTCTTACTTTTAGTAGATTTGACACCCCAAGTGCATCAGTTAGGTCTTTTGCATAATTTAATCATGGTAGGTGCAGAGCTTACTGGATCACACCAGAAAATGAGAATCTTTCTACTTTGGCTTACATGCATGTTTATGTTAATTAATTATATATCTCGTGGAAATCAGAGAAGAAATTTTATCACTGTTTGACTAACCTAATTTAGTTTTAACACTGTTTGAAAATACGGATTTGAAAATAGATAGTTTTCTGATGGATATTAAAGAATGACATCTGAATCCTTTTTTATAACTAAAAAAAAAACAGATTATACATACTCTTCTCTATTGGATTCTGTTCTCTTTTTATACTATGATCAAAGTCCTTATATTTTTTTCATGCACTCTCTCCTAAGTTAAGAGAGGACATATATTTGTTTATATTTTTGTGTAGAAATTTTAACTTATAGGTGCTTTTTCTATTATAAACAGTGACTATCTGCGACGGTATACCGACAGAAAGGTGTTTTTTTATATTAGCGACGGAAGTATCCACGAGGATATACAAACAGAATCCATCGCAGATAGTGTCTCCATTCTTGTAGCTAGTTATTGTGTTGTTTTTTTATTACATAGATTTTTGAAATTCTAAAAATCTATTTATTTGATCCAAATTAATTGACTGTAATATTTCTATAAAAATAATTATTGTTAACATTTAAGTGTGTGTGTGTGTGTGTGTGTATTTCAAAATGAAACCCAAAAGACAATCTTAATAAACTCAAAATTTATTGTTGTAATGTGCTCCTCAAGGAGTTAAAAAATCGCAGAAAAATTAGCTGAAATTAGTATACAGGGTAAATGGTGCCTTAATCCACTATATATATATATATATATATATATATATATATATATATATATATTATGAATCGGTGCATAATTATAGTTATCCGCATTAATTGTATTTAATTTCAAACTATCCATAATTTCACATGATGATACCTGCCTTATGGTGGGTTTGGTGCATGCTAGATGGCAACATGGCATATGAATTAGCTAAGCTAGCCATTGTCTATCTGTCATATAAATACAGCACCACTAGCAGAATGCACAAATCTTAATTTGTTCATATATGTTATATATTTGTAATTCAAAACAGCTTATGTTTGAGAAATTCAAAATTTTAACTTGTACCATTAATTGTTAAATCTTAGGAACTATTAACATTTTGTCATAAAAATTTAAAAATAATTAATGAGTCCAATTAATTAATGAAGTTTCCTAAAGGATATATCCCAAGTAGCGTCTAGCTTCTAGATATCTTTTGTGGGGTAAGATTAGATACTCTCTAATCATGAGCAAAGCCCTAATAAAAGTTTCTTAATAAGATAGTAAAGTAGGAGCACAACAAACCAATGAGGTTGAAACTTAAAGAATCTCTAAAGAAAATTAAGACACTCTTAAAAAGCACCCTAATTAAGATCACTCCAATTAATTAAGATGGCATATATATATATATAGTATGGCTAATATGCTTTCGGTTGTATTTCGGCCGAAATACAACCAATTCATTTTTTAATTTTCGAAGTCCAAAAAGGTCGATCCAAACAGTTAAATGTGTTCTCCATATTGAAATGTGCTTGGAGGCCAAATTTTACATTTTTTAGAATTTTTTTACTATTTATTAAGCGACTTTGAAAATCACTGATCCAATGGTGGCTTAACCAAACAGTGAAACTGTTAGATCAGCGATTTTCAAAGTGGCTGAATAAATAGTAAAAAATTTCCAAAAAATGTAAAATTTGGTCTCCAAGCACATTTCAATATGGAGAACACATCTAACGGTTTGGATCAACTTTTTAGACTTCAGAAATTAAAAAATAAATTAGTTGTATTTCGGCCGAAATACAACCGAAAGCATATTAACCATACTCTCTCTCTCTATATATAGACACATATAAGGGTGACATGGTAGGTCCCACTTATGCTATGCATTATTGAATTTTTATGCAGAGGGTGCATGTTATTATATATAGTTGATATTTTACTGAAAGAGAAATTGGAATTCCAAAAAAAGAAATGAAATTCTTGATGAGGTATTTATTCTAATTGAGAATTTTTTAACCTTTCTCACATCTTGGACAAATATTATTTCACCTATAATTTGTAAATATTTTGGAGTGTCTGTGTCTCACATGCATGATAAATATAATCTACAATTATTTGATATATTAGTCATTTATTTGAAGTGCATAAGCGGTGCACATGGTGGGATCAAAAGTAAGGATATCAAATCAAGCAATCATTGAATGATGACGGCACTTGTTTGCTTGGCCACTACCAAGGATTTTTCAAAAAAAAAAAAAAAAAAAAACAAAGAGAAAGAGAAACTGAAACACCGGTAACTGGGACCCTCAGATCTTACTTAGGAAATCATTTTTATGCTTTTGTTGTTGTGGGGTTCCACCTGTCAGTTATACTTTCCAAAGTGTAGGTGTATGTTTAATATTAAATATTGAGGGGTCAGGGGATTTAACTGATAAATTCTTGAACTACATTTTGCAGCGCTTCATGTTAATTAAATATGTACGTAGTTCAAATTGAAAAATTAGGAGATCCATGCAAAAGAAAATAGAACAAGTGGCATTGAAATATATATATCCTCTCTTTGGTATTAAGTAGAGGAGATTAAGGAAACAAGCAATATATAGATTCCCTCAATTAATTAATTTAGAGTTGGTATTGGACCTACCTGAGATTAATTAGTTTTGCATGTTTGGTTGGTACTTTATAACTCAGATAATATTTCAAAATACTACAAGATGTGTTTGGTGTGTGTATACAAAGTATATATATAAAATCAGGTAAACTTGAGGTAAGACCAAAAGTATAGTCGTATTTAACCAAAAGCTTCCTTTGGTAGAGATTCTTCTCATCATTTTTAACGTCTAACTTTTTTATTATTAGTATTTAAAAAAAAAACACCAAAATAAATGAAATATTACTATAAATCCAATTCAATTCATTTATTAATTGTACTTCTTTATTTTTTTCTATAATTCTTCTCCAGTATTTTTGTTTATTTAACGCAAATTGGTGATAATTAATGTTTGCCTAGGATGTATAGAGAAGGCGGTGCCGCTTAAAACTAGAGAGGCGAATATCAAATTAATCACCCATGGCGATTCCTCCTCCCCACCCCCACAACCTTCCTGTGCACCCTTATCTATCAATTCTCATCTGCTTTTGTTTTCGGTCCACCTCTTCATCTATGAGCAAGTGTTTCTGTCTGGTGGATTTGGTAATCGCTCTCGATACTTCCGTCTAGTAGATCTGATCACTGCTCTATGATTTACTTTCGTTCGAGCAGGTGCTTTTGTCAAGTGGATCTAGCCGCTGTTTTTTGGTCCGGTTGATTTAGTTTCTAATTTGATTTAAAATTTTCTTTGAACTATAATAATTCACAAACATATTTCGAACGAAATATGTTCATTTTAAATTTAATTTTAATTAATTTTGAACTATTTCGAATCAATTTTTTTATGAACTTTTTTAAATTAAACTCAAATCAAATCACAAAATACCAATATTTTGTGCAACCCTACCGGTCGACAAAAAAAAATAAAAGCGACTAAAATGAAAATGACAAAGCAAGGTAAAAAGGGATCGGAGTTTATCTAATTCAGTCAATTGTTTTTTGAATAAATTAATTCAGTCAATTGATAGATGGTGTAGATAGTAGTATGCAACGACATGACCCGAATTAAATTCACTTTCCCTTTCTACGGAGGGAACTTGTCATGCACCGAAATATTGGCATGCGTGCCATTTACTATGTCGAGGGAGAAAATTAATATACAAACTTGACATTTATCTTCTCTCCATTCCCCTTCACATCTCCATTGCAATGAACTCCAAATTAGTCTTGTTTGAGAAATTTGTCATTAAATATACATTATAATTAATTTAAAATAATAATTAATGACGTCCATTTATGATTTATGGACACAGAAAAATAATAGTTAATTCTGCTTAAGTTGATTTTAGTATTTTTCTGTGAAAGAGAATCTATAAGGGAAGAAATTGTTAATTCTGTTTTAGAATTTAAAAATTGAATTCTTCGGAAAAGAAAATGAGTATTTTTTTTCTTCAAAAAATAAATATTCGTCAATAAATTAAGATAAAAAAATAATTCATGTCTGGTTGAAATTATATTTTAGTGGTTCTATTGCATCATTTTGATTTTAATTTTAACTTTGAATGACTAGCAATGATAAATAATATTGCATATCATTTTGAACGACTAATAATAACATATATTAATGAACAAAAAAATAATCACTAATAATTTCAATAAACATACCAATTGTTAATAATTATTTTTGGAACTTTTAATATAATAATTGTAACAAAAGTAATAATTAAATTATTAATAGTACAAGTAAAAAAATCACATTACTAGAACAATTACAATCTATATTAAACAAAATTGAAATATAATATTTATAATCTATGATTATTTCAATGATTTTAATGTTTGGTACGTAGATTACACAGATTTGTCTAAAAATTACTAAGATCACATCATCGCACCATTAGTTGGGCGAAAACGGATCGGATCGTGGTAAATCCATATATGTATCCACTTTTATTTTTCGGATACATATATTAGACAAATACCTACTTATACGGATCGATATCAAATATCCGTAGATATATACATAATTTTTTTTCATAAGAAATAGTAAATTATATGGTGTGTGTGTATATATATATATAATATTTGATACGGATAATTAAAATTCAAAATCATATCCCTGTCCATATCCTCACGGATATTCGGATATCTGATATACATATCTAATTTTCGGATACGGATCCGTATACGGTCAAACAATATCCGACTTGTTTGCACCCCTACCATTAGTGCAGTTCAATCTATTTTTCTAAAAAAAATCAATTAATTTTCTGACTATTTTATTTTTTAATTTAATAAAAAATAAAAATAATTGGTAGGAACTGGAGAAGAAGAGCAACAAAAATTGATGGGACCAACAAAATACGGCATGATGTGACTCAACTATGAATGTTGTATAATGTATATTCTTAAATCCTTATCCATATTGTCACCTTTTTTTCATATCTCTTATTCTCTTGTACTTGAACCAATTCCGGCTATGACGGGATAGATTGTCAACTTTTTTATCTTTGGTCCTGTTGCTTTTTCTTTTTTTTTTAATAGTTCAAACATTAATTTATAAATAAAATAAATTACAGTGTTTTAAGTTTTTAACTAAAAAAAATTGATCCTCTGCAAGAAATTATAATAGGAATTTTATCCAACAGTTTTGCAAGAAATTATAAATCAGCAAATTGATTCCACAGGTTTTGTTTGCGGAATCATTCTTATGCATGTATTAAATATCAGAATGGTCCCGCAAGCTATACTTACAACTTGTAAAATTGATAAATTTGAAAATAAAAAAATACTGGGTAAATAATTTATCTTTTTAAAAATAGTTATCTTTTTGCAAAGATGGTTAATAAAACAGTTATTTTTTTCATAAATTTTTACGCATGTTACAGATGCACATGATCATATACATAATATACATGGTAATATGAGGAGGGATCAACTTATACTATTTTTTAGTGATACAAAATTACACTATATAATTTTAAAGTTTAAACAGTCGATTCAAATTGTTCAAAAAGATAGATATAGTAAAATGTGCTTGCAAATTAAATTTTATATTATTTTTGAATTTTTTTAACTATTAATTAAGATGTGTAAAAAATTATTTTGTAAAATATTAAAAAAATTCGAAAAAAAAAATAAAATTTGATCTTCATATATATTTTAATATAAAAATCATATTGCACGGTTCAAATCAACTATTTAAACATTAATTTTTTTTTAAATATAAAGTATAATTTGATGTAAAAAAAATTAGCATCAGTTATTACATCCCTCCTCAATAGGAATATAGTATGTATATAGTATGTATATTTATATAGCTTTAGATGTCTCTCTTTGTGAAGTCAAAAAAAAAAAAGATGTCTCTCTTTGTGTATGAAACCTCACCCTCACGGCATCACGTGGTATTGTTTGACCAAGTATGTAGCTTCTTGTCAATGCTTCTTTCTTTTTTTCTACTTTTCTTCATCGGTTATTGTGTCCTTCTTTTCTTAGCTGTGTACTTCAGTTTTCTTTCTTTTATTTTCTTTATTGGTTAAGGTGCCCATTACCTCAGCATAACCTCACTTTACCTCCAAATTCTAACCGTTTTTAATTTCATGCATATTCCCAAAAAAGGACCACTCAAAACCTAACATTTTTTTTTTTCTGTTGTGTGAGAGATATTATAGAGCATTAGTGCTGTAAATTAATAACGGTATGTGTTTGTTGGACAGACAAATTACTGTTCAACGAATAATAAAAAATAATTAGCTAATTTATCAGTTGATTAATATGTTTAAATGGTTGTTTTTTATAACACTACAAAGTGCAAACTTTCAAAAGGTCGCAATCGCTTGAAAATTTCAAAATATAGCATAAAATTTACAAAAAGACTCATAAAAGTTACGACTTGCTGAAAATTTTTAATATCAAAACAAGAAATCACTATGCTAAACTAAATTTTATCGCTGTTAATTTCTTATTTAACATTCAAAAAATCAAGTTTTTATGCGTCGGTGCAATAATATGGCAAATCTACCATTCATGCAATATTTTTTTTTTACTTTTTTTTTAAGCTTCGCAAAAACTGCAAAATAGTGAGCGGGGCACAAATTCTTGATGCAACGACACCTCTCGTTCTCTCTCATCTCTACTTTCTCAAGCAAAGAAGAGGGAGAGGGAGAGAGAGAAGAGGGAGCCGAGTCGAGCAAAGTCAATCGGAGCTGATGGCATCTACTCCTATCTCGATTGGGAATGGACGATGAGCATATCTGATCGTTGGACACGGCGGCTGTCAAACGACATCAGATTCAGTTGTCGATAGATGAGAAATGAGTTAATAACTTGATATGATGCTTAAGAATGTAAATAAATAGGATTAGATGATTACAGTAATTTTAATTAATTAATTGTATGAGAAAAAGAAGTTTATATCTAAAAATAAATATATTTTTTTAGGAGATTGATTAATCTAGACCGTCCATCTTAATGAACAGATTCAGACATTTTAAGGATTATGAATATGGAGGTTAAATTTTAATTTAATCTAAACCCACTTACTTAGTCAAAAGCCAACCAATTACGCGCCAACAGACTTAACATTGAGCCCAGTGCAGTAAATTGGATACTTTGTAAATAAAATAAAATAAAAATGAAGAATGATATGAGAAGGTGTCAAGTGTCAACCAAACCAAACTATAATCGTTTTTATTCTCCAATGAACATGCGTGCATGCTAACACCCATCTTTGACCTGAATTTAAGAAACCAATTTTGGCTCCTACCCCAAACTTATATTTAAGCAATTTTGATACCTACTCTCAGAAATAAATTTAGAATTTTACATGTTAAAAAACATAAAAAAAGATACATAGAATTAAAAAAATAACTGTTTGATATGAGAACTGATATTCAATTTGAAATTTTATCTATTAATCAAAACTGTTAATAGATCTGGACAACTACGTACTTAATATAATAATAGAGATATATGCAGATTACACCACTCCAATATTTATTATTAAAACTTTAAAGATGAGGGTTCAAATACACCATCTTTTTTGTGCTCCAATATACTCAACAACCTTTATCTTTGTTTTCAAAGTACGAACAGTCGATCCGAACCGCTCAAAATGATCTTCATAATAAAATATACTTGGAGACCAAATTCATTTTTTTTTAGAATTATTTGATCCAGAATCTCCTTAACTTTAAATTAATGTGGAAATAAAAAAATATAGAGCATATTAGAACACAAAAAATAATTCATTTGAACCCTCTTCGACCTTAAATTAATTAAACCGGAATTTTGACTAACATGAAATAAAATATATAAATAATTATTTCCATAAATTAATTGAATAAAATTAGTTAATATAATAAGTTCAAATCAATCCGTAAGTCTAGTTGACGTAGTCAAAGTAGTGAAATTTATAATATTACCCTTAAATAAAATAATATAACAATGCCCAAACATCATAAAATAATATTACAACCTCTATTGATATTATTATTAATCTTTTTCATAGCAATATATTAATTTCTAGGTCTTTGAGCCGTACGGTCAAAGCTGATACTAAATTCCTTGTTTACAGAGCGGACCCACACGTCAGTAAATTTTGGAAGAATATGTAACAGGGGAGGATGGAGTATATACAAATATGAATATATTAAAAAGCCAGTGTATTGTACAATTAATTTAATTATTAAATTAAATCATACTGTCCCTTCTTGGGTCATTCCACATTTAATTTGTTGTCTCCCCATGAATTTTTTTTTAAGAAAAAAAAATATGCAAGGAGAACTTGCAACAGTAATTAAATATATTTTTTGGTGCATTAATGAAAAACAGCACGAAGATTGACTCATTTATCTGACTTATTTATATTTGTCTTAATTGGAAATATTTAGTGTTTTGTAATTAATTTTTTCTGAAACGAAATTCAGAAAAAAAAAAATCCTAGCCATATACAGGAGCAGATCATACGATCGTGGGTGCTTAGCCACCATATGATTTAAAAAAAAATTCACCTAGTGTATAGAAATTTAATTAAAATTTTGTTTTTATTAAAAAAATTATAATTTAGCCTCCTAAAATATTAAATGTGCAGTTGTTCTTGGTAGCTTCTACCGGATTTACTAAATAAATATAGTGGTTAATATTCTATTTGTAATTATTAGAGACTCGAGGAATTCAAATATCACATTATGCATTTACAAATATTATAAATTTTACGTTTACATTTATATTTTATAGTTCGTCCATAACCATACAAAAATAAATAATAATAATAATTATTATTATTATAATACTGGGATCCAAAAACAAGTGCTGGTGGGCTGCAATATACCACTAATTTCTTCTTCTTTTATTATTATTATTGAAGAAAATCAATATTAATTATCCAACGCACTGTGCATTGAGTATTGACTACAAATTTGTACATTATGAAATTGCAAAATATTCCTGTATATTAAAAAATATATATAAAAAATTGAATGGACGAATCTTGATGAAACTATTTTTTTTTCATACAAACTTTCATCAATTTCTAATTATCAACTCGGAATAAAGTTTGATGTTTCATTTTTTTTATTCTTAAAAAGTTTGCTTAAACATTAATATCGACTGAAATTTTAGTGCAAATATGACTACGGTAGCCATGTGAATTTTTTTATAAACCATAGTTAAAAATAATAATTTTATGAAACCAATATGATTATTTTTTTTTACAAAAACAATAAGAACTAAAATACCAATTCGGTTTGCCATTTTTTTTCAGACTGAAATGGCATTTCGGTCCCATTTAAAAGCTGTGAAACACTGGTATTAAAAGTTGTGAAACCACATGGGACCGAAATGCCATTTCAGTCCCGACAAAAAAAAATGGCAGACTGAAATGGCATTCCGGTTCTTATGGTTTTTGTAACAAAAAATAATCATGTTTGTTTGATAAAATATGTATTTTTTATTGTGGTTTATAAAAAAAAAAATTCTAGCCATATTAGGAAAAAAAACAACATCAGTATTTTACCAGTAAATTTACTTTTGTATTCAAGTTGTTCTCAAGCAAAACAATATTGATGATCATGAGATAATGCAACTTGAGAAAAAAAAATGTGGCAATGCATCTGACTTTTCATCAATTATTTATTTCCTTGTTTGCTCATGTTCAAAAGTGCACGCCCACTTAAATTTGTACAAATAAAGTTGGTACGATTGTCTAACTAAAAGCTATCAAATTAAACTAATTATATGACCATAAAAGTGTAAAAATATTTCCCAACACACTAATGTAAATTTTTTACATGAAAACACATGTTTACCATCTATCACATTTTGACGCAATCACATATAAACATGAATATGGTAATAAAAACAAATTTTAGTCGATCTCTATTGAAAGAAACAGAAACATTGCTTGAATGATAAAGCAAAACCGAAGAAAGTTGAGGAAACAAATTGTTGGATCTCTAGATAGGGCGGAGTCAGATTTTCAAATTATGAGAATCAAATATGAATAAATATCATATAAATTTTTCATGCATAGAATTAGAATCAATTTACAGTACCCGTGATATTTTACTCTAAATATAAAAAAATCATACATATATACATTTTTTATTTTAAATAAGGTCAATTGATCTCTATTCAATCAATATACATCCGTCTCTAGTGTTGGAGATCTATATTGCTACTTTTAAAGTTGAAACACTAGAATCGCTCAGCATGATCTTCACATGAGTACATACTTACAAATCAAATTTTACATTTTTCCATGCTCTTTTAATATATTGTATTATTGATAGAAAATCACTATTTTCGATTGGTTCAGAATTTTTGGATAATGTGATTTTCTAACATCTAAAAAATAGTAATTGAAAAAAAAAATATACAGAGAGAGAGAGAGAGATCTAAAGAGAGAGGTTGGCTAATATCAAAACGTTTGTTCCTAGGTCAAGGAACAAACACTCTGATTTTTACATTTTCAAAGTTCAAACAGTCGATTCAAACCGATCAACATTCAATCTATAACAAAATGTGTTTCAAGACCAAATTTTACATAATTTATAATTTTTGTACTGTTTATTAAGCTTGTTTTTTTAAAAAAAATAAAGTTGGAGGTCAAGCCACCCAACTATTTAATACCTTTGTTATTATAACAAAGAATTTTTCCCATCTAAATTTCGAACCCATGACCTTTCACATATAGACTACGTATCTTAGCCACTAGACCAAAGACTAATTCTCTATTAAGCTATTTTTAAAATCGCTATTTTCAATAATCCACACTATATATTAAAACCAGCAATTTTAAAATTGGCTTGATAAATAGGAAAAAAGTTCTAAAAAATATAAAATTTGATCTCCAAGCACATTTTAATATATATACCACATCTAACAGTTTGAATCGACCATTTGAACATTAAAAATTGAAAAACTAGTTAATTGCATCACGGCTCCGGAACAAACGGTTTAATATTAGCCAACCTCTATCTAGCTATTTATAAAGAGAGAGAGAGAGAGTTGAGCTACAGTGATTCATATAAATCCATAAATATATAAGAAAATACAAAATGTTATTTATATAGGTATGAGTGTATGACCCAAATTTTGCTAGAATTAAAATTGGCAATGAATCTGGAAATTAAGATGAACTCAAGACTTGTCACGTTATCCATCTCACATCAAAAGGGAACTGTGGGTGGGACCCAAATGGCCCAAGCGGCCACGGCACAATCTCTTCTTCTATCCCTTCAATTCAATCTATCTCTTCCATCTCTTGGAGTGTGTTTGATTGTGATTTGTGTAATTGTGTGTATAGATAGAAGAACATGTCACCCGTTTAGAATAATATACGTACGTGGTAGGACCCACTCCACCTAGACAAATTGAAGGAATCAGGAGAGAATGGAGGATTTGATTTTGAGACCACACCGTCATCAATCACATTTCACATCCCAATGCTCCCGTCTTGCTTTCTCTCTCTTGCTTCGCCATGCTCTCTCTCTCTCATCGTTAGAAATAGAGGCCATACTAACTTAGGGACGTGTTTGGCGTGCCACTGTTGTAGCGAAAAGAAAAAATATTCACTCAAAGTAAATTTTTTTTTTCTCCACGCACACAGTTTTTGTCTATTCAAATTGGATCTGAACTCAAATCCATTTTTATCCCCCATGTGCATCCGAACAAGCCCTTACAGAGCAAAACTCATGTTAAGTGAAGCTACGGTATTATATATAATATATGGTGTTAGAAGAAGAGTTAGATTTTCTAACTTTTAGGCAAAACGTGAATGAAAATTAATTATGAAAAGTTTTTCATGTTAAGAATGATGATCAATTTTACAGTATTTATAACATTCTACTCTAAACTATGTAAAAAAATATATATGAACATAAAAAAAAATTGAAAATGAATGATGTCAATTGGACTCCATATTGCACTCAATCCGTTCTTATAAGGTGCATATTGGTAAGTACTAAAATCATTTTCAAAGTTCAAATACTCAATCTGAACCGTTTAATATAGTCTTCGTATGAAAATTTAATTACTTGAAGACTAATATATTTTTTAGATCTATTTTACTATTTTTAAATAGATAAAAAATCACTACTTATGTATGATACTGAATCTTCATATCACGTGATTTTCTAATCTATCTAAAAAATAGTAAACAAATATGAAAAATATAAAATTTGGTCTACATATGTATTCTCCTATGAAATATATGTTAAATGGTCCAACAAAATTATTTGGATTCTAAGTTCAAAAATGTTGATTCATAGTATGGATCAATATACACTACGCATAGTACCGTATCTCACTCCTAGATGTTACATACAATATTATTATTTTTGCTATATTCACATTATATGCATTAACGTAACATCTAAATTAATTCATGTGTCGTACGATTAGAATTCAGACCAATTCAGCTCACGCCTATATCTCACGGGGTCCTTTAATATTAGTGTGGATTTAAATCGTACAGTCCTGATCTTAACTCAAAATATAAGTTACTGCAGAGGATACGAATTCTGAGTAATTGGGGGTGCAAATGGATCAGACAATTGTAAAACCAAATCCGTATCTACTTTTATTTTTCAAATATGAATACGGATCATAGGTTAGACATATACAAATACATATCAGATATTAAACAAATACGGATCTGTGTACTTTTATAACAATAAATAATATAACTTTTTCACAATATATATTAAACTATATGATATATAAATTTACTATTTAAATACAAATAATTAAAATTTAAAATTATATATGTATATGTATTTGCACACATATTCAAATATCCAATATTTATATCTAATTTGATCCGGAAACGATCGGATAATATCCAACCCGTTTGCATCTCTACGAGTGAGTATATATAGCTTGCTTTATTTTAATTTCCTTCCTTTGGAACATTAAAATATAAAATGTATAGTCTAGTACTCTTTGAGTATAAAGGCCCATCTTATTTTTGTTACTTTCAAGTTGTCCGTTTTTGTTATTTTTGTTTTTATGTTAATGCTTTTTTATGGTATGGCGGGCCTCCTGTATATCCACTGATGGTCTGATACTGATCTTTAATTCCGTGAGCAAATTTAATTGTTTTGGAAATGAAATTGTGGCAGGAGTAAAACGGGAATAGTCTATGTTTATTTGATATATAAACGTGTCAACATGAATAATGAAATTTATGATCTAACAATAACACTATTTGTGTTAATGATAGAAACTTTGTGGGCTCACTATCTATCAATCTGAATACAAGCACAGAAAATCATGCAGACTTGTTATCTACCAATCTGAGCACGTCAACTGGAAGGCTCATCTTTCTGTAATTAGAGTACGGTTCTGTTTTTCTTGTCTAGCTTTATAAAAGAGGTCTTTTGTAATATTTTAATACTAGTACGGCTGCTTTATGTATACTTTATGTATAAACAGATGGATGTAATTGATTTTTTGTCCTGATTAATGAAATACATACGGGTTATTAACCAAAAAAAAAAAAGAATAATATTTTTTGTCCGTATATTTAAAAATTATTAGTCTGAAAGAGTATATGGATTTTATTTATATTTTAAATAAGATGTGCATTAAAGTTAAGTCGATTTGAAAAAAAAATGTTTATTCATCAATCAAATAATGTCAAACTTTTTAATGCTGAAATTTAATTTTTTTTTATAATTAATGACCAATCAAATTTTAAATTAATCCAAATTTAACCGCTATCCAATATATTTTAAAAAAATGTATATGCAATCATAAATGGTAGATGCATGCTACAATTATCTATAAAAATAAAATATTATAAACATATAATATTCTGGTTTAATTGGTTGAATTGCATGTGCTCATGAATCTGAGACGAGATAATTTGGAAAATATATTTAATTAATTTTTAGTGGCAAATCAGATTTGATTATTAAAATATTATACACATGAACAATACTAAATGCAATATGTAAAACATAAGTCGATAGTATTGGATTGAATGTACATATAAAATTATACAGCAAAGTTCAAACTAAGAAAAAAATAAAAAATTACGAAAGCATCCAAATACAAATAAAAACTATATTAATTTTCTAGAGAAACAAATCATGTATTAAAATTGTACATTGAAAGAGACAAAGACGTAATCAAAGCTCAAAGCATGTACAATTAACAATTAATAATGCCTCTCTGACACCAATTAACAACACCTAAGGTAACATAAAATTTATTTTTAAATCTCTACCGTTAGATCATAATGCCTCTCTGATCGGACGTTTCTGATATAAACATAAATATTCTGTTACCTGAGAGAATATGGATTTCTCTGACACCTCATCAGACGCTTCCACCTCCTGCCTTATCTTCCAATCAATTCAGTCAAAATTAAATCCACCGAACAAATTTACGAATTCAGATTCTCCCAGGTACCTGAGGTGCAATCATTAAATCTAGACCGTTATTTTAAGTTTCTGCAGCCACTGGATGAAATCTGGGTCGTGCGTTTATAATTGTTCTTAGTCAGGTACCTCAGAGGATATGGATTCCAAATTTACTACTACTACTCTCTCCGTGTAACTTTAAATATAAAACCGTGTTGCCATCCCGACCCCCACATAGTTTCCTACTCTCTTCTTCTTCTCTTCTCTTCTCTTACAAATGATTCAATAGAAAGGAGAAGAAAAAAAGAAGATGCTCGAAACAGTGAAGTACCTAATTGGTTCAGCAGGGCAAAGTGGTTTCGGTTCGAAATCAACAGCTGAAGCAGTTACTGCTGCTTGTTGTCTCAATCTCCATCAAATCACAGCTATCATTACTGGAGCTACATCTGGTATTGGTGCTGAAACAGCGAGGGTTCTGGCAAAGCGTGGTGCTAGGCTTGTGATCCCTGCTCGTAGTCTCAAAACAGCAGAAGAGATGAAGAATCGCATCTTGGCTGAATCTCCATTGTCAGAGATCATTGTTCTACCTTTAGATCTTAGTTCTCTCTCCTCCGTTCAATCATTCGTTTTGAGATTCCTCGATCTTCATCTTCCCCTCAATCTTCTCATGTAATGTTAATTCCCTATGTATATATAATCTTTTTATTTGGATATATATTTATTATTAGTTATCTTACTGACCGTGAAGAAGAATCAAAATAATGTAGAAATAATGCCGGGAAGTTTTCTCATGAGCATGCGATATCAGAAGACGGAATCGAAATGTCGTTCGCCACAAACTACTTAGGTGAAATAATCTTTGTTAAATATATATAATTAACTTAATTATAGTTAGATGAGAATAATCATATATATATATATACATGTTTTGTTCAAATTTGGATATCTTTATTTGATAGGGCATTTTCTTCTTACAAAACTACTAATGAACAAGATGGCAGAGACGGCAGTTCAAACTGGCATCGAGGGTAGAATCGTAAATGTGTCTTCGAGCATCCATGGCTGGTTCTCTGGCGACTGGGTCCAGTACCTTGATTTACTTACTCGCAACAAGATGTAAGTAATTAATTAATTACCTATCTTTCTTCTCCTTGTGAAATCTGATCGAAATTTGAATTTTGAATTTGTTTTGTTGAAACTTTTGTAGACCGTATGATGCAACGCGAGCATACGCTCTTTCGAAACTTGCCAATGTTCTTCACACAAAGGAGCTCGCTGTGCGGCTTAAGGTTACATATTATATTTATATTTGATTTTATGACCTCCAGACAACAATCTTTGGATTCTGATTTTGCTTTTTTGTTTTTATATTAAAGAACATTGTGTTGTACTGTTGTGGTTCTCATTAGAAGACAATTTAAAACTTCATAATATAAATGTTATGTTTGTTAATATACAGGAAATGGGTGCAAATGTGACAGCGAACTGTGTGCACCCGGGTATAGTTCGAACCCGCCTCACGCGTGACCGTGAAGGATTTGTTACAGGTAACTGAGCTGACTCCTGACATATCGAATAGTGCAATAAGATATTTTCTTATATACAGCAAATATCCTTCTGTGACCATTGTATTGTTAACTAATAATCATATATATACAATGACCATTGTATTGTTAAGAGAAACAGAGATCCCTGACCGTCAGATTGCATCAATTGTTGCGCAGATCTGGCGTTCTTCCTGGCGAGGAAGCTCCTAAAAACTATTCCTCAGGTAAGCGCGGACTATTTTCTGGGCCCACCCGACCGTATGACGTCACCCCCACGCAATCAATTTTGACCTATGCTTTAATAAACCGTTGGTTCCATTCCATCGCAGGCCGCTGCAACGACATGCTACGTGGCGACACACCATAGGCTACGGGGTATTTCAGGGAAGTACTTCGCCGATTGTAACGAGGCGTCGCCATCTTCTCCGGCGACTAATTTACATGAAGCCAAGCGACTCTGGCTCATGTCAGAGTTGTTAGTATCATCTCCATTGGCGTTTAGACTGGATAACTCCGTTGCGAGTATAAGACTTTGCCAGGATGGTGTTGATGATACGTTGAATTGGTCATGTACTGGAGATGTCCGTTTTGTTGGAAACGGAGATAATGGAAGAGGGTAGGTATCAGCGTAGAGGTTGACTCTTTTTTGGTAGGCCAGAGAGAGAAAAAGAAACGACAGAGTAAGAGAAGAAGTGGCTCTGATGGTCAGAGTAGAGTAGGATAAAGACCAAATGTACCGCGGCGCATTAAGAACACACAGGAGAGCTACTGACCTGCTGTCCCCTATTTTCTCTCTATTTTTCTTTTATTTTAGATGGTGGTGGTGCTTATTATACAATGGGAGCTTTTTATGACAGCAATTTGATCCGCCTTAAGATCTGTGTGCACGAATATTAAAACAAATGCAGACGGATATTAAAACAAGGCACATGGAAATTAAAGCGGATCGGATTGTTATGGAGCCCATCGGACACTAACTGCTATCTTTTATGACACCGTTTAGTGAGGCCATTTTAGGAAGGTTTATTCATTACTTACATATAGTTATATATAGATAGAATGATAGATAGGATAGTTGTAGGGATGTTTGATGCGATATATAAGAAAAGTGATTTTGTTTTTATGTTTGTCCGAACTAACTGAGCCTAAAAATCCTGTTTGAGGCAATGCATGTGAATTCCTTTCTCATGTGATATGGAGAAAAGTAAAATTTTACGTGTAATATATAGCACAAGGGACAAGCTGTATTTTCGCTCGTGAAGCACTTAATTAAATTTCGTTTCTTCTGTTATGGGTTATGGCCACATTCTGATAGGTGCTGTGGTGTCCGTAAATTTGTTTCAAGTGTGTGGCCACATTCTGATAGGTGTTGTGGTGTCTGTAAAATTGTTTTAAGTATGTAATACTGAGTCTGGCTAGTATGATATCAGTGTTATATGACACTAATTTCATAATTAATTGAATAGATTTTAAGTGACTAATTCAAATCGTTCAAACTGATTTACTTTATGAGTGATGTGTTTACATGTATTTTTTTTTTTAATATTTTTTAGTCATTTTAGTATCAAATCAAGCGGTAAAAATGCTGAAAAATGAATGTATTAAAATTAACTTAAAAACTCACACATTTAACCGCTTGATTTGATACTAAATAAATTTGAAAAATTATAAATTTTGCATGTAAACGCATAACTAATGAAGTAGATTAGTTTGAATGGTTTGGATTCACTGTTAGAAGTCGATTCGGTAGGTTTTGAAGTTGGTGTTATAAAGGCTAAAATGACACTGATGTTATACTAGCCAGACTCTGTATTACTAGTAAGTCTTGCTAGTATAACATCAGTGTTATTGTCATAGGATACCAACTGCAAAATTAATTGGATAAATTTCAAACAATTAATCCAAACCGTTCAAACTGATATAATTTATGAGTGATACATTTATATGCAATTTTTTATTTATATTTTTGAATTATTTTAGTATCAAATCAAGTTGTCAAAAATGTTGAAAAATAAATGCATTAAAATTAACTTAAAAACTCACACATTTAACTGCTTGACTTAATGCTAAATAAATTCGAATAATTATAAAAATTGCATGTAAACGTGCAACTAATGGAATAGATCGGTTTGAACAGTTCGAAGTCACTCTATTCAGTAGATATTATTATATAGATTGAAATGACACTGATATAATACTAGCCAGACTCGTTACTAGTAACTCTAAATAATTTAATTTTATAAATGATCAGAGCTACTGATATTTGGACAAAGAGAAACAGGTGTAATTTTTTAATTGTAATTGATAGCACAAGCATTGTACATATTCACATTATTTACAACAAATTAATGTCATGTCATATTGAAGGGTGTTGATCAATGTTGGATGTAATGCTTTTTTTTGTAGCACGTAACAAACCCAATATATTTTGGTTAACTGAATTTTTTTTAAAAAGAAGTACGGATTTTTGCTAATTTTTTTAGGCTTCTGCATGAACACGTATCATCTCCGTTAATTCAAAGGGAATTTTTTTGAGTTAATGAATTTTAACTGTCTAATTTTAAACTGAGTCAAATCGACTACTGCCTATAACATAGGTTTTTTTTTTCAATATTAGTGCAAATTTAGTTTGCACGGATATTAAAGCAAATTGGACAGTTAAGATTCGTTAGCTCAAAAGATTCCTTTTGAGTTAACGCAGAGGATACAAATTCCTTCTGCATATAGGTGAAAACATAGTGGATAATATTCGATCTGCATTCCAAAAATTATATATGAATATTCGAATATCTGTGTGGATATAGATACTGATCAAGTAACTTGCTGTTAGAAAATTTTCATGAGACCGTCCTTTGTCGGATTGCATTTTAGTCAAGTAAATTTGTGTCATGTCGTGACTAATATGTCATTACCATGACAGAAGATGTCGTTACGACATAACTAGTTGTTAAAACAATTTAATTATTCAATTTAAGATAGTATATTAAAAAATTAAAAAATATTAAAAATTATGGAGATGTTATAACAAACATGATGTATCATTTCTCATGCCATGTCTCATTTCAATTTTTGTATCATATTAATTTTAGAATAATGATCACCACATGCAACATACATAATACATGACCTACACGTATACCATGATGTGCTATGATAATATCATGACAAAACTAGTCACAAGGTAACTACTTTTTTTTTTTAAATATAAATATAAATTTATTAAACCATTCAAACAAGAAGCAACTACAATACTAATTTATCTCATGAAAATTATTTTATTAAACCGTAGAATTTGCCATATTGTCGTGTTGCCGATAACTTTATTTCGACAATCATTCCTTCCAAAGAAAAATTATTTTTTTTAAGGACGGATTCAGAATTTTTATCATGGACAAGAAAAATACCAATTGAGTTCAAACTCATTAGCTAATTGAGTACTAGATAAAAAATAATATTTTAACTTATAATTTTCAACGTTCTAACTTCAAATTTTCAATGCTATAACTTTTAATTCTAATTACTAATTAGAATTCAAAAATTTTATTCTAATTTTAACCAAAATTTAACTCTAATTAAAAACCAGAATTAAAAAAAAAACAAATAAAATTTTTAAGGAATCAAAGTTAGTCCGAACTCATAGATCTCCATAAAAATTTAAAATCTATAAGGAGGACTTGACATACCGACATTTTATTTATACCATATTAAAAAAAATAACCATTTTTTCTGAGAAATTTTAAATCTACCACGTTTGCCAATTTAATTGGCGGACAGTATATATGTATCTGCCAATTGAATTGGCAGACTTCTGTTATTGTGTCGGCCAATTGAATTGATGGACAATCTTTATACTCTGAGCCTCTGACACATTTGATACTTTATTCATTAAATTTTTTGTAGACAACACATTTGAAGTTAAAAGTTCCTCAGTAGTTTAAAAAAAAGCGTTCGACAATTAAAATGGCGGACACATTTTAATGTCTGCCATTTTGAAGGGCGGACTCGTCCTTTTGTGTCTGCAGTTCAAAATGACAGATGTGACAACTTTTTAATTTTTTAGAAAAATGTCGTTTTGGTTTATTTTTTAAAAATACAGTGTTTTTAAAAATTTCGTATTGACATAGTTCATTTCATTGAAACCCAGACAAACAACCATAAACAAAGATCCGTAT